>CM037890.1:11600930-12087395 GCA_021292165.1 Shinisaurus crocodilurus
AGCCGACCATTCTGTGCTGCTGCAACAGCTTGGCTGATTAGCGTCAGAGGCTTCACCGCTGTAAGTGCAATACAATCTAGATTAATAATAATAATAATAATAATAACAATAACAATAACAATAATAATAATAATAATAATAGTAATAGTAATAATAATACCTAGCCTTTAATGTAGTGCTGCTGAGCACGTCACATGATATCTTGTCATCTTTACAATAACCCTAGAACAGTGTTCTCCAACCTTGGGTCCCCAGATGTTTTTGGCCTACAACTCCCAGCATGCCCCAGCCAAGGTTGGAGAACACTGCCATAGAAAGTAGTCCAGGTATTACTCCTGTACAGTAATACCTTAGATTGCAAGCATAATTCGTTCCGGAACCGTGCTTGTAATCCAAAACACTCTTATATCAAAGCGAGTCTCTGACGGGCGTGAGCGGGCCCAATTTCGGCCCGCTCCGCCTGCTCGAGGCGAGCGGTTACATCCCTACGACTTGTCTTGCAAGACCTTGCTTGTTTATCAAGTCAACATTTTTACAAAAATTTTGCTTGTCTTGCAAAACGCTCTCAGACCAAGTTACTTGCAATCCAAGGTATTCCTGTATTCTAGGTGAAAGGGGCTGAGAGAGGGTTGCTTCAGGCCACTCAGTGTCGAGGCCACGGCCAAGGTGAGATTTGATCTGAGGACGTCCCGGTTTGCACCTCGCTTGGCAGCGATGCCTCCCCAGCTGTCAGTGCCTTAAGTGAATTTGGTGCGTCTCCAATTCATCCCCCCCCCAATGACTCATGTCTGGGTTCGAAGCCATTCCATGAGAATAAGCAAGGGTGTGGAAAAAGCAGAAGGGAATCGCTACAGAGACGTTACGTGTAAACCTTGCAGTGGCTGGTGGTTGTTTTGCGCCGTTGCATCACCGCCTCGGTTTTTGCGAATTGGTTTGGGAATTGTGCGTACGATGTAGGTCTTTACAAACTTGTGAGGGGGAATCCAAGAAATGTTAGCGTGCTGTGGCTAATACCTTGGCGTGTTTGCCCAACCTTTGCGGCGAGTGCGAGTTTCTGCAAGTCTGCTGCTGGTCAGCTTTTTACAGTCACCCAGTGCCCCCCCCCCATTTTGCGAAGTGAAAACCTGGGCGGACAGGTAGCCTCGACCGTGGTGCAGCGTGGTCATTTTAGACCCCGGAGATCAGTTGTGAAGCACACAAGGAACGTTTCCCTTCTCCTTCCCTTCCCTGCGCCTCCCTGCAGTTTACCTCTGCTTCTACATTTCTGACATATTAAAGGAAAACTAATGGTTTGCCAACCCGGATGAAAACAAGAAAGACTCTGAGCATGTGCGGGGTTTTCATTCTAAACTCACTTAAATCATAACGCCACCGTGTCTGCCGGAATAAGACGACACGTGCTTCTGCTGCCCTGATGCTAAACCCATTTACTTGGGAATAAGTGCGGTTTTGTTGCAGAAAAGGATAATATATTTTTACAGGAAAATAATAAAATGAACACCTGTACCCAGCCGGCTGCCTCCTGCCTATAAAATGTTATAAAAATAAGAAGGAAGAAAGGTACCGTGAGCTGCATCAGCCCCAGAGTGTCGTGGCATGTCCATGCCAGACCAGGTTTTGACACGGCGCATGTTTGCCAGGGTGCCCCGTCAGCTGCTGCTCTCATAGGTGGTCATTTAGGGGTATTCTGGGCTGTGGGACCCTGAACTTTGTCCCCTGAACTCCAGCCCAGTTGCACCACTGAGGATCAGTCGGGAGGAGACAGTTCTTCACACGGACTGAATTCAGACAACGCGATAACCCACACTCGGTTTGAGTATGGGTTGAGCGTAGGTTGCCATTGAACCGTGGGTGGTTGTTGAAATGTCGGTTACGTGTCGTCTGAACCCAGCTGCGCCAACAAGCCATGGCTTGCTAACCACGAACAACCCATGAAGAGGACCCATGGTTTGTTGTTGGGTTGTGAACTGTGGGCTGTTGTATGTGGGCTGGGCTTAGGCAACACAATCACCCATGTTTCAATGACAACCCACGGTTCAGCGACAACCCACACTCAAACCATACTCAACCCTAGAGTGTGGGCTATTTTGTGGTCTGAACCCAGTCAATGTGGTGTAGTGGCTAAGAGTATTGGACTACGACTTGGGAGATCCGGGTTCTAGTCCCCACTCGGGCCGTGAAGTTCCCTTGGCGACGCTGGGCCAGTCACTGACTCTCAGCCCAACCTACCTCACAGGGTGGTTGTGCGGACCATAACAAGCCATGATGAACAACCCACAGTTCGCAACCTAACAACAAACCATGGGTTATTCTCTTCGTGGGTTGCTCATGGTTAACAAGCCATGTGGCTTGTTAGCACAGCTGAGTTCAGAACATGACAACTCACGGTTCAATGACAACCCACACTCAACCCTTGAGTGTGGGTTATCGTCGTGTTGTCTGAACCATGTCATAATCTTGTCCCAAGCTGGTTTAAGGTGTTTAAAGGTGATGACCAGCACCGCGCTTTGAAATTTAGTCTTGGAAAAGAACCGGAGGCCTGTGCAGGTGGCATAATGTTGCCGTCGCCTGCTCCATAAAACTGGCTCTGGTTAAAACTCTGCCTGCACCCTTTTGGACTTGCTAAAGTTTCCAAGCGCCTCTCAAAGGCAGCCCTGCCTAGAGCATGGGTGGTTCTAGCTCCCGTTCCAGACGTTTGCATGGTTGGCTCAGAACCGCAACTTAGACTTTGCTCTCTTTCTAGGTGCAAATTCTTCAGCTTGACCTGAGACCCCTGAAGACTATACGATCATGTTGGATGAAGAAGGTTTTAAAGGTACCGGTGCCTCGGTTTTGTGTGTGTGGTGTTGGGTGATTTGGCTTGCTGCCTCTTCAGTTTCACTCCCATTACAGGCCAAAGTCTCTCTCTCTCTCTCCCCTCCCTGCTTCTTGCACCTTGTTTATGTCATTTTAATTAGAAAATGTCTATGCCATCCATCCGTTTCAACTTTTTAGAATGGGGGGACAAGCTGCACAAAAAGCCGGGAAACCACCTAACGGTCGGTGGTTGGGTGAAAGCGAGCGTAACCACCTGAGATGCCCTGTAGGCCCCCAACCTGAGGTTCCCTGTAGGCCCCCAACCTGAGGTTCCCCATCCCTGTTTTAAAGAAACCCACCGCATTCTGCGTTTGGAGTAAGCCACACAGACTTAGTACCTTTTGCATCCATTTGCCTAACATCACCATCAGCTTTATTGTGGTTAATAGACCAGAAATAAATAAATACACAAGATAACAATGCCTCCCCTTAAAGCTTAGGAGAAGAAGAAAAGAGACAGTGTGGTGGTTCGAGTGTTGGACTGGGACTCGGGAGATCCGGGTTCTAGTCCCCACTCAGCCACGAGGCTCACTGGGTGATTTTGGGCCAGCCACTGACTCTCGGCCTAACCTACAGCTTTAAAGGGGGATAGGACAAATTCATGGAGGAGAAGGCTATCAGTGGCTGGCTACTAGTCCTGATGGCTACCGTATATGCTTCCTCCAGTATCAAAGGCAGTGTGCCCATGTACATCAGTTGCTGTGGATCAGTGGGCGGGAGGGTGCCGTAGCACTCATGTCCTGCTTGTGGGTTTCCCATTGTGGCAGCTGGTTGGCCACTGTGTGAACAGAACGCTGGGTTAGGGGTGGACCCTTGGTCTGATCCAGCAAGACTTTTAGGTACTTTTTAGGTTATTAGGAGGAGGATTATGTAAGCCGCCTTGGGTTCCTTGCAGGAAAAAAGGTGGGATATGAATGAAATAAATGAATGAATAAATAAAGGTTTGAAAATGAATATAAGTAATAATGATCAAAGATCTATACCAGTGTTCTCCAACCTGGGGTCCCCAGATGTTTTTGGCCTACAACTCCCAGCATGCCCCAGCCAGCTACGCTGGCTGGGGCATGCTGGGAGTTGTAGGCCAAAAACATCTGGGGACCCCAGGTTGGAGAACACTGATATATACAATATAAAATTGGGCAAAATGTATCTCCTTGAGGCTAAGAGCGCAGGGGAAGGAAAGTACAAATAAAAAGCAAACAGTGCTGTTTTCAAGGTGCTGATGACCAGGCGGTGGAGATAAAATGGAGAGGAGGAGGAGGATTGTGTAAGCCGCCTTGGGTTCCTTGCAGGAAAAAAGGCGGGGTATAAATAAATAAATAAATAATTTAAAAAAATGGAGATAGGAGAACAGTTGGGCTGGTTCGGATGCAAGAATCCTGACTTCGTGAACCTCCTTCTCTAGCCCGAAGCAGATCCTGTTTTGTTTAAACCAGAGTTCCTCCTTTTGTCTGAAATTGGGAATGCCGCCTTCTGGCGCAATCCTATGCATGTTTAGGCGGAAAAAAGGCGGGCTGGGGGCATGCTGGGAGTTGTTGGCCTTTTTTCTGTCTAAACATGCTTAATGGGGGCTGTGCCTTTTAACGTCTGTTTATCAGCTAGGATTTAAAACACTGGGTCCGATCCTGTCTTATCTCTGAGAATAGGAAGTCCTGTTCACTTCCCCCTCTTTCTGTTTCTTGTCTTTAATTTAAGCAAGCAGTGCTTTCAGATTTCCTAGCGGGCCTGTGTAGTGTCAAAACTTGCTCTCTCCCCCCCCCCTTTTTTTTTAAAGGAGAGATTATGTAACTTTGCAATTCATCTTGTAAACATGTAACGATCACACAGTCCCCCAGTTCTTTCACGCTGGACTTCTGGTGCGGGCTTGGCTGGGTTGTTTGGAAAGAACCTGCAGGTGGGCCGATATATGTCATTTTAACAGCGGTCTAAGCGCCGGCTTATGCACCGCAGGGCAGGAGATGCGTGCTAGGAGAATGCCCCCTCCCCGACCTGTGCCACAAAGGCAGAGCTGTTCCTGGTTTGGGTGTATTTCTGGCTTCCCACGTCTGTGGCTTCCTGTTGCAGGACAGGCCAAGCCATCGGAGAGAAGAGCACAGCGTGTTTCTCATTTGAGGCCGCACCGAGAGGTTTTGGTGCCCCCGAGCAGTTCCCCTTTTCTTTTCCTGTGCTTCTCCCACCCCCTTCTGTGCCCCCACCCATCCCAAGGGCTAGCTGCAAGGAAAGCCTGATTTGCCGATCACGTGGGTTGGCTCGAGCGTCATTCTACAGCCAGGAATGGTTTGCCAGTGTTCAGGTGGCTCGTTTGGGAGCAAGCCAGTCTTGAAGAGGGTCTAGAGCAGTGATGGCGAACCTTTTTGAGCCCGAGTGCCCAAACTGCAACACAAAACCAACTTATTTATTTCAGAGTGCCAACACTGCAATTAAACCTGAATACCGAGGTTTTAGTTTTAGAAAAACAACTCATACAGTTGTCCGAACTAATTAACATCTTTTTGTCTTTAAAGAAAAACACAGTAACAGAGCTTTCAATGATACAAACAGTTTTTTGTTGGAAAAAAAATCAACTCAAAAAATTATTATAGTACTACATTGTACACATAGCCTAAAGGGAATTTATACAAACTTTTTAAATAATTAGGCACATGTATTTTTGGATAAGGGATTCTCAACTTGTAATATGATTATATGCCAGACTGAAATTGTATGGGGCAAGCTTTTTCCCTGCTTCTACAGGTGTCGGATTAGTAAAAGTAAAAGTCAACCTGTACTAGGATGAGCAAGATAAACAAGAAAACTAAACGTGCTTAACACATTTTAAACACTTTGTCTTGGACTGCAAACACTGCATTAGGTAAAAGTTTGCATTGGGCATGCTTTTGCACAATTAATGTGATCTTTGCTATTGCATGCATGCTGATAATTTGTCAAACCTTGGCTCATACTCCGTTAGTTTGAGAGCAACACATGCAGCACTCAGGTCAACTGTTAGGGCTCTACATCCAAGCCATGCTCTGTGCATCATTCTTCAAAATCTTTTAAATGTGATAACAATGTAGAAAAGAATTCTGTAACAGGAGTTCTAGAATAAAATCATTCTGTTCCACACTGTGAGAAAGAACAAGATCATGAGTGTTTTGCAGAAGGGGACGGTCTTTTCGCGATCTGGTGACCAATGGCTCGAGTGCCCACAGAGAGGTCCCTGCGTGCCAGCTGTGGCGCCCGTGCCATAGGTTCGCCATCTCTGGTCTAGAGAGAGCATGGCGCGCCCCCCATAATGCTTCTCCCTCCTCCCGCATTCAAAAGTGTTTCTCTCCCACACCTCCTCCTCAGATCAAAGGTCAAAGCCAGGTGGGACGGCCGCTTAGAAATCTGCAAAATAGAAAAACAAGAGCACGGAGATTTGCACGACGTTTGCACATGCTAATTTAGAGACCAGTCCTATGGTTCCTCTTCAGGGTTGGAAACCCGACCTCGGAGAGGGGGAAAAGGGTGGCGTTCCGGTGGGTGGAGAGGGGAGGAGACCAGAGAGGCCAGGATCCCCGTTATCCTGAGCCGCCTCCTGCCTCGTAGCTGGCTGGGGCATGCTGGGAGTTGTAGGCCAAAAACATCTGGGGACCCAAGCTTGGAGAACACTGCTTTGCAGCGTATGTAAATGAACATATGCAAATTTGTACTTTTTTTTTGTTGGGCCTGTGGGCCTGCGCCCCTGATCTTTTTGGTACCTAGCGCCGCCCCTGTTTCATAGGTTCCCATGTCCTGCTGATCTACTTTGTGGGATGATGACCCCCGAGTGCAAGTATGATCAGAGAGCGAGAGAAATCGACGTGCCCGTCTCTTCATTTCCGTGTATAGGAGGGAACAGATGGACGGCAGATGTTGGTATTGTGAATCTGTTTTATTTACCCCATGGGGGAAGGCGGTGGAGCTGCAGGAAGAGAGATAGGAAGCGACTCGAGGCCGCTGGGTCAATGCTGACAGCAGCAGCTTTTGTGTAACCAGCTCTTGGATCTCCTCCAGATTGGGTTCGGCAGCACTTTTTTTTTTCCCCCCCAGAGCGGTCGGAAGGCGCAGCCTTCCCAGGCCGTGATGTTTTTGTGCTGCTCTTATGGAAAAGGGTGCCCCTCCCCCCCCGCCTTCGGGGAGAGGGGCAAACGGATCCGCCGGGTGGCATCCGCAGTGGGAGAAGCCAAAAGGTGTGGGGCAGGTGATGTCTTCATTTTTGTATGGGGTTGGGGCAGTGTTTCTCAACCTTGGGTCCCCAGATGTTTTTGGCCTACAACTCCCAGCATGCCCCAGCCAGCTATGCTGGCTGGGGCATGCTGGGAGTTGTAGGCCAAAAACATCTGGGGACCCAAGGTTGAGAAACATTCGCCCTCTCCTGCAATCCTGACTGCATCCCATAAATATCTCATCTCATGGGCCCGGTGGTGTCCCAGAACGGAGTTCACATCCTTGGGCACTCAGAATCCCATGTGCTTTAAGGGGGATTCTGGTGTGCGTGTGTGTGTGTGTGTGTTTCTGGGTTCCAGAAATGGTGAAGTGGTAGGGATTAGATGCTTCTGGACGTGGTTACAAGAGGCCCGTAGGCCTGGCTATGGAATACAATCAGGCCCACGCTTCTGCTACTCCCTTCCATCGTCTGGGGGCAAAAGGCCCTAGTCTGCGGTACTAGGGGAAGGGTAATACTGGGTCCAAGACTGGCCCCTTTTCATCCTTTGGATTTAATATTTCTTACTTTCTTTAATGAGATTTAAGAATTGCTTGCCTTCAAGGAATTTCTAAGCAATGTACATAAAAACACATCTTCATACAGAGGCCAAGATTACATTCCTGGGAGTGCCTGTTGGAAGAGGCATGTTTTTTTCAGTAGTCACTGAAAACCCTGAGCGGTTGTTGCCTGCCTAGTGGTCGGGAGTCCCAGAGGGTGGGTGCTGCGATACTAAAATCCCTATTTCAAGCCGGGATGGACTGAAACTCCGAAATCTTGGGGACCGCTAGGAGGGTATCTCCTGATGAGCGTAGTGACTGAGCGGGCTGACAGGGGATCCTGCGCTCTCTTTAAGTATCCTGGCCCAGAGTTGTTTAGGGCTTTGTAAACAAGTACTGGAAAAACCTTAAATGTGGCCCAGCAGCGTATAGGCAGCCCGTGCAGTTCCTGCAGCATAGGTGTAATATGTTGGTGAGGAGCCCGTCCTTTTCCCAAACGGGCTGTGGCGTTGTGCACCCACTGCAGCTTCCGGACCGACCTTAAGGGCAGCCCCATGTAAAGCGCATGGCAGCAGCCCAGTTTCGAGGTCACCATAGTGGTCAAGCTATCCCTTTCCAGTAACTTGTCTTATGCACCAGCAGAGCAGGTAAAAGGCGGCTTACATAATCCTCTCCTACTCTCCATTTTGTCCTCACAACAACCCTGTGAGGTAGGTTGGGCTGAGAGTCATTGACTGGTCCAAAGTTGCCCAGTGAGCTTCATGGCCCAAATGGGGACTAGAACCCGGATCTCTCGAGTCCCAGTCCAACACTCTTAACCACTATGCTATATTGACTGGGTTCAGACAACACAACCCACACTCAAGGGTTGAGTGTGGGTTGTTGTTGAACTGTGGGTTGTTGTTGAAACATGGGTTAGCATGTTGTCTGAGCCCAGCCGAGATAACAAACCATGGTGAACAACCCAGAGTTCACAACCCAGCAACGAACCATGGCTTCTCTTCATGGGTTGTTTGTGGTTAACAAGCCATGTCTTGTTATCTCGGCAGGGTTCAGACAACACGACAACCCACATTTCTTTTTTTCTTTTTTTTTGTGGTTTAAATTTTTTATTTCTATATAAAACAAACACATAATATCAAACATGTAACAATTAACAAAACAAAATAGACCTCCGATTTTCTTCTACAGCAAATATAGGTAACAATAATTTTTCTTACTCGATAATCAGAATGAGAAATCTCTTCTTCCCATTGTCCCAAATTCACTTATTATTCCATAAATCCACAAACAAACAAATCATTATTTTCCAGTCTCTGCAAAAAGTCAATTAGAGGTTTCCACTCAATAATAAACATGGATGTTGTCCTTTCTCTGATTAATGATGTGAGTTTGGCCATCTCTCTGCCAGCTCCAGCATCTTGACCAACCATTCTTCTGTCGTAGGCACTGCTGGACCTTGCCATTTCTGTGCATATAGTAGTCTCGCTGCCGTACGACAACTCACATTTCAACAGCAATCCACAGTTCAACAACAACCCTAATAGTCTCGGCCCACACTCAACCCTTGAGTGTGGGTTATCGTGTTGTCTGAACCCAGTCACTGGCTGTCCATTGAAGACAGCTGTGCCTCCAGTGGCAGTGGTGGATCAAGTGAGCAGTTTCCGCACTTGCTCCTTCAGGGGGAGTTCTTTGTGGCACAGATCACACTTGCCCCAAAAGATTGACTGCCCCTGTCTTTGGGTGCTTGGGTGCATGCTCATTCAGCACAGTGGAGCCCAGGCCAGACGGGGGGTTGCAGCAGCAGCCATCAGGAGGGAAAGAGAAAGGGCTGCTGTTAGCCCAGGAACGGCGGATACTTGGCTTGAATGAAGCTGCATCATAGTGACTGGGTTCAGACAACACGATAACCCACACTCAAGGCTTGGGTGTGGATTGTTGAACCGTGGGTTGCTGAAACTTGGGTTATTGTGTTGTCTGAACCCAGCCACACACTAATGAACCATGGTTTGTTAATCATGAACAACCCATGAAGAGAACCCATGATTGTTGTTGGGTTGTGAACTGTGGGCTGTTTGTGGTTATCAAACCATGGCTTGTTAGTGTGGCTCGGTTCAGACAACACGATAACCCACGGTTCAACAACAACCGGTACTCAGCCCTTGAGTGTGGGTTATCGTGTTGTCTGAACCCGGCCAGCATGTCGGACCATTGGTCCATTTGGCTAGGTGTTGTCTCTCCTCTGGCAGGCAAATGGTTCTCCAGAGTTTCAGGCAGGGGTCTTTCCCAATGTAGCTCCTTGGTGATGCTGGGAATAGGGATTGAACCCCGGAGGCTTCTTGCATGCAAAGCCTGTGCCCTGCCACTTAAGTAACAACCCCAGACAAGTGGCTTAGGGCACAATCCTATGTATGTTTAGACAGAAAAAAGGTCCTATAACTCCCAGCATAGCTGGCTGGGGAGTGCTGGGAGTTGTAGGACTTCTTTCTGTCTAAACATGCATGCATAGGATTGCACCTTAATACTTCTTGTGCAGGCAGAAGAGAGCAAGTCACATCAGATGTACCTCTCCTCTGCCACTACCATGGCTTGGTGACGGGCGCTAAATTCGAAGATCTTCCGTGTTGCCCCTCTCCGTTAACAAAATCCAGAGCAGTGCCATTGGATGAATTCAGCCACGGATGACTCTTCTCGGAGATGCTTGCTTTAAGCTGCATTCTCCCAGTAGAGCAGTTCTGCACTGGAAATTAAGGTGTTTTTTTTTTGTTTGTTTTTTTGCTTTGAGATGCAGTTTTGTTCTCTGGGCTTAAAAGCTTCGGTACTTCCTCGCTTTTGATGGACAGTCGGTTCCTTCCAGCTCCCAGGCAGGCTCCCTACTGGTCGGAGAGGCTGCCCAGTGGGTCATTGTTCCTGTGAATGGCTCCATCCTGTTTCCTTGGAACAGAAGCCCAAAAGGGCCTGTGCAAATGTAACCCTTTGTTTGGTCTTACTGGGAAGTGTTTGGCGTAAGCAAACTCTGGAATAGCTTGCTTCCAAGCCGATATATTATTTATTTATTTATTATATTTATGTCCACATATTTATTTATTTATTATTATATTCATATCCCGCCCTCCCCCCCCCGCAAGGAACCCAAGGCAGCTTACATAATCCTCTTCCGTCTCCTCTCCATTTTATCCTCACAACGACCCTGTGCGGTAGGTTAGGCTGAGAGTCAGTGACTGACCCAAAGTCACCCAGTGAGCTTCATGGCCTGAGTGATGACTAGAACCTGCATCTCCCGAGTTCCAGTTGAACCACTCTAACCACTACACCACGCTGGAGATCCACTGGGAATAGTTGTGCTTCCCTCTCCACCTTGTCCACACCAGGCATCGTTTCATACGCCTCTATCGTGTCTCTCCGCACTCGCCTTTTCCCTACGCTAAGCTGTCCCGGACGTCGTCGTAACTTTTCTTCGTCGGGGGCTTGCTCCAGCCCCTCGATCATTTTGGTTGCCCGTTTCTGCCCCCTTTCCCAGCCGTACAGTATCCTTTCTGAGGGTGTGGTGACCAGAACCATCCGCCGTATTCCAAGTGTGGCCGCTCTCTCCATCAATTTGTGTAAGGACAGCATGGTACTGGGGAATTTTATTTCGGCCCCGGGTGCATGGGTGCAGGTTCATTTAGTGCCGGTTCATTTAGGGCCTGTTTATCTGTCTATTTCAGTGTCCTCCAACCTTGGGTCCCCAGATGTTTTTGGCCTACAACTCCCAGCATGCCCCAGCTAGCATTGCTGACTGAGGCATGCTGGGAGTTGTGGGCCAAAAACATCTGGGGACCCAAGGTTGGGGAACACTGATCTACAGTAAGGCTGGTGGTGACCAGAGACAGGGCCTTCTCGGTTGTAGCACCCCATTCATGCGACTCCTTCCCCTGGTAGATTTGCCTGGTGCCACCTTCATCTTCTTTTCACCGCTAGGTGAGAACTTTTACATTTGCTCAAGCCTCTTAGTTCTGTGCTTATTTGATGTGGCATTCTTTTAAGTGCCTGCTCCATTTGGTCCCTCTTCTTGTTTATTCTGCATGCAGCTCCAACAGCATGCTGGGGCATGCTGGGAGTTGTAGTCCAAAAACATCTGGGGACCCAAGGTTGGAGAACACTGGTCTGTTTCATACGGGTGCGTGGGTGGGGTGGGATTGCGTCTGGGGAAACGGGGAGCTGGGGGGTGGGGAGCAGTGTTTCTTCTGGCCACCCAGTGATTTCCCGCTGAACTGAGTTCCAGGGTCATCCAGCGTGATGTTGACCATTTACAGCCTGCCGACGCTAATTGCCGGTATGCAGCCATCTGAAAAGCCGAGCAAGTAATTTTTTAACTAATCTCGACTGTAGAGAGAGCCGGAGGACCAAGTGATCTTGGCTCTGTCCGCCGGCTCGCTCCAGCACAGGAGACGCGGCGCGACGCTGGCCGAAGACTCCTTTTTAACTCTCCTCCTTCCTCTCTGGCGTGAATGCCGGCAGAGTCCTTGGCGGCAATGTCAGTGGGGTGGTGTATCCACTCCGGGTTTCAGCCTGAACTTTTAAGGAACTGTCCATAGTGCTGAATTTATTTTGGGGAATAGGGTTCAGCGTCGTGGATAGCTCCTTAAATGTTCAGACTAAAACCCGGAGTGGGTACACCACCCCACTGATATTTCAGCCAGCAGCCTCCTCTGGTTTTGTGGCTACTCCCAACGGCCTCTAACGTATTCTGAATTCTTCCCTTTTATATATCTCCGTTCAGTGCCTTCCTGCACAGAGAATATATATATATATATATATATATATATATATATATATATTCATATCTCCCCCGCCGCCCCCCATTCCTCGCAAGGAGCCCAGGGCAGCTAACAACCCATATCAAAGCAATACGACCCCGTGAACACCGTGAAAATCATAACTCTGCAGTTACAAAATACACAATGAAATGCAATAAAAACCATCACTACAACACCGGAAAGCAAATCAAAACGCTTGGTTCTGCCCCCAAGGCATGTACAAATAAATAGGGCATGTTGGCGGGCGAGGGGGGTGGAGAGAAGCAGCCAGAAGCAAACAATTTTCAGCCGAAGAGCTGTATTTTCTCTTCCCCCCCCCGCCCTCCCCAATCTGGATTGGAATCCAAATTGTTCTTCCCCTCCAAAACAAAAGCAGCCAGGCCAAGTACGCTTGTTTGAACATACGAGTGGCTTACGACGTGTGCGCTTAGGACCAGGGATGCTCTGCCAGTGTTAGATTAGATCTTGGTTTGCCTACCCCTGGTCTAGAGGGACAATCCTCAATAGCGTTTCAGTTTTTAGGAGAAAAAGGCAACACGGGGGGGTGGGGGGCCACAGTGGAGCAGTCACCGCCAACCTGGTGCCCTCTAGAGGTTCTGGATTACAACCTCCATCAACCTCAGGCCTGTATATCATAGAGACACAGAAAGTTGCCATATACGTACTCAGTCAGACCCTTGATTAAAAAAAAGGAAAACTCCTGCTGATGGCCACCTTACGTACTCTTGCATACACCCCGGTTTTATTTTACAGCGCGATTCAGTGTGGCGACCTGTAACCCTCCGAGGATTGCAAGCCCCCTATCGAGGGCGGGAGGAGCACGGGGGCGAAGGTTGCCGCCGTGCTGCTCCCGCCCTTCAAAGGACTTAGACAGCCGATTTCGGCCATCTTAAAGTCTTTTGCCCCAGCTCGCGGTGAGGACTGGCTGAGGTGCCGCCGGGATGCATCGTATCCTGGCGGAGCCTCACTCGTCCCCTGGAACAGTGTTCTCCAACCTTGGGTCCCCAGATGTGTTTGGCCGACAACTCCCAGCATGCCTCAGCCAGCGTAGCTGGCTGGGGCATGCTGGGAGTTGTCGGCCAAAAACATCTGGGGACCCAAGGTTGGAGAACACTGCCCTGGAAGATGACCCAAGGCCAGCTCCGAGGTCAGTCTTCCGACCTCGGAGCGGCCACTGGCGCAGAAAGAACCACGCTGGCTGCGAGGGCGGAGAGGGAAGGGCACTCTGAGGTCGGAGCACGTTTCCGAGGTTGGGGCTTTGACTCCGACCCCTCCCGTGGCCACCCAGACAGCGTCTAGCGGCCGTGGGATTGAGCCCGAAACCAATTTAAAATGCCTGGGTACACAGCTTTTGACCCGGCACCGAAAAGAACACAATGTTGGTGTCAGTTGCACCTCCGTGGAGAGGGTGTTTCAGCGTTCGGGGTGTCACCTGTTCATTCTACCTGTTCGCCCCTCATCCCTTATATTGTCACCCCTAATCTCAATGAAGTGTCTTAATTGGGTACCTAGTGTTTGACAACTCAAGTTTCTTTCCCCGGTGCACCAAACCACAGTTTCATGCTACTTGCTTTGACCAAGGAGAAGGGAAGCGGCTAACCTCACTCAATGTGACAGGGGAGTTAGCTAAAAAAAAAATTATTTTTTTTTAGAAAACCCTTTTGATTGCTTGAAAAGGTGTCCCTGATTAGAAGTCGGTCCCATGGTTAAAGATAAAAGAATTTCCAAAAACTGGGTTCAGAGCTATTCTGAGCTGAGCCTTCTCCCTCCACACAGGAATCTTCCAAGGTGGTCCCGGCAGTGGGACATAATCGTAATCTAAACCAGCCTTCGTTACCCTGGCGCCCTCTAGACGGGCCTGACTACAACTCCCATCATCCCCAGCAAGGCTATGCTGGCTGGGGATGATGGGAGGTTTAGTCCAACACATCTGGAGGGGCACCAGGTTTCAGGAAGGCTGGTCCAAACCAAGGACACGTGCTTCTTTCTTCTTCTTCTTCTTCGGGGGGGGGGGGTCTTGTTTGTTCAAATCTGCATATGTTTGCATATGAATCAGTCACTTGCTTAATTGCCTATTCATATGACTTAACTAAAGGTTTAAAAAACAAAACAAAATAAAACCGGGGGGGGGGTGTACTCTTGAGCAGCGTTCTCCAACCTTGGGTCCCCAGATGTCTTTGGCCGACAACTCCCAGCATGCCCCAGCCAACGCTGCTCAGGAGTACATAAGGTAGCCATCAACTTTTTAAATTCTTGATTTTTATTCTTGGTTTCCCCCCCCGCCCCCTTCCTTCTTTCCAGAGCTGCCCCCGTCCGAGTTCCTGCAAGCGGTGGATTCCACGTGGCTGGTGCTGAACGTCTCCTCCAACGGCAGCTCCTCCGCCAGCCTGCAGCCCATCGGCGTCACCAAGATCGCCAAGTCCGTCATCGCTCCGTTGGCGGAGCACAGCGTCTCGGTGCTCATGCTCTCCACCTACCAGACTGACTTCATCCTGGTGAGTGAGTTGCCTCTGGGGGGCTTTCATTTAGAGCGGGGGGCGGGGAGCTCCAGCCCCCCCGGGCTCCTCCAAATGGCCTCTTTTCCCCCCCGGGCCTCACTCTTTTGAGTAATGATAGAGCTGGCATGGCGTAGTGGCGAGAGTGTTGGACTGGGACTCGGCGGACCCGGGTTCTGGTCCCCCACTCGGCCATGAAGCTCGCTGGGTGACTTTGGGCCAGTCACTGCCTCTCAGCCTGGCCTACCTCACAGGGTTGTTGTGGGGATCAAATGGAGAGGAGGAGGAGGAGGATTATGTAAGCCGCCTCGGGCTCCTTGCAAGAGGGAAAAAAGCTGGCGGAGGGCCAGTGTGGTATAGTGGTTAGAGTGAGATCCGGGTTCTAGTCCCCACCCGGCCATGAAGCTCACTAGGTCACTTTGGGCCAGTCACTGACTTGCACCCTGACCTACCTCACAGGGTTGTTGTGAGGATAGAATGGAGAGGAGGAGGAGGACCATGTAAGCCGCCCTGGGTTCCTTGCAAGAGGAAAAAAGGCAGGATATAAATGCAGTAGTAGTAGTGGTGGTAGTAGTAGTAGTAGTAATACTACTTTACTATGGGCAATACCCAGTGCGGCACTCACACTAACGTAAATTACGTAGCACTAGCACAACAGCAATAGGACTCAAGTTTCCCTTGACAAGATTGCATCAGGATAATGCCTTTGCTAGGAGCCCTGCCTTGGTTTAAAGTGCTTTGCTGGCATTATTTTAATTCAGGAAGTCTTCCTGAGCTAACCAACCAGCCATGGTTATTATTGATATTTATTTATTTATTTATTATATTTATACCCCGCTTTTTTCCCTGCAAGGAGCCCAAGGCGGCTTACATAATCCTCCTCCTCTTCTCCATTTTACCCTCACAACAACCCTGTGAGGTAGGTCAGGCTGAGAGTCAGTGACTGGCCCAAAGTCACCCAGTGAGTTTCATGGCCGAGCGGGGACTAGAACCCGGATCTCCTGAGTCCAACACTCCCACCACTACGCCACACTGGCCTCTAGTCTTAACATATTGCTTTTGCTCTTAACATACTGCTTTTCTTCTTTTATCCGTTTTGATCTGATATTGTGCACCGCCCCGAAATCTCCATACCGGACTATGGAGCAAGTACAGTATTTATTTTCTAAATAAAATAAATAAATTTTGATGTAATCCTGGCAACAGCCCAGCAGGGTCAGTGGGTGGGGTTCTTCTCCCCACATTGCAGACTAGGAAACGGACCCGTCTCGGCACGGGTGGGGAAAGCCCTTCCGTTGATACCGCGAAGGCTGTAAGCCAGTGTTCTCCAACCTTGGGTCCCCAGATGTTTTTGGCCTACAACTCCCAGCATGCCCCAGCCAGCTGGCTGGGGCATGCTGGGAGTTGTAGGCCAAAAACATCTGGGGACCCAAGGTTGGAGAACACTGCTGTAAGCAGATGTACACAGCTGTCAGAGTTGGATGCGTTGTGCTCGCCCCGTCTGAGCGGACACCCTAGGCAAGGCCCCTGCCATGGTGCATCCTATTAAATCCCCCTGAAGGAGAGCTCTGTCCACTCCATTCTCCGGTGGGGGGGGGGGACCCTCCCCCACAGCACAAGAAAGGGGGGCAGGTATATAAATTTATATCCCTCGACCTTCTAATCGCCCCTGGCTTGGACCGCAATGCTGTGTGCTCGTTAGGGAAGTCTGCCCCTTGTGGCTGGAGATGTTACTGCGGACTCCAGCCGCATTGGAACACGTTCAAAGTGAATCAATTCGTTTTGAAAACGAGACAACCCCGAGGGGCACATCTGGAGGTTCCCCTTCGCATGCATGCTAAGTTTCAGGAGCCCAGGTTTCACGGTCTTGGTGGAGATCCGGGTTCTAGTCCCCCCCCCCCCACTCGGCCATGAAACTCACTGGGTGACTCTGGGCCAGTCACTGACTCTCAGCCTAGCCTACCCCACAGGGTTGTTGTGAGGATAACATGGAGAGGGGGATTGTGTAAGCCGCCTTGGGTTCCTTGCAGGAAAAAAGGCAGGGTATAAATATAAATAAATAAATATAATAAATAATGGTGGTGACAGGTGGACGGACGCAGATTCTTTTCTTGCTATAGATTGCACTGGGGCGGGGGCGGGTGGTGCTGGCTGAGGCTGAGAGTGCGTGGCTTGCTTGAATACATTAGGGGAACGATCCGGTGGCCCCTAGGCATTAGGGGAATTGATCCTATGGCTCCCTAGAAATCAGAGCTCCGCCGGCGCAGGAAGGACCGCAGCAGCTTCTCTCGGAGGTCAGGAAAGTGACCTTGGAGAGGAGGAGAAGGGGGCATTTTGGGCAGAGGGGAGCAGACTGGAAAGGCCAGGATATGAGCTCTCCAGTTGCCTCTCCAGGCTTCTTCCCTCCCCCTCTGAGGCACTCCAGCTAGAGGGGCACAAAAGCCCGTCTAGCGGAAAACGCAGGACAGGGAGGCAAAGACGGCCGCCGCTGCTCCTCTCGCTCTGCCTTGGAGGCCCGAAAGCCTCCCGAGTCCGGGGGCGTTAGTTAGTTATGGGCATCCTGATAGGATGGCGCCCCCTAGGTGAGTTTGTGGCAGAGGCAAGCTTCGAGCCGGGAGGCGTTCCCATCTGTAGCTCAGTCTCTTGGCTACGGATCCACACCAGCAGTGACCTCTGGCCTTTCTTTCAGGTGCGGGAGAAGGACCTGCCCGTCGTCATTCACACCCTGGCAGGCGAGTTCGATATTTATAAGGAGGTGAATGGGGAGCCGGTCCCGGCAAACTGTGAAGATGTGAGCAACGGATTCCTCAAGCCAAAACCAGGTGAGTTTTTCTCCTGGTGTACGCGTAGGTTCAGATCTCCTGCTATGAACCGATGAACATCTGACGCTCTCCTCTGAGTGCCTCCTCTGAGGGAGGCTTGGAGGATGGCAACAAGTGAGAGGGCCTTCTCAGTGGTGGCCCCCTGACTGTGGAATGCTCTCCCAACTGAGGCCCGCCTGGCTCCAGTGTTGTCAACTTTTTGGTGCCGGGTTAAGACTGTCCTCTGCTCCCAGGCATTTGATGGCATAAGATGTGTGTGTGTGTGTGGGGGGGTTAATGTCAGTTTTCTTGCCCGGTCCTGGTATTTTATTGTTAATCGTTTTTAGCTGTTTGAAATTGTTTCATTTGTGCATGTTAAAAGATTTTATATTCTGTTTTTATTACGTTTTATTCTGGATTTTAATTTTTGTGAACCAGCCAGAGAGCTTTGACTGTTCTGTGGTATAGAAATGAAATGAATGAATGTATTTGAGCCAAAACGGCCTCTGTAACTTTGCAGGCTGTGCAGTTGAACCGTCCCCCTTTCATTAGTGTATTTAGGCGTGTGTGTGTGTGTGTGTCCTATGAAGTCATTCCCCCCTTGCATGGGGGCAGGAGGAACAGGAAGTTCATATTTGTGATGCTTAGGCAACAAGAGAGCTCATCCCTCTCTTCTCCCCATGCTGCAGCTTTCCAATACAGCGTTGGAAGCAGCTGGTTTTATTTTAATCAGCTGCTTTTCAGCCATGGCTGTTGGAGCTGCATGCAGAATAAACAAGAAGAGGGACCAAATGGAGCAGGCACTTAAAAGAATGCCGCATCAAATAAGCACAGAACTAAGAGGCTTGAGCAAATGTAAAAGTTCTCACCTAGCAGTGAAAAGAAGATGAAGGTGGCACCAGGCAAATCTACCAGGGGAAGGAGTTGCATGAATGCGGTGCTACAGCCGAGAAGGCCCTGTCTCTGGTCACCACCAGCCTTACTCTAGGTCAGTGTTCTCCAACCTTGGGTCCGCAGATGTTTTTGGCCCACAACTCCCAGCATGCCCCAGTCAGCTATGCTAGCTGGGGCATGCTGGGAGTTGTAGGCCAAAAACATCTGCGGAGCCAAGGTTGGAGAGCACTGCTCTAGATGAAGGGGAGCACAGAGAGGGGCCTTTGAGGACTGATCTCCATGTACAGGCAGGTAAATGAGGGAGCAGGTTGTCCTTTTAGGTACCCCTGATCCAAAGCCATGCTGAATTTTGTTGGTCAAAGCCCAGCAAGCGCTTTGAATTCTGCTCCAAAGTGGAGCTGTAGCCAGTGCATCAGTTTCTGAAATGGCATAATGTGCTACACGTGAACACTGGCCAGCACCTCTGCATGCTGTAGAAGAGCAGGGAGGCAGACCCATGTGGCTGTAAATCGTCACAGAAGATGTATAGGGGCCGGAGCAGCTCCCCTATGAGGAAAGGTGGCAACATCTGGGATTGTTTAGCCTAGAGGAAAGGCGAGTAAGGGGGAGACATGATAGAGGGGTACAGAATTATGCCTGGTGTGGAGAAAGTGGGCAGGGAGACCTTTTTCTCCATCTCTCATCATACTAGGACCCAATGAGGGCATCCCATGAAGATGGTTGGTGGGAGATTCAGGACAGATCGAAGGAAGGACTTCTTCACACAGAGCAGAGTTAAACTATGGAGCTCACTTCCACCAGATGCAGCGATGGCCAGCTTTGAAAGGGGATTGGACAAATTCCTGGAGGAGAAGGCTACCAATGGCTGCTAGTCCTGATTGGCTGTATGCTTCCTCCAGTATCAGAGGCAGTATGCCTCTGTGCACCAGTTGCTGAGGAACATGGGCGGGAGGGTGCTGTTGCACTCATCTCCTGCTAGTGGGTTTCCCATGGGCAGCTGGTTGGCCGCTGTGTGACCAGGATGTTGGACTAGATGGACGTAGACAAACTGGAGAGGGTTCAGAGGAGGGCAACGAGGATGATAAAGGGACTGGAAACAAGGCCCTATGAGGAGAGACTGAAAGAACTGGGCATGTTTAGCCCTCAGAAGCGGAGGCTGAGGGGAGATAGGATCGCACTCTTCCAGTACTTGAAGGGTTTGTCACACAGAGGAGGGCCAGGATCTCTTCTCGACCATCCCAGTTCGCAGGACACGGAATAATGGGCCCAAGTTACAGGAACCCAGATTCCACCTAAACATCAGGAAAAATTTCCTGACTGTCAGAGCAATAAGACAATGGAACCAACTACCTAGGGAGATGGTGGGCTCTCCCACTCTGGAGGCATTCAAGGTGCGGCTGGACGGCCATCTGTCATGGATGCTTTGACCTGGATTCCTGCATTGAGCAGGGGGTTGGACTCGATGGCCTTGTTGTAGGCCCCTTCCAACTCTACTTTTCTATGATTCTATGACCCTTGGTCTGATCCAGCAGGGCTCTTCTTATGTTCTTATGAGACAGGTATGTTCCCTCCCCCCGTGGGGTTTATTTTGTACACTGAAATCATTTGGGGTGGACAATACTTTGCCACAGTCCTAAAAAAAATAGGAAATAATTGATTTTTCTTCAGATCTCAAGCACTGGCTGTGTGCGCACAGCATATCTCCCTTTCCAGAGGGGATGCCGTGTATGTTAGTCTATTGCTGCAAAGACATCAAAAGAGTCTTGCAGTGGAGCCTTAAAAGATTAACAGATTTATTCTGGCAGAGGCTTTCATGGACTCTATTGACCCCTTCATCAGATGCTTGGAGTATCATGGAGAGTTTCAGGTTTTTTTGTACAGTACATGTTGTGGCGCTGTAGAGCATTGTAAACAGTGAGATCAGGAGGAAACTCAGTGCAACACTGACAGCGACAATCGCATTATTAATAGTGGTCATTCACAGAGCAGTTGCTGCTGATAACACAAACATCCTGGCGGCCAGGGAAGCCAATTAATTAATACATGCCGTGTGATTTTTAAAAATCCGTTATTCCGATTCAAGCCTCTGGCGATAGAATTAAGCCCGTCAATGGATTTTTTGTTCATTAATTTTTTTTATTGCGGATTTCATTAAATCAAAGCAAAAGCAAACGAAAACCATAAAATATCACAGTTTTCTTACATGAAATTGGAATGGATCAATTACAGTCAATATGTATGAAATGTATAGCCCTTTATATCTGACATAAAGCAAGAGATACAGCTACCCATAAGCATAGTTAAAATTCACGTTGATGAATTCTAACCCATTGATGAATTCTGACTCTGCATTTTCACACTTTCTTGGGCGAAGCTTCCAGATAAGGCACAATGCGCAGCGTGGAAGGAGCCATTGCTACTGCCCATAGGTTTCGTAGATCATAGAGTTGGAAAGGGGCCTACAAGGCCATCGAGTCCAACCCCCGCTCAATGCAGGAAACTAGAGGAGGGGTTCCCATCCAAGTACAGTAATACCTTGGATTGCAAGTAACTTGGTTTGAGAGTGTTTTGCAAGACAAGCAAATTTTTAAATATGTATTATTATTATTTTTTACTTGATATACAAGCGACGTCTTGCAATACAAGTACTATAGTATGGCTTAAATTAAAAATCTCTGTACAAATTTTTTTGGGGGGATTTCGTTTTGATATAAGAGTGTTTTGGATTACAAGCATGTTTCCGGAACGAATTATGCTCTCAATCCAAGGCACGACTGTAATAACCAGGCCTGACCCTGCTTAGCTTTCCACGCTCAGACAAGCTGAGCCAGCATAAGCCACAGGCTCCAGTCTCTAATAAATTGAGTTTGCAGCCGGGGAATGTTCCCTGGGAAGAGTGATTTGCTGATGCTGTGCGATGTTAAAATGTGCTGAGCGCTTGTGTCTGGGATACTGTTGGAAAAGAAGATACAGGGCTTGTTTTGATGTCACATAGCTTGCTTGCTCTTTCTATCTGTCTGTATTTGAATTTTCGCAATAACAAAAGTTCTCTGGGCAGTTCACGGGTGAAATATTAAAACCATAAAAGTAAATCCGAAACGGAAGGAAACCAGCAACAGAGAATAACTTCAGCCAAGCGATTTTAAAAAGTAATCTAATCAATTTTATTGATCCAGTCAGCAGGCCTCACAATAAGACTTTTACGATGGTCGGTATACAGAGTAAAATACAAGGCCATTGCTAACATAAGTAAAGGCCAAAAACAGCCCTAAAAGAACAAATAACTGTTAAAACAATAGACAAATAAGCAAAGCTAAACACAGGATTAATTAGATACTCTTTCAGCCCGTATTCTCATAGCTCTCAGCAGATATTTAGCTACCATTTCTGTAACAAACCCTTTCGTGTCAGAAAGGGACATACTATTCAGATGATCCTCCTGGATACAAATAAATTGATGCATTAATTAACTCATTACAAAGATCTTGGTAAAAGTTACAGAAAAGAAAGACATAGCTTGCTGTTTTGTTTTCTTCTGAACCTCAAGGATATACCGTAATCTGTTGGAATAAGGTGTCCCTCTGAATGATTTTCAAAAGTACTACAAGGTATTTTCAGAAAGATCAAAATGCCTGGGTCAGTTTTTAAATACGTAGATCTTACTCTGGTGCCCGAAAGACCACAATGTAGGTTTTGAACCTCTCTGGAAGAGGGTGTTTCATAATAGGGGGTGGCGGGGGGGCCGACACTGAAAAGGCCCCCTCGAATAGCTGCCCATGGGGCCTCTTTTTGTGGGCATACCCAGAGAAGGGCCTACAGCTGCCTCCCGCATTACTGGACCTCAGCCCCATCTCTTCTTCCCAGCCGGGAACGCTACCGTCCACCCGGTGCAGAGTCCCCAGAACCGCTTCTGTATCCTGAGCATCGCTCCCGACACTTTGCCAGCCATTGCCACGATCCTCATCGATGTCCTGTTCTACTCGCACAGGTAAGGGGTCCGTCTGAATGGTGGCCCGCGGGATGCTGGGAGTTGTAGGCCAACTCATCCGGCGAGCACCAGGTTGGGGAAGCGCTCGCACTAAGATAGGGCAGCAAAATACATGGGGAGAAACGGTTGTGGCCGAGCTTCTCGGCAACAGAAGCCTGCGGTCCAGTTTTGGGCGGTCCAGTCTGAGGCTAAAAGGCCCGGAGGTGCATCTGCCCATTTCAGGGTCCCACCAAAGCTTACGCGAAGGCAGGATTGGCTTAGAAAAAAAGGGGGGGTTTGCTGGTCTTGTGACGGTAACAAATTACTATTATTAGAACTAAGGGGGTGCGCCCAGGGACCCCCACTACTCTTGTGTACTTCTCCCCACGCACCCTCCTTTTTAAGGAAAGAGCAACTGGGCATTCTCCTCTCTGCACCCACAACCCCCCCCCGATGCGTCACTTGCTTGATGGTGGGGAGATGGAGGGAGGTCCCCTTTTCCCTACGGATGGAGGGAGGCGGTACAGGAGATGACGCGGAGATTGCTGTTTCCCACTGAGCCCGGGCATAATTTCTGGGCTGTCGGCTGGTGAGCTTCATGAGCTTTGGAAGAATATCTATATTCCTGTTCTCCTTTGGCAGCTGATCCATTTCTCTCCCCCCCCCCCCCTGCATTTTCAGCCCTCCAAAGGAAACCACTCCAGGCGGACAGGATCTCGACTCCATTACTTTCTTTGCCTTCTCGCTGATTGAGGGCTACATCTCCATTGTCATGGATGCCGAGACCAAGAAGAAGTAAGTAGGGGGGGGGAGGGTTAAGCGCTGGATTCGGGGGCTGCGGGGAGGGTTAAGCAGGGATGGGGACTCGGACTCCAGGACTCGACTCGTGAGTCGGACTGAGTCCCCCTTCTGACTCGAGTCAGACTCGAGTCCCAATATTTTTAATGGGACTCGAGACTTGACTCGAGACCAAGGACTCGTGTTCCAAAATCGTGTTCCTCAGATGCAACATGGATAGGTTTTAGGAAGTGCAGCAAGTTTATTTTTTTAAATCGTTTCCCTAAAATGCAACCTTTCAGACATTTTGGGTTTGGCTGCCTCTGCCTGCCTGCTTTGGGGTTCCCCGCCTCCTCTGCCTGCCTGGTTATTTGGGGTTTGTCTGCCTGGTCTGTTCTTGCCAAAATCAGTGGCAGAGTTTTGAAATAAAAAGGCACACTTGTGCCTAGAATTTATTTAAGCCACACATCTGAAGTAGCCTTATTTTGTTGGGAAAAACCCCAATTGATTTTAATAGGGACTCGTGGAGTCAGCTTTGGGAGTGACTCGTGACTCGAGAGTCACCATTTTGGACCAAGGACTTGGACTCGGACTCGAGACTCGGGTCCAAAGACTCGTGACTCGACTCGTGACTCAAAACCAAGGACTCTTCAACATCCCTGGGGTTAAGCGCTGGATTCGGGGGCTGCGGGGAGGGTTAAGCGCTGGGTTTGGGGGCTGCGGGGAGGGTTAAGCGCTGGATTCGAGGGCTGGGTGGAGGGTGCCAGCCAGTGGTGATCAAATCTTCCTGCCCTCTCTCAGGTTCCCTAGTGACCTGCTGCTGACCAGCTCCTCGGGAGAGCTCTGGAGGATGGTGAGAATTGGCGGGCAGCCCCTGGGCTTCGGTAAGTGGGTGTTTTGCATCCTCTTCTGGCTTTACGCACTCTGTACTCTGCGTTTCCAAGCGGTTGGTAGTACTGGTAATAGGCAGCAGCTTCTATAGTTTTAACGGTGTAGTTAGGTGCTACTCCAGAGTAAAGGACGTGGGCATGTATATTGGCCCCATGCTAACTTTCTCCCTGTTTGTTCCTAGATGAATGTGGGATTGTAGCTCAGATAGCCAAACCGCTGGCTGATGCTGACATATCCGCCTATTACATCAGCACCTTCAATTTTGACCACGCCTTGGTAAGTTGGCCCAGTTGTCTTCCAAACGGCTCTGCAACGAAGAGCTGGGACGAAGCCACTGTTGACCTGGGTTTCTGGCACCCGCGTGTTCAGAACTGACCTGCATACTTTTGAACTCCCGCCACGACCCAACATTAGGATTCCATGTTAAGGCACGCTTACCACGTTGGAAACATTTAGTCTCGGCGGTGTTTGAAATCTGCCCGAATTTCGGAGCCCACATTCGATCATTCAGTACCAATTTCTCCATCCAGCAGGTGAGATTTCCGAAGTGAAGCGGGCGTCTTCACTAAATATGAGGTTGCTGCAGCCTTCCCCGTGTGGTGCCCGTGAGATGTTTTGGACTACAACGCCTATCAGTTTCAGCCAGAATGGACAATGGTCAGGAATGCTGGGAGTTGTAGTCTGGCCCAGACCACAATGTAGGCACCGGGTGAGCCTCTCTGGGGAGGGCATTCCACAGCCGGGGTCCCACCACTGAAAAGGCCCTCTCCTTAGTAACCACCCACCTCACCTCATTCAGCAAGGGCACCTGGAGAAGGGCTTCCAAGGATGCTTTTAGGGTCTGGGCAGGTATCTGTGGAAGGAGACAATCTTTCAGGATTAAGGATAGCTGATCCCGGATTTGATGTTGTTTTTGATCTTTGATTACTCTTCCCCGTCGTGGCAAGCAGGTTCTTACGGTAGGTTTTCATCATTGTTTTGTAATCTATTTATAACTGTGATCATTCCACCCAGCCCTTCGTTGTCTCCGTTTGAGCTTTTACCGCAAGGAGCAAATGGTGCTTTTATTTATTGGTAACGCGCGCACACACTTCTTCCCCTGTCTTGCAGGTTCCAGAGGAAGGCATCGATAACGTCACCGAAGTGCTCCAGAAACGCCAGGAGAGCGGGAGATAGCTGTTTGCTCTTGCATATCTCCGGTGCCAGTTCAGGGAGGCAAGCGAACGGATCCTGTCGCAGCGGTGCCACGCCCGGGTGTTCCTGCAGCAAGCAAGATAGCACTCTGCAGCTTGCTCTGTGTGAGCACGGCTGTCTTTCAGTGTGTGTGTTTTTTTGCAGAGCGGTCGGCTCTGCACGGAGCAAACGGCGCGCCTCCAGCCCGGAGGGAGCTGTTCTTTTTGCTCCCAGGAGAGAAGCCCTCTAGGTAATCTCCAGAGCCTGGTGAATCGGATGCAACGGCCTGTGGCAGATTTCAGTATTATCAGATCCTGCTCTGGCTTCTTGTCGCCCCTGTCATTTGGTTCTTTAATCCGGTTGCATCTAGAGTCACGGAGAGGGAATTCCTGCTCAGGATGGCTTCTGGGGGAGATTCTCCTTTCACTTTTTATTTTTTTTGCACATTTCCTGAACTTTCCCAACTGGAAGTCATGCCTGGAACTATTAAATTTCGTTTCGTAAGGGGTGTCCTTTTGGGGGTGGTAGCTAATTTGTTAGATTTGCACACGGCGGTTCCCTATATTCTAGGGTAGACCCTTTTTCTTCTTCTTTTTTTAAAATGCACAACGCTAAGAATAGGAGACCCTGGAGCCATTTGGCGTGGGGTGGCTGGAGAAGTGGCCGGGAGGCAACTGGGTCTGGCTTCTGTCTCCCTCGTTCGCTTCCAGTTCTGTTGGATGCTTGCCCCCACGGCTGCTATCCGGTGCTCTGAATGCGGGCGTTCTCCTGGAACTGTGCCTTCCGTTAACAGTATTAAGATTATGCATTAATGGACGGGGAACGTTAGTTGTCAGATATTTGGGGGGTGGGTATGGCTGGGGAAGGGACGTGGGCAGAAAAAGCCCTCCCCTCCGCTCTTTTGTGGCCTTAACACATTCCAGTGCCTTCTTGCGGCTTGACGTTAAGCCTTTTAATAGTACCATGCAACAATTATAATCTTATTCGCGCTCTCTCGCGCTTCCTTTGGGCTAAGGGAGAAGAACGGACTTCTGGGACGTGGCAGGCATATTAAGGCTTGGGGGAACACTCTTTGGCCCTTTGGACGAATACAGTAGGAGCAAGACGATTTTTTTCCTGGGTTTCACCAGCAGTGCAGGCCGAAGAGGTGCCCGAGGCCGGAGCTGCGTTTGCAGCAGAATGAAGAGATGGGAGACTGAGCTGGTGCCCAACTGGAGGCCTGGTGGTCCAAAGTCAGTGGGGGCGGCGTATCCAATCTGGGCCGGCGCCTGAACTTATAAGGAGCTGTCCGTTGGTACTGAACCATATCCCCCAAAAACAGGTTCAGCGCCATGCATAGCTCCTTAAAAGTTCCGACTACAACCCAGAGTGGATACGCCGCCCCACTGATGCTGGAGCCACCAGTTTCCGCTGCTTGTGTCACTTCTGCCTGCAAGTAAGTGGGTGTGTATATGAGAGAGAGAGAGAGAGTTGTGTTTCTGAATGCCCTACTGCAGTGTTCTCCAACCTTGGGTCCCCAGATGTTTTTGGCCTACAACTCCCAGCATGCCCCAACCAGCGTAGCTGGCTGGGGCATGCTGGGAGTTGTAGGCCAAAAACATCTGGGGACCCAAGGCTGGAGAACACTGCCCTACTGCAGCCTTTTCCAGCCTGGTGCCTTCCAGATGTGTTGGACTGCTAACTCCCCGTCTTTCCAGCCGGCATGGCCACCGGCATGTGTTTCCGGATGCATCTGGAGGGCAACAGGTTGGCGAAGAAGGCTGTCTGGTTGCTTCAAGACGAAACCAGTTTCCTGGTTCGGATGCAACGGAGAACTGCGGCGGAACACACACTCTGGAAGGCTTGCATTAAGGGGCAAGAGAGGAGGGAGGCAAGCCACGGGTCCGATGTTTGTTCTGATCACGCATCTCTCAGACCGAGGCATTTATAACTGAACTGGGCCTCTGTATGTTCGGTTGCAATCTTCTGCCAACGGGTTGCCCTCCGGCTGCGTGGGACTGCAATCCCCATCATTCACAGATGGGAGTTGCAGTCCCACACAGCCGGAAGGGCAGCACGTTGACGGAAGAATGGCCCGCCGCGCGAGAGCCTTCCGGCGAGTAAAATAAAACGAAGCCCGGCAGCACATCTCGGAGCGAAGTGCTTACCCAGCCCTCTCCCTGCCGTGGGGGGTGGGTTGGGTTGTCAGCTTGTGGGGAGACTCTTATATAGAGGGGGCATTCGAACACGTGAAACCCCCCCCCCCTTACACACAGTTGCAGTCGGAAGTGGCGCTGTCCCTTCGAGGCACTTGCAGGCCCAGAACTCTCCCGCCTCGTTTTTGCTTTGCTCTCTAGTGCGAGACGTTTCTCTCCTCCGAGCCCCGAAACGGCGGCAGAGCCCCGTGCGAGAAACGGCGCCCCCCCCCGAGATTGTGGAGATGTTGGGGAGCTATTCCGTACGGTTGATTGCTCACGCTCCGGCTGAAAGCTGGGTCCCTGCTGGAACTACCCTGCGGAAAGATGAGGGTGCCTTCCTTTTGGGAACCTTCGCTCCCTGCCCCCCCCCGGTAGGAAGCCAGCCGTGCGGGCTGCAAGAAGCCGTCAAGGTTCCTGCAGGGGTCCCCGTCAGCAGTCTGACCCCGCAAAGGGGGCTTGGGCAAGCTGGTGCATTCTGCCTCTTTTTTGGGTGGGTGGGTGGGATGGGATAGGGGGAGATCAGAAGTGTTGAAAGAGCACAGCCCCAAATTTGAGCCGTTGGCATGTTCGAAGATGCCCCCCCCCCGCAACCTGGCGCAATCCAGATGTGTTGGATCATTATCTCCAGCCACCTTTCGCCCGACCCATCTGGAATGTAGCGGCGTGGGAGGCTGCTCTAAATGTTTCCAGGATGCGAGCGTGATCTTTTTGAAGTGACTTAGTTATAGACGTAGCTTGCCTCGTGATTTCATCCAGGAAGAGTTCTTGTCTCCCTTTTTTCCTCCCTCCACCCCCCCTTTTTTTTTATCCCTGGTTGTCTTGCAGAGATGGCACCTTTTCCCTTCGACAGCCAAGATAAAGGGACCCCGTACCCTGTGCGTCATTTCGTGAAGCACGTTGCCTGTGTCTGGGCTTGCTGGGAAAAGGAAGAGCAGCCCCTTTTATTGGGGGGGGGGAGGGGAGGTCTCAGAACTATCAGTAGGCATGATGGTAGATCTCCAGATGTTTGGGACTTCCCTCTCCCAGAAGCCCCTGCTGTCAGCGTGGCCAGCAGTCAGGAATGCTGGGAGTCAAAAGTCGTCGTCGTCGTGTCTCCCCCCCCCAAAATTGGAGATCTCTGTCCACCTCTGATGTTGCGTTTCAGACTTTTTATAGGAAGAGGTTTGTTTTTTTAAAAAAAGCATGTGACTTAACTAGTCCGCACACCTAGATTTCTAGAGCTTCCGAGTGCTGAGCCTGTCCGGACGGTGCAATCTCACCCCACCGTTGCACAAGTAGCGTGTACAACCTGACCGTCTTCGTGCGGTTTTCCTGCTCTCCGGGCCACTCTTCTTGCTCGCTTCCAGCCATTTTACCCTGTGGCAGGTGAAGGAGGCAACCCAAACTCCCCTGTTTCTCCTTTCTCTAGACCTGGCGAGTGGCTGGACCGACCAGGCAGCCGGGGGCGAGAGCTGTGGGTACAGTCCAGGGTAGATCCTGTTCCAGGCTGGGCCACTTGCCCAGTGGGTGGGTCGGCCCGAGTCACGCACGCACACGGTTTGCCGCTCGGAGGCGTGGTGGCAGTGCCCTCGGATGCTCTTTCCTTCAGGAAACCCTCGTCGAAGCCTCGGCTCATGCCGGGAAGCGTTCTTCCTGTCACATGGAGACTGAAATAGAGTCTCCGAGTCTGTCTTCAGCCTTGAAGGTGCTACAAAACGTAGGAACACTGGAACAGGGAGCTTTCTGCAGAAGGCCACCGCTGTCTGAGAGTGACTGGCATGGCCAAGGCAGGGGACGGGCAGTTGCAACTTAGCAGCCATCGCTGTCAGAGGGAAGGAAACTGAGAACAGCAGTGGCTTACTTGAAACTATAAATACAGGGATGAGAATAAGGGTGCTCAGGCAAAGGGAGGGGGGGTGTCGTCATGGGGCTACCATTGTTATGGCTACCAGCACCTCTTTTGGCTTCTGGTTCTGACTTCCTGGCTCTGCTCTAAGCTTATTCACAACACTACTCAAACGTTAATCTGTTTGTATTCTGCGAGAATTTCTTTATAAAGTCACACACACACATGTATATATGTATTGCATAGTTTTAAATTTTGTCAATAAAGGTCCTTTTTTTCTTTTTCCAAGAACTTGTGGTAGATCTGTGTGTCTAATCTCTTGTGTAGGCCCAGATTCGAGTCCCCTTTTTATATATAGTGGCTTACCTGGGCGGTGTCCAGCTTGGGGTTTCCAAGTTCCGCTGGGCCCTGTTTTCAAAGCTTGGTCTCAATGGTGGTAAAAGGAATGCTTTAAAATGGCCAGAGTTCAACATGCAAATAGGCATCCCCATATGCGAATGGACAGGTCACTCAAAATCCACATCCAGTAGTCAGTCTTTTGTTAAGAGTGTAATAAGGAAGATGTTTCTAAGGCCAAAAAGCATCATCATTTGAACATTATAATAGAGCCAGTGTGGCGTAGTGGTGAGAGTGTTGGGCTGGGACTCAGGAGATCCGGGTTCTAGTCCTCACTCGGCCAGGAAGCTCACTGGGTGACTTTGGGCCATTCGCTGGCTCTCAGCCTAACCTACCTCACAAGGTTGTTGTGTGAGGATAAAATGGAGAGAAGGAGGGGGATTGTGTAAGCTGCCTTGTGTGTGTGTATACATACATTCATATATACGCGCGCGCACACACACACAAATTAAATAAATAATACAGGTTGCTGTGCCTTCATCAATGGATGGGAGAAATAATGATTATTTTATTGCTCATCAACATTTATATAAGCCATCAAGGTGGTGTACAACTTAAAAGAATAAAACAATAAATTTATTTATTATATTTATACCCCACCCTTTTCCTGTAAGGAGCCCAAGGTGGCTTACTTAATCCTCCTCCTCTCCATTTTATCCTTACAACAGCCCTGTGAGGTAGGTTAGGCTGAGAGTCAGGGACTGGCCCAAGGTCACCCAGTGAGTTTCATGGACGAGCGGGGACTAGAACCCGGATCTCCTGAGTCGCAGTCCAACACCCTAACCATTACGCCACACTGGCTCTAAAACAAATAAAACATTAAAAACTGATAAACCATTAACATATTAAAACCATGTGTTTCAAAAGGCTAAATTGAAAAGATGAGTCGTTACATCCCTTCTAAAGACCAGGATAGTGGGGGCCAGCCAGTTCTTGAGAGAGTGCATTCCACACTACCTCCGGGAAAAGAGGCAGCTTGCCTATATGCACCAGTTGCTGGGGAGCATGGGTGGGAGGGTGCTGTTGCACTCCTGTCCTGCTTGTGGGTTTGCCACAGGCACCTGGTTGGCCGCTGTGTGAACAGAATGCTGGACTTGATGGACCCTGGGTCTGAGCCAGCAGGGCTCCTCTTATGTTCATAATTTGGGGGCAGCACAGGAGAAAGTCTGTGGGTAATGGTGCCCACAAAAGGGTCCCTTCTGCAGACCTTCATACCTGGGCAGGTTCATCTTGAGGCGGGCAGCACCTTAGAAAGCTAAGGTCCTAAGCCATGTAGGGCTTTAAATGTCAAAACCACCACCTTGAACTGTGCAAGCAATTGGCAACCAGTGCAGGTCTTTTAAGGACACAGGTATAATATGATTATGATAATTTGCACTGGTCGGTCACGATACCATGCGCCTTGCTGCCACATTTTGCACCAACTGAAGTGTCCGTACACTTTTGGGGGGGGGGGTAGCCCCACGTAGAGCACATTTAAAGAGGAGGGAGGAGAGAGAAGGAAAAACTCTTCCTTATATCTTATTTATTAATTATACTAGCTTTTTTTACCCAACGTTGCACGGGTCATTTTCCTGTAGGCACTATTTGTTCGAAATTCCTTAAGGTAGCTGTCCGCTGTTTGGAATCTCTCCATGGGAAAGGCCCTCTGGGACTACACAATGAAATCCCTGCTCCCCCCTCTGGTACTGTACAATGAAATCTCTGCTCCCCCCCCCCCCCCGGGACTACACAATGAAATCCCTGCTTTCCCCTCCCCCTGGGACTATGCAACAATGAATTCCATGCTTCCCCCCCCCCCCGGACTTTGCAATGAAATCATTGATCCCCCCCCCCCCCCGGGACCATACAATGAAATCCCAGCTCCCCCCCCCCCCGGTGTTCGGCCGGGCTGCAGTTCATATGAACATTCTGTTTGGACATAGGAGAGATTTGCATATCCGCTCCTGATTGGGCCCCTGTAGCGGCAGTTCATACCAACATTCTATATGTCGGACTGATTTGCATAGCTGCTCCTGAATGGCCCCTGCGGACATTCCAAGTGACGCCATTGGCTCTCATCTATTTTGGGCCGTGCAGGCGCAGCGAGGGCTTTTTCGGAGATGTGAACCCACCAGTCTTTGTCCTTGGGTGATGGAGAGAGTACGCGTGCCAGGTTTGGGGGCGGATCCGTCCAACCGTGTAGGAGCCTATGCGACACATGCAAATGCCCGTACGGATGGACAGACGGACAAACTTTCACATTTATATAGTAGATTTATAGCCCACCTCCCCCCCCCGCAACGTGGCTTACATAATCCTCTTCCTCCATTTGATCCTCACAACAACCCTGTGAGGTAGGTTAGGCTGAGAGTCAAGGACTGGCCCAAAGTCACCCGGTGAACTTCATGGTCGAGCAGGGACTAGAACCTGGATCTCCCGAGTCCCAGTCCAACACTCTAACCACTAGGCTACACTGGCTCTCAAGGGTCTTATGATATAAATAGGCCCTAATTGTCATAGTCGGGATGGGGGACGACAGGCTAATTCCTACTGCATTAAAATGACAACAGAGGCTTGTGGTAGCTTAAATACTAAAGGATTTATTACGGACTAGAGTCCATTTCTATTGGCTGTATGTCACATTGCCATTTTTATAAAATAGGTGGGGAACCTCAGGCCCAGGGGGCCGGATCCGGCCCTCCTCAGGTTCCCCAGAAGGTACCATGTATTAGTGCATACAAATGTTCATGCAAACTTTAAAAAAAAATAATCCTCAGTGTTCTGGATGAACTGAACTTAAACTTGGACAAATTCTCAAAGTTCAGGGTGAAGCAGCAAATTTTAGATTGGAAAAAAGAATGTAGTTTGACTTTAAAATTTTATTATTATTATTACATTTATATCCTGCCTTTTTTCCTCTTCTGAGGAACCCAAGGTGGCTTACATGGTCCTCCAATCCATTTTATCCTCACAACAACAACCCTGTGAGGTGGGTTAGGTTGAGAGTCCGTGACTGGCCCAAAGTGATCCAGTGAGTTTCATGGCCAAGTGGGGACTAGAACCCCGGTCTCCCAAATCCCAGTCCAACACTCTAACCACTACACCACCTTTTGCATCCAATAACATGAGCTTCTGCCCCATAAATCTGTTAGTCTTTTGAAGTGGCGAAGGCTTTTTGTGTGACTAGACTTGGAAGAGTTGCCCCTCTGGAATGTGTCCTACCAAAAGAGGAAAATTACAGCCTCCAAAATACCGCAGTCTAAAACAAAAGGCCCATGAAACTGAGATTTCAACAGCCATTGGCAGGAACCGTCAGCGATTAAAAACAGCCCATTAAAAATCCATTGAACTCTGAAGGTTTGTCAGCATGGAAAAGTTTTACAGCCTTTTTTGAAGCTGTTAAGGCTTATTGGCAGGAAACGGTTGCTATTGTAAAGCGTCCATGTACCAACAAGGAATGTTGCATTCAGAGCCCAGAGTTCTAATGCCTATTGCCTACAAACTGGCAAAAGTTGAGTCAGTGCAGGCCTGAGCTGAAATTTATCAGAAGGCGTTTTTCTGAGATTTTACTTCTCCCCCACCCTCCTTAAACAAGGGGGTCATTTTATTTTATTTTTAAAATATTCTCCGCCATTGTTTGGGTGTTGGCATGTGTCGCATAGGCTCCTACACGGTTGGACGGACCCGCCCCAAACCTGGCACGCATACTCTCCATCACCCAAGGACAAAGACTGGTGGGTTCAAATCTCCGAAAAAGCCCTCGCTGCGCCTGTACGGCTCAAAATAGATGAGAGCCAATGGCGTCACTTGGAATGTTCGCAGGGGCCATTCAGGAGCGGCTATGCAAATCAGTCCACCGACATACAGAATGTTGGTATGAACTGCCGCTACAGGGGCCCAATCAGGAGCGGATATCAGGTGTTGGCAGCCTTTTCTCCCGCACAATGACCCAAAATGATGTTAGGCCTGTGGCATTGTGGGCCCGGGGACTGCAAATTGGCTGCCAATACAGTTGCTGCAGCTGCTAACAGTGAAAGCACATGCGCGCATGCACGCACACACACACACACACACACACAATCCATAGGTGGGAAAATGAAAAAATGTGCAGCTGCAGATGCAAAACTGATTAAAAATTTCTCCTTAAAGATGTTAATAAAAACTATGGGGTTTGGAGAAAAAGTTTCAGGGATGTTGAAGAGTCCTTGGTCTCGAGTCACGAGTCGAGTCACGAGTCTTTGGACCCGAGTCTCGAGTCTGAGTCCAAGTCCTTGCTCCAAAATGGTGACTCACGAGTCACGAGTCCCAAGTCACTCCCAAAGCTGACTCCACGAGTCCCTATTAAAATCAATGGGGTTCTTCCCCAACAAAATAAGGCTACTTCAGATGTGTGGCTTAAATAAATTCTAGGCACAAGTGTGCCTTTTTATCTCAAAACTCTGCCACTGATTTTGACAAGAACAGACCAGGCAGACAAACCCCAAATAACCAGGCAGGCAGAGGAGGCAGGGAACCCCAAACAGGCAGGCAGAGGCAGCCAAACCCAAAATGTCTGAAAGGTTGCATTTTAGGAAAATGATTTTAAAAAATAAACTTGGATTGTTACTGCAACTGGGTCCAGGCAGCCCCTGCAGGTGGCATCAAGCAGGGATGTTGAAGAGTCCTTGGCGTCGAGTCCCGAGTCGAGTCTCGAGTCCCATTAAAAATATTGGGACTCGAGTCCGAGTCGAGTCAGAGGGGGGACTCAGTCCGACTCACGAGTCGAGTCCTCGAGTCCGAGTCCCCATCCCTGAAAAGTTTATAGGTGTTACTAATCAATTATATACTCATAATGTTACATCGGTAATTGTAAATGATGGGATAACAGAAACGATAAGCCTAGGCCGGGGAACTAGACAGGATTGTCCCCTTTCCCCAGTATTATTTGTGTTAGTTATGGAATTGTTAGCGAATGCGATTAGACAGGAGAGGAGTTTACAGGGGATAGGGATAAAGACTAAATGTAAGATAAACCTTTTTGCAGATGATATATTGTTAACATTAGAAAGGCCTATGGAAAATTGGGATTGGTTAGAGAAACATTTAGATGAATTTAGGGAAGTAACGGGGTTAAAAGTTAATTGGGATAAATCGGAGATAATGACATTTAATTATAGTAAACTGGAGGAAAAGGGATTTAAACAAAGGAAAATTGATATAAAGATAAAAAATATAATTAAATATTTAGGCATTGATATATTAAAAGATATGGATAAAATAGGGGAATGGAATTTTAAAAAATTAAAAGAAGAAGTTAAAAATAAATTAGAGGATTATAAAAAATTGGGATTATCATGGTTTGGTAGGATAGCTTTGATTAAAATGAAGATTTTACCGAAGTTTAATTTTTTATTTAGAATGATACCATATAAGATATCAGAGAAAGAAATTAAAGATTGGCAAGTAATTTTAAATAGCTATTGTGTTGGGGGGAAAAGATCAAGGATTACTAAGAATAGATGGTATAAAGCTCAAAAAATAGGGGGACTTGGTCTCCCTAATTTAAAATGGTATTATATAGCTAATCAACTTAGATATATTATGGATATTATTGCTAGGAAGGATTTTATGTGGTGGGAAATAGAAGCATTTGAACTGGGTAATAGGGTGGAGAAATTTTTATTTACAAAACAAGGACATATTATGACAAAAAGATTAGAAAATCCCTTTTTAAAAAATATGTTAGTAATTTGGGGTAGAAATAAGGAAATATTTATACCAGGTATATCCCCGCTTACTCCTGTGGTGTTATGGAGGATTTTCCAGAGAATGTTAGACATTTAGAACGAATTTTTAGAGAGAAAAGAGTAATAAGATTAATGGATTGGCTGGAAAAAATGGAGATAATATAGCAAATAATAGGGTTGGGGCAAGAAGAATTTCGTGGTTAAACTTAATTCAACTAGTACAATGGGGTAAGAAATGGAAGAGGAGACAGGAGCATGAAAGAGATTTCACCGCATTTGAGCAGTTGGTTATGTCTAGAGAACTTATAGAAGGAAATCCATCAGCCAGGGGTCTTACAAAGATGTTATATAAAATGTTGCAGAAATCAGAAGAGCAAGCGGAAAATCTTAAAATAGTTTGGGATACAGAGTTTGAAGAGGAAATACCAAAGGATGAGTGGAACAAGATTTGGGATAGGCAAATATTGAAAAATATGTCAATAAGAATTAAAGAGAATTTTTACAAGTTAATTTGGAGATGGTATTTGACTCTGGTGAGATTAAATAGAATAGATAACAATTGTTCTCCAATGTGCTGGCGAGGGTGTCAGGAGCTGGGTACATATGCTCACATGTGGTGGAGTTGTAAAAACGTAATGGATTTTTGGAAAATGATTTTTGAAGAAATATCAGAAATTGTTGGAGTTGATCTAGAGGTTTGTCCTAAATTAGCTTTGTTATCAATAACTGAAAAGGTGACCGGTCCTCAAAATGTTAAAGAATTAATTATAAATTTGTTAACGGCAGGTAGATTAATGATAGCAAGGAAATGGAAAATTCAGCAAGTTTTCACTATTACCGATTAGTATAAAGAAGTATGGGATATGGCATTAAATGATATGTTGACTTGTAATATCAAATGCAAAAGGGGTCAATTAAAGAAAAATATTTTTAAGGCTATTTGGGGTTTATTTTTGGAATATGTGTTTAAAAAGGGGAAAGGGAGTATGCCCTGTCAAGATATGTTGTATTTTTGGAATAATGAACAATTATAGAGATATTGTATTATTTGGTCCCGTGGTGATGGGAGCACTATATAGGTTATATGTGTGTTATTTTCTTTGTATTGTTGAAAAATGTTAAAATAAAATATTAAAAAAAAAATTCTCCTCCCTCCCCACCCACCGAGAATATTTGGCGAAGTGGTATCCCCAATTTTGCTGCCTGACAATTTTGGCAAGCCGTTTTTGCTCACCTCTGGAAACTGGATGCTGCTGGTTTCAGCTTTGAAGATTCCAAAATCCACAGTTGGACAATCCCTTTCTTAGGACCATCCAAGATTCCACAAAATGATGCAAGCTTTTGAAAGCTGGCACCCTCCAAAATTCCACAAAATGAATTTTAAAGATGAAATCAACAAAATTCCACACAATGGTGCAAGATGGCACCATTCTGTGCAATTTTAGGTTATATGTGTGGTCCTAATAACGATATTGTCCAACTGTGGATTTTGTCTTTGTCTTTGTTTTTGTTTTTTTCCTCATGGACCACCACAGCTACATTTCTGGGTTGTTGTTTTTTCAAATGAGCCTTAAAATTGTTCATTTTGACGGTGTGAAATTGGCAAGATTGGTCAACAGAGGGAGTCAGGCGCTCGCTTTCTGAAGAATCGGCTGTCTTCATCCCGCATCATCTTAGAAATACTGATCTCGATTCTTCTTCCAGTGCTGGGCCTTATGAAACTGCAATAATACCGTCCATGCACAAGAGGGAGGTATTAGCATGTTTGGAGGAATCCAAGGTATGCAGAAGTATAAAAAATGTTCTGGAAAAATAGCAAGAGGGGTACACCCCCGAAGCATCCCAATGAGGGATGAGCATGCTCCGTGGCTCCAGAATGCTGATTCACTGGGGCAATAGAAGAGGAGGAGGAATATTTCATACTGCAACATTTTATTGCAGTATGATGTTTTATTGTTATATTTTTTTAGATATAGTAATATCTTTAAATAATAATTATCATTATTATTATTATTATTTGTAAGGGAAGGAAAGGAAAGGATCTTCTCTCTCTCAGGGACAGATGGCCATATCAAAATCCATTTCACACAGCGGACAGTACACCTGTGCCTGGACTGAACCACTTCAGACTGCAAGTAGGAGCTTCATGTAATTGAATGTTCTGAGATACAACTTTTTTTTAAAAAAAATGCCCTCGGTTTGCAGTCTTTAAAAACACACACACCAAACCACCAATAAAATAACAACCAAATAATAAATACAGCAATGAAAATATCTAATAATAAAACTGTGAAGAAGGACTGCCAACCGGTCCTTTATTCAAGGCCAGAGATCAGAGGTGCAAAACTGTCAGCCTTAGCTCTGCCATCTTGACACTGATTCTCTCCGGGCCTTGCCCTTGTCTATACCCTGGATTTAGCGCTGAACCACAGAGGAACCACACACCCCGTGTGGGGTAGAATCATAGAATCATAGAATAGTAGAGTTGGAAGGGGCCTATAAGGCCATCGAGTCCAACCCCCTGCTCAATGCAGGAATCCAAGATCTTTGTTCTGCCTTCCAGTTTCTGCAGTCGTCTTTCTTTAAATGGCCTTGCTTCTTATAGCTAAAACAAATTCTCATCTCTGTCTTTTGATGAAAATTTTCATCTGCCTGCAGGACTGCTTCTGAGTTCTGGATCAGCTTAACAGTTTTGTTTTCCTTCTTGCAATTACTTTCTGCCCATAGGAAATAATCTTGAAGGACAGGTCTGCCAAGAAGCCCTTCATTCTTTAATGCCCTTTATGGTAGTGTCCGGCCCTAGGGATTCTTTAACTCCCCCTTTAACCAGCTAGAGCCTTCACGTGCTTGTTAGTCCTAAACCAACTACACTGATGCCGCCTCTTACATCGTGTAATGGAGAAAATGTTCTATCCGCTCTCTCCAGCAAGTCATACAGCCCATACCGAACCCTTGAGAGCCTTCCACAGAAGTACCATTTTCCGCAGCGAGGGAGGCATAACAGCTATGTCTGCTTCCATTCTGTCTTTTCAGGCCCACATTAAGCTGTGCAAAATGTAATCTGAACTGGTTCAAAGTAAGTGAATCAGCTACAGAACCAGTTTTAAATGTGAAGCAGAATCAAAATTGCAGCCCTTCCATCCTGCCCAGGTCCTCACCAGTTCTAGCTCTTAATGTAGCACTTTGGGCAATGCTTCTTACTACCCACATGGCATGCTGATGTGTATTTATGGTGGGTGAGTGTGTGTGTCCATGTAAATGATAGTTCACGCTTGTAGTGCTGTCACAGAAGCATAAATAAAAGTAAAACCAGGAAAGTGTATTTACGGTAAACAGATTACAACAAAAGGTGGGAAATGAGGGAAGAGGGAGAAAGGTGGGGAAGACACTTTGGTACATACAAGTAGAGCTACAAAATAACAAAGCTAGTTCCTTTACTATATATCTACCTAGGCACTTTCTTTACCTGGGGGCTGGTCCTCTTCAGGGTTGCCTTAGCAAAAACCCTACTCTGTGCTCCTTCACGACGTGCAGACCACAACACAGGTTGGTGGTCCCCTTGAGGGCTTGCCTCAGCAACAGCCCTAATTCAGCTAGTTTCACCGAGAGCTACTCGGGGCTGGATCCTGAGGTCAGACCGAAGCCCTGGACCTCCGCGCAGCTTGCTGCCCGTGATCAACAACGAACCCCCAAAGCCTCAGCAGCAGTATAGATTCTTTCCCCCCCCTCCTTTCAGTCTTTAGCCAATCAGGATGAACTTCATCTGGCTAGGCAGGGTGGTGGTGGTTCTTTGCTCATGACTGGGAGGGCTGGAGAACATTTGCATATGAATATCTGAGGCACAGGGGCATCAAAGGGGCAGGGGAGAGACTGTGGCGTTGGGGCCCCATCAGATAACCTATGTACATTTGCATGACTTTCCCAGCCCCCAGCTGGGATTATCATGTTTACAGGTGTGGAAGTGTGCGTGTGTGTGGTGCAGGAAAACTCTGAGGCTTTTTCCTTCGCAAAAACATTTAAAACATTAAAGAGCAGTAAATTAAGAACCAAAGCAACCGACTGAAGATTACATCTTGACTATATCCAAGCGTTAAGTGTTTTTCTTACACTACTCCGCTGAGAATCTTTCAGAGAATCTCTTTCTATTGAAATGGGAAAGTTGCCCCCTGCATCACAGCTCGGTGTGTCGGCACAATTTTCTGTGCCACTCCTGTGAAATCAACAACTAAACACAGAGTGTTACTTGTTGGGGGGGGGGCAGTGAACTTGAGGACTGTGTGAGCTGTTGAAATAATTGGTTTAGGGGCATGAATGGAAATGCTTCTTGCTACTGTAGGTTGATGAAAGATCTTGGGCTTTTCCTTCTAAAGAATGGGGGGGGGGGTCAAGAAAAATTACACCATCAAGCTGCTTTGCATAGTATCAGAAAGGCCTTTGTTGGTTTAGGGAGGATTCCCTGGGCCAGTGGAGAGGCTGATGTGTAGTTTTGCATGTCATTGCAGCCCTCACGCATTCCTCACTCGGGTTGACGTTCTCGAAAGGTCCTTCCCCTGAAGTCCTTCCCACCCTGGCTGCTTGAGAGAAGGACAGGATGTGATTGCATCGTGGGAGAATCCCTGGTGCCCTGGAGCGAAGGGCCCACCCATCGCGACCGGATCTCGGACGTCGCTTCAAACGGCTCTCTCTGCGGTGCTGGACGTGGGCATTCACTCGTGGCCCATGATACACAAAGGAATTCCTTTGGTCATCACCGGGCTGGGAGTCATGCTGAAGCGTATCACTTTAGATTCCATTCAACTCGTGCAATAAGTCACAGAGGGCATTTTGCCAAAGGGAGAGGGCGGCTTGGGAATCTGGTTCACCGCTTTCATAGGTCCTCCTGACCTTTTTTTTTTTGGTCGTTCATTTATACAAGTGGGGCCGACGACAAAATGTTGCCGCGCGTCCACATTAATCTCCCCTCTAGGATGCTTACTGTAGGACCCAGTTTTCCCCAAGCTGGTGTCCTCCAGATGTGCCCATGCTGGCTGGGGATGATCGAGAGTTGTAGTCCAACATATCTAGAGGGCACCAGGTTGGGGCAGGTTGTTATAGACTGCTAAGGCCTTGAGCGGACCAATTCCCTCTTCTTTCCCCTCCCAATTCCATCAGCAGCCTTCCACCTGAGCACATGGCTTTCTAGATAGAACTAAGTGTTAGGCTTTTCGGTCTAAATGTATTTTTCTTAATAAACTTTCTTTTGCTTTTTATGCTAAGCAACAGCCTCTGCCCAAGCCATTTGTCCACTGAAACTAGTCTGGGACACACCAAACGTGGGATTAAAGGCTCACAGGGCAATCCGATGTGCTCAGTCTGCTAACAGAGAACTTCTAACAGGGCTCTCCCAAACATACACCATACATACACACCCAGCAAAGACAAGAGCACCAGCCAACCAGATTTTTTTTTTTTTGGGTCAAGGAGGGGCTGGATTTTTGCAATGTTCTTTCGGGAATAAAGCACATGACTCGGTGATGTTTTGAATATGGACGGCAAAGGAGAGGAAGAAGTGGATTATTATTACGCCCAAAGCTTTGTGATCAACTGTGTGGACAGGGATGTCGATGAAGACGGAGCATATTCGAGGAGAGAGAGGCTTGGGAGAAAGGACAGGAGAGGAAACTGAGTCAGGCCTACGACTTTGAGATGGAAATGAGACATCCAAGCAGAAATATCCGACCGGCGGTTGGAGATGCAGGATTCAACGGAAAATTCTGGGATAGAGAGGGTAGAGCTGGTGGTCATCAGCGTAATGGTGACACTGAAAGCCACAGGTGGTATTGCTTGGGAAGCCACGTCTCTAATTAACATCCTGTCAGGGCACAAAGGCATGCTGAGACCACCCTACTTTGGGCATGTGCCAGTTTGGTTGTGTGAGATTTCATCAGGGGCTCCATTAGGAATCTGAACTCCTAGATCATAGAGACAACAGCCCAGAGTGGTTCTTTTTTGAAGCATCACTGTTCAGGTATGCTTATTTTACAATCTTCATCAGCATTGTCATTATAATAATTATAAGTATTATTGTTTCATTTCATATGTTTTAACCTTGCTTTTCTGCCGAGACTCAAAGTGGCTTACAATAAGGGCTGCTCTACACGAGGCTTTTGACCAGCCTACTGAGGCTTCTGCTTCCATAGAAATCATAGAATCGTAGAGTTGGAAGGGGCCTATGAGGCCATCCAGTCCAACCCCCTGCTCATTGCAGGAATCCAAGTTAAAGCATCCCTGACAGATAGGGCTGTCCAGCTGCACCTTGAATGCCTCCAGTGTGGGAGAGTCCACAACCTCCGTAGGTCATTGGTTCCATTGTCGTATTGCTCTATCAGTCAGGAAGTTTTTCCTGATGTTCAGCCAGAATCTGGCTTCCTGTAACTTGAGCCCATTATTCCGTGTCCTGCACTCTGGGAAGAGCGCTATCATATCTCCCCTCAGTCTTCTCTTCTGAAGGCTAAACATGCCCAGTTCTTTCAGTTTCTCCTCATAGGGCTTTGTTTCCAGTCTCCTGAACATCTTTGTTGCCCTGCTCTGAACCTTTTCCAGTTTGTCTGCATCCCTCTTAAAGTGTGGTGCCCAGAACTGGATGCAGATGCAGTACTCAAGATGAGGCCTAACCAGTGCTGAGTAGTAGTACTTGATGCGATTTAGAAGCTATACTTCTATTAATGCAGCCTCAAATAGCATTTGCCTTCTTTGCAGCCACATCACATTGCTGGCTCATATTCAGCTTGTGATCTACAACAATTCCATTTTATTTATTTATTTATTTATTTATTTATTCATTCATTCATTCATTCCATTTCTATACTGCCCAGTAGCCGAAGCTGGTTCTCATTTTCTTTGCAGGATTAAGTGTGGGTCCTCTCCATGTGGTTTTCCCCTGAAGGTTTTTCTTTCTCTGCCTTTCTATATATTCCATTACACAACCACAAGGTGGCGCTACGGTATAGCTACGGTATGGCAGGATTGCGAAAATACATGAGCTTCTCACAACGTCTTATCACGAGATTAGGAAATAATAGCTGACTTTCCTCACTCTAAAAAAAAAAAAAAGCAGCGGGGGAATGCTTTGAAAGCACAGGAGAGGCCCTGGAGGATGACAACGTTGTGTAAAAATCCCGCAAACTACCATGAGTGAGGAACCACGAGTGCACAATAAATGCCTCGTGTAGTGTGGAGCCCTAAATAAAGCAAAGTGTTTCTGCTGCAAATGAATGCTCGCAATCTTATTCTCCATGTATTTCTTCATTTAGGGATTCTGCTACCCGATTTATTTGCTGCTGCTCCGAATATAGCATCTTGCAGTGGTTACATCCTACCACTAGAGAGCTCTCTATGCTGGATATGCAGACTACCATGAGTCTGCACTGGGACAAGATTAATAGGAACGTATGAGAATTTAGTTTATGCTCGCAGAATTGCCAAAAATGCCCCACTCGCAGCCCTAAATGTGAGTGCCAACACAACCACATTTTCCAGGAAAAGCTCACACATTCTCAAGCTTGCGATCATGTTCACAAAATGTGTCCTTTTTTTTGTATATGAGAAATATGCCCTTTTAAAATGAGCATTTCCCAAAAAGGACGCATTTTCACGCTGAATCAATGGGGGAAGCGCATGATTGGGTGTGTACTTGGAAATGTGCACATTTTTCCTGTTTGAAAAATACGCACTTTTCCTGTTCGGGGTGGTGGTGGTGGTGGTGGGGAATGCATTCTCGGTCGGCGGCGAGGATGAGGCAAAATGAGCATCCAAGTGGGAAAAGGAGAAACTCGATAAGCTCGAAAGTCGCTCGTTCGCGAATGGCAGGTCAACATATACATATTTTTCTTTTATTTATTCATTTTATTTCTATACCGCCCGATAACCGAAGCGCTCTGGGCGATTTACAACAATTCATAAACTACAATAAAATACAGTAAATAAAAGCATCATAAAATTTCACTACAGAAATTTAAAAACCGAATACGGCTTAAATAACTAACAGTGCAATACTATGGGGGTGCACACAACCCTCTGAGCCCGGGGAATTATGGGCATGGCATCCTATGCAGGGTGGGGTCCCCTCGTCCTCAGAAACATCTAGATGGCTTATTTTGGCCGTCTATATCACACCAGTTTTAAAAGCACTCCACTGGCTGCCAATCAGTTTCCGGGCGAAGTATAAAGTGTTGGTTATTACCTTTAAAGCCCTACATGGTTTGGGTCCAGGCTACCTACGGGATCGCCTTCTCCCATACAATCCACCCCGCACACTCAGGTCCTCTGGGAAGAATTTACTTCGGCCAGCCAAAACTAGGCTGACGGGTACTACCCAGAGGACCTTCTCTTCTGCTGCTCCCAGATTATGGAATGGCCTGCCGGAGGAGATTCGTCAGCTCACCAGTCTTTTGGAATTTAAAAAAGCCATAAAGACTGATCTCTTCCGGCAGGCCTATCCGGCGGAATTTTAGGTTGCCTTTAAGATGTTTTTACGATGTTTTAATGATGTTTTAATGATTTTAATGATGTTGTTTATGATGTTTTTAATATGTTTTAAGATGTTTTAATAGTATGTATTGTGTATTTTATATTTTTGTTGTTCCCCGCCTCGATCTAGACGGAGAGGCGGGTAAGAAATAAAATTTATTATTATTATTATTATTATTATTATTATTATTATTATTATTATTATTATATGATTTTCCTCTCCTCGCGAGGAGGCTGAGGTGCCACCTCGATTCCTCAGAATCCGGCGGAGCCTTGCCCCTCCCAGCCCCCGGGAACGCAGGGGAACCAACCAAAGACAGAAGACCACCTTTGGTTCCCTGCTGGTGCGGAAAGAACCATGCCGGCTGTGAGGTGGGAGGTGGGTGCTCCACAGCGCTGCGACCTCAGAAAGATTTCTGAGATCACAGGGTTTTTCCAGACCCAATCCTGTGTCCTCCCAGACAAGGTTGGAGGGACATAGGATTGCGCCCTAAGACAAGTTAATACAACTAGGCCTGTTAAAAACAGCTGACATAGATTTCATAGATCATAGAGTTGGAAGGAGCCTACAAGGCTATCGAGTCCAACTCCCTGCTGAATACAGGAAACTAGAGGAGGGGTCTCCCATCCAAGTAACAACCAGGCCTGACCCTGCTTAGCTTACCACACTCAAGACAAGCTGAGCCAGCGTGAGCCACAGACCTGTATACATAACACACACACCCACCCCCGTGCTATTCAGAGCTGCTAAATGCCTCGGCATACTGGGCTGTCTTAACCTGATACTGAAAGGATAGTAGAGTTGGCGGCGCCAGGCGAGCCTCAGTGGGTAGCTTGTTCCAGCATTGTGGGGCTACCACAGAGAAGGCCCTCCTCCTTTCCGCCACCGACCAAGCCTCCCTCAATGGTGGAAGTTGGAGGAAGGCCCCAAATGTTGAGCATAGTGTCTGGGTAGATTGCAGGTTGGGAGAGGCGTTCCGTCAAATATTGCGGTCCCAAGCCATGTAGGGCTTTATAGGTTAAAACCAGCACCTTAAATTGGGCTCGGAAGCCTATAGGCAGCCGATGCAAGTGGGCCAGAATTGGTGTCATGTGTTCAGACCTTCTGGTCCCGGTTATTAGTCTGGCTGCCGCATGTTGCACAAGCTTCTGAGGGTAAAATGGGAAAGAGAATGAGGACTACAGTCATGTCTTGGATTGAGAGCATAATTCGTTCCGGAAACGTGCTTGTATATCAAAACAAAATTCCCCCCAAAAAATTTGTACAGAGATTTTTAATTTAAGCCGTACTACAGTACTTGTATTGCAAGACGTCGCTTGTATATCAAGTAAAAAAATATATTAAATACATATTTAAAAATGTGCTTGTCTTGCAAAACGCTCTCAAACCAAGTTACTTGCAATCCAAGGTATTACTGTAATGTAATAATAATATTATTATTATATTTTTGTTAACATGGGATTTTCAGCCTGAGGCACCAAGGCTCCACCACAGGGTATGTACAGATGTTATTTAGTTTGTGCGGTGTTGTGTACCACCAGCAGTCCGATTTTTCTTAAGAATGGTTTTCTCTTGAGATGGATGCATTGGCGATAAGAGCGCAGAGCCGTGCTCATTCTTTGCGGTGTGTCACGTCCATTCTGGAAATCGCATTCTCTCCATGCGTTTCCGGCAAAGTCTGCAGCCTCATGTGCCTCCCCCGGCTGCTTTTCCTTGAGTCACGAGGCCGGCACTGACGTCCCTCCGAGAGGCAAAAAGGTTAAGAAACCACACACACGCCGCCGCAGCCGGCCGCGTGCAATTTTAAAAAAAGCCCAGTTCCGCATTGAAAGTCGCCTCTTTCTTCCCTTATCTTCTTCCGAGGAATGGACTGGGCAAGAAAACTGAGTCTCAGAAGAGACGAGGAGGGGAGGAAAAAGAATAACGCATCTCTTTCTACCCAGCTGGGAGCCGCCGGGCTTCCCCAGTGCACACACACCCTTCTGAGACAGAAAATATTTTCCCTTCCTCACAGTGACTTGAGGGAGAGGCGACGAGGATGACTTCAGGGACCAAATTTTGTGATGCCTTTTTGTTTTCGTAAAAGCGGCAGCAAGGACGGGGGGGCGGGGGGGATTGGATCAGGGCCAAGGCGCTGGTTGTTGTGGTTTTTTTTTTTAACCCATTTCCCCCTGCATTGATTCCCCAGTTAAAATCCCCCCCCCCGCGCTTCACTTTTTTTAGTTGTGGAGGGATAAACGTCTTGAGTACTGCGTCCAGTTCTGGGCACCACGCTTTAAGAAGGATGTAGACAAACTGGAGAGGGTTCAGAGGAGGGCAACAAGGATGATTAAAGGACTGGAAACAAGGCCCTATGAGGAGAGACTGAAAGAACTGGGCATGTTTAGCCTTCAGAAGAGGAGACTGAGGGGAGATATGATCGCACTCTTCAAGTACCTGAAAGGTTGTCACACAGAGGAGGGCCAGGATCTCTTCTCGATCATCCCAGTTTGCAGGACACGGAATAATGGGTTCAAGTTACAGGAACCCAGATTCCGCCTGAACATCAGGAAAAATTTCCCAACTGTTACGAGTCATACAACAATGGAACCAACTACCTAGGGAGGTGGTGGGCTCTCCCAACACTGGAGGCATTCAAGGTGCGGCTGGACGGCCATCTGTCGGGGATGCTTTGACCTGGATTCCTGCATTGAGCAGGGGGCTGGACTCGATGGCCTGGTAGGCCCCTTCCAACTCTACTTTTCTATGATTCTGTGATCAAGTACGCATGTGGGGTTGAAATGTGTCACCCCTCCTTCTCTGGCCCCGTGGCCCCGATCCAAAGGGGTGCGTATGCATTTGCGGCTGCTTTGAAGGCATGGGTGAGGAACCCCTTTCAGCCCGGAAGGCCAAATTCAGTTTCGGAGAAGCTCTCTGGGTCTGCAGTCCCGTAGTGGGTGCGGGCTGAAGGCAAAAGGGGAACTTGGGGCCAAAAACACAAAAATAAAACCCCAGCCTATTATAGATTGAAACTTTTGCTGCCAGTTACTTAGCCTTAGGAGAGCAAGTGAGGGAGCGCCTTCCTTGCTCTTAGCCGGCGTGGCGTAGTGGTTAAGAGTGTCGGACTGGGGCTCGGGAGATCCGGGTTCTAGTCCCCCCGCTCGGCCACGAAGCTCACCGGGTGACTTTGGGCCAGCCCCAGACTCTCCGCCTGACCTACCTCACAGGGTTGTTGTGAGGTTAAAATGGGGAGGGGGATCATGTAGGCCTTGCAGGAAAGAAGGAATTTATTGTAATAATAAATAAATAAAACCTTTTAGAAAGCGGGGGGGGGGAGAGAAATGACACAAAGCCGGGAAACAGACGACCAAACTCTCAGCGATGGAGGGAAAGGGGTGGGTGGGGCTGGATTTGACATCTATTATGGATGTCAGGAGATCCAATAATAGATCCAACAATCTAGATAGATCCAATCTTGCATCACATCTAGTTCATCTCTGAGATTCCTAGATACATATAGAGTTGGAAGGGGCCTAGAAGGCCATCGAGTCCAACCCCCTGCTCAATACAGGAAACTAGAGGAAGGGTCTCCCATTCAAGCAATCACCAGATGAACAGCACTTGTGCACTGTCCATCTCCACTCGCCCTCCAGTATATAACATTGACGCATGTCACTTCACCCTTTAGTTTGTGGAATGAAATGGTGCTGACATCTGCCACGTAGCAGGTAGAAAGCTAGCTCATTTAGGAGCAACCGCCATGGCGGCAGATGTCTTTTTGTTTTCCCAAGAAACCCGGAAAAAGTGACCCACACAGGTTCTCTGGAATTCTTTCTGTTTGTCTGCCTTTGTCGGAACTCAGAAGAACTTGGATGAGTGTTTGACCTGCTTGGATGAATAGCATTGTTGTTGGCAAGTTTTGACTCTCCCAGTAATTCTGCAAAAGAGGCCAAGTGAATTGTGTACAGTAATGACTCTCAATTCGGTGTATATTTACCGTTTTAAACAGGGGAATTCGTATATAAAATGACTTATTCTGCACCCTTTGCACTAATGTGTGCGCCTGAACTTAGCTATCGGATAGATTTTGCTATTCTCCAAACATTGTGATGCAGTTCCGAGCAATGTGACCAAATCAAAATATGCATTTAAAATATGTATTTTCAGTGAAAGAACCCAAGTACACAGAGTTAGGGGTAGGGGGGGGAAAAGTGAACGTGACACAGACCAGAAGACAGATTTGTCAATTCATACTTTAAAGAACCATTTTAAAGTTCTCCAGAAGAAGAGGATAGCCTGAATCCACCAGATGTTGGGTTTAAAAAATGTTTTTGAAGTTTCAATAAATTCCAGAACCTTTTTTCTTGACAGGCTCCTCATCTTTAATGATTACATGGTGTTATGAGATTGGGAGGGGGACTAACTTCCTCCTGGTGGACCCCTTCTTTATGTGAGAGCCAGTGTGACGTAGTGGTGAGAGTGTTGGCCTGGGACTCGGGAGATCTGGGTTCTAGCCCTCACTTGGACAAGGCGGTCCTCTCTATGCTAAGACTAACTCTACCTATGTGCATTTGACCAGTGCAGATGGGTGAGAATTTTGTTTGCTTCATTTTTTTTTAAATCAGAAAAAGCAGAACTCACCTCTCACCTCCCTTTGCTGCAAGTAACCGGATGAGGTTTGGAGAGAAAGAGATATTTCAGCAAAGGCAAATTGTGAAATAGCAGCAAATCCATACTGAGAGAGCCTTAAACTGACGGGTTCTGCTGTGGGAGCACCGAAACCTTTTGGACATCATGGAAAATTGTGAAAAGCGGAGTTAAAGCAGGACGTATATTTCATTTTGTAACTGAATAGATCTTCTTTGGATCCAGCCTGAGATGAAACCACAGTCTGTTCAGCTACATTCATTCACACCTATCCCTGATTAACTTTGCCTTGAGTGTGTCCCTCCCATTTATTCATTTATTTTTATTTTTAATTATCTGTTACACTTTAAGGGCACCCAAGAACTGCAGTCCTCTGGGTGTTGTACACGTACATTAAAAAAGTAACATACAAAACTGCCAGCGATGCTTAAAGACCGCACGTAATAAAACCAAGATAAAACCAGCAGCATGAGGTAAAAAAAAACAATGCAGTGTGTAAAACTGGCAGTGAAATAAAGCAGTGCAAAGATCTAAAAGCACTAAAAACAATTCTTAAAATGCCTGGGTGAATAAAAAAGGCACTGGTGGCGAGATGGGGGTGCCACCACTGAAAAGTCCTCTCTCTCTCTCTCTCTCTCTCGTAGCCTTGCCTCATTTGGTGGGGACACCTGGAGGAGGGCCTCGGACAATGACTGTAGGGTCCGGGTAGGAGGAGGAGGAGTCGCTCCTTCAGGTAACCTGGCCCCCCAAGTCATTTAGGGCTTCAGTAGGTTAAAACCAGTTTTGAACTGGGCCCAGAAGCAGACTGGCACAGATAGCAAAGTACTGGCATAATATGAGTGTATCAGCTAGTGATGTTGGATAATAAATAAATAAATAAAAATAATCTGCAATCTCTAGGGCAGTGTTCTCCAACCTTGGGTCCCCAGATGTTTTTGGCCTACAACTCCCAGCATGCCCCAGCCAGCTGTGCTGGCTGGGGCATGCTGGGAGTTGTAGGCCAAAAACATCTGGGGACCCGAAGGTTGGAGAACACTGCTCTAGGGGATACTGTGGATTGATCAGAAGTAGAGGTCTGTCACACATGGCAGGCAGGTACAGGACGGTCCTCTCCATGCTAGGAAGAACTCTACCTATGAATTTGGCCAGTGCAAATGGGTGAGAATTTCGTTTGCTTCATTTTTTTTGTTATTATTAGAACGTACCAAAATCCACAACTCCCTTCATAAACAGGATGGAAAGAAAGAACCTGAGATTTTTTTTTTGTTCTTAAACTGAATGTGAGAGAAAGCAAAACAGGCAGATGTGTCCATCCCTAGCACCTGACAGAGGATGAAAGAGGCCAGGCGAAGGTGAGTATCTTGACTCACTGACTCCGCTTCCCACAAAGGTGCTTGAACCAAATGAGAAGCCATCGAAGCAGCCTCTATGGTATGTAACACAGCCACAAAGGGAGTAGAAGCTCTCTGCATCCCAGACCAAAGAATAGGAAGATTCCACCTAAACATCAGGAAAAATTTTCTGACTGTTAGAGCAATACTACAGTGGAACCAACCAAACCAACTACCTAGGGAGGCGGTGGGCTCTCCCACTCTGGAGACATTCAAGGTGCGGCTGGACGGCCATCTGTCAGGGATGCTTTGACCTGAATTCCTGCGTTGAGCAGGGAGTTGGACTCGATGGCCTTTTAGGCCCCTTCCAACTCTACTTTTTTATGATTTTCTATGAAGACTAAGGGACGCTTAAGGCGCTTAACCTGCCGCTTTACTGAGGCTTCTTCTTCCTTTTTCTTTGTGGGAGGAAGAGCGTGTCCTTTACACAAGATTCCCTCCCCCCTCGTGTTTGTCTTTCTCTGCCTTTCTTTATGTTCCATTACCCAACCACAAGGTGGCACTGTGGTATAGCTGCAGTGTAGCAGAATTGCGACAACACACGAGACTTTCATTCCGCCTTTTCTGGATTCGAAATTCAATAGCCGACTTTCCTTGCTGTCCAATTAAAAAAAAAAAAAAGTCACGAAAATTCCTGGAAAACACGGGCAAGGACCTGGAGGATGACGGCGTCCTGAAAAGGATCAGCACATTTCCGTGAGTGAGGGATCACGAGCGTACAATACATGCCTCATGTAGAGATATTTCTTGATGCAAGTATGAGCAGAGCAGATGTATTTTTGTATATATAAAACATTATATATAACTATATATATATATATATATATATATAACATTTCTATACCATCCAGCAGCCAAAGCTCTCTGGGTGGTTCACAACAACTAAAACCACAAAATACAACAGAAAACACGCTATAAAGGTTTAAAACTACGCTATAAGATAGAAGTAAAAACCAAAATAAAAACTAGCAGCAATGTAAATATTTAAAATACAGCGAGGGAGTAATCCTGTGGCTCCTAGACAGCATAGGGTCATTGTAGGATGCTTCAGATGCCCAACCTCAAGGTCAGACTCAGAAAAGAGTTCCGACCTCGGCCCTGGGGATCCGCGCTCGGATCGCCCTCCCCCGCTTGCAGCCGGTGTGGAAAGAACTGTGCCGGCTGCTTCTCCGAGGTCATAAGACCGACCTCAGAGAAGGGGTAAAGAGGGCATTCTGTGGGGCGGGGAGAGGAGGAGACCAGATCTCCCAGGATGCAATGTATCCTGGCGGCGCTCCAGTTTCCTTCCTTCCCCGTCTGAAGCGCCCCTGGTCGATGGCCAAAATTGTCCATCTAGCTCAGGGCTCTCCAACCTTGGGTCTCCAGATGTCCCTGGCCTACAGCTCCCAGCGTACCCAACCAGCATGGCTAATGGCAAGGGATTCTGGGAGCTGCAGTCCAGCAGCATCTGGGGACCCAAGGTTGGAGAGCCCTGGTCTAGCTGATTTGCAGGGTGGGAGGAGCAGGGAGGCGAAGATCATCTCCGAGGTCCTCCTGAGTCCTGCCCTGCCCAGGATGGCCATAATCCTCTGAGTTCAGAGGCTTACGCGCATCCCCATTGGATTGCGCCCCAACAGATTTAAGATGACAGAAACTGAACAACGAAAATGCCCGGGGGGGAATAGGAAGGTCTTCACCTGGTGCTGGAAAGGGCACAAGTACGTAGCCCCGCGTCCTACTCTTCCTGGTGCATGACCACACTATGGACTTCAACTGATTCCCTCATCCCAGCCAGCAAACCCTGAAAATTATAGCTCTGTGAAGGGCCACTAACAGTGCAATCCCATACACGTTTTACTCAGATGTAAGTGCCACTGAATTCAATAAGACCTACCCCCAGGTAACTGAGTGTAAGACTGCAGCTTTAGAATATCACAGGACTTTGTTTGGGCACTTCTCCGATTCCCAGAATTCCTTGGGAGGGAAGGAGGACGTGACAGTTAAAGTGGTATAAAAAAAGAAGACGGCGAAGTGACAGTAGTAGTGTAGACAGGACCTTCATCAAAGCTGTGGTTTGCCTCCAGCCTTGGCATACTGATTTGAATCAGTGCATCATCATCATCATACAGTCATGCCTTTATTTTCCACTTTGTAGGTGGAGGGCACTTTCAGTTCATCTACATCAACCTCTGCTATGATTTTTAGGCCCCCAAGTAGGTGGAGCGCTGCCGCGGTGGGAAGGGGAAAGTATTCAGCCTACAGAACCAACGGGCGACTTGCATCGGTTACAGGACCTTGAGGAACCGTAATTCAAAGAACGGGGCCAGGGTGCATTTCCTGTGGGAGACCGCACAGTGCTTCACCCTTGTTTTCCTTTTTTCGCTTTCTGCCGCACGCAGCCACAGCCTACAAGCAGAGTTTAGCTCGCTGTCACGCTGGGAAGAAAGGGGCACGCGCGCGCGGAAGGGGGGGATTTCCTTCTTCATCGCGCCAATTGCAGAGGAAGGGCTGGCAATGGTCCGAGCACGGTGCAGAAGTCCCAGGCGCTTGGCCTTCGCCTTGATACGTGGCGGGTGTTACACTTCTTCACGGCCGTTCGGTCTCTGGCATGTCACTCCCTTTTTAAAAATATTTTTTAAAAGTTCTCCTCCTCCTTTGTGCTATTGAGCTCCAACAGATGCTTGTGGTTGAGGTGAACAGAAGACCGATGAGCGAGAGGCAGAGAGAGAGGAGGCTGGAGACACTGTAGGGATGTGTGAAGATTTCGTTCGGGAGGTGGAAGCCCAGTGAACTTGCCTGGCTCAGCCCGCCCAAACTCCATCCCTCCTACCTGTCTCCTCGGCTTGGCTCGCGTTCTCCCTAGCCGAGCTAGGGGAAGCGACTTCCGGGTTCCCGGCGGCACGCTTTTTACGTAGAAAATGGCGTAAGATATGCCAAAAACGGACACAATTTGTGCGAGTTGCGGCTGCTTTTACCATATCTTACACCACTTTCTACATAAAACGCGTACTGCCGGGAACCCGGTAGTCCACTGAGCGGCTCAGGTGGTGCTCACTTTTGGCTCAGCTCGGCGGGCACAGCAGCAGTGCTCGCCGAGAGCCTAGTGAGCCGAGTGGTGGCGTGGGTGGATCACCCACCACTTCTTGGACACTCTCAGGAGAAGGTGAAAAAGCAGGGCTTACCATACTGGTAGCCTCCTTACCAGCATCTTGTCAGCCTTTTATTTATTTATTTATTTATTTCTTATATTTATTAATCGGCCATCTTGCCGGCCACCATTACCCTGGCTGATGCTGTTGCTGGCTGGATTGGGGCTCCTTTCCTGAGAGAAGTTCCATCGCCTCAGGAGGGAAACTCCCCCGAGACCTGACTGATTGAAAACATCTGCCACCTGCGTTTGACTCAGCAGGCCTTTATCTGCCAGCCCGAAGTGTGGGGCAGTGACGACCCCCAAAGGGGATGATGCCAAAGGGCGTAAGGGCCACCCACTAACATCTTGGGCCAATTGGGTTGCTCAGAGCCCTCTTGGGGGGGATTGCTTTTTCCCTTCGTAGGGCCTGAAGATGTACCTTTGAGGGAAGATATGGGGCCAAGTGAGGGTATCCGTGGGAGGCCCCAATCAGTGCCGTGATGGGTAGAGGGAGATATGGCATTGGGAGGAGTGAGTGGTCCTGGGCTGCTTGAAAGAAGCAGTGGTGAGGCCATTCCTGAAGAAACCCTCTCTGGAAATAGAAGATCTTAACAACTTTAGGCCGGTGGCAAATGTTCCTTTCCTTGGGCAAGGTCATAGAATCATAGAATCATAGAAAAGTAGAGTTGGAAGGGGCCTACAAGGCCATTGAGTCCAACCCCCTGCTCAATGCAGGAATCCAGGTCAAAGCAACCCCGACAGATGGCTGTCCAGCCTCACCTTGAATGCCTCCAGAGTGGGAGAGCTCACCACCTCCCTAGGTAATTGGTTCCATTGTCTTATTGCTCTAACAGTCAGGAATTTTTTCCTGATATTCAGGTGGAATCTGGGTTCCTGTAACTTGAACCCATTATTCCGTGTCCTGCAAACTGGGATGATCAAGAAGAGATCCTGGCCCTCCTCTGTGTGACAACCCTTCAAGTACTGGAAGGGTTGTCACACAGAGGAGGGCCAGGATCTCTTGATCCTGCTCAGGTCCTTGAGCGGGTGGTGGCCAACCAGCTCCAGACACTCTTGGATGAGACTGAATATTTGGATCCATTTCAGTTGGGGTTTGGGCCTGGACACACGGAAACAGCCTTGGTAGCCCTGTACAATGACCGAAAGAGACAGGGGGAGTGCGATCCTGTTGATTGATACGCCTTGATCTCATGGCAGCGTTCGATACCATCGACCATGGTAATGATGGTGTCCTTCTGGGGCGGCTCTCTGAGTTGGGAGTGGGGGGAGGGGATATGGCATTGCAGTGGTTCCACTCCTACTCAGATGGCCAGCTCCAGGAGGTGGTACTTGGAGAATACTGCTCGGCCCCGTGGACTCTCTAGTATGGGGTTGCTCAGGGGTCAGTATTGTCCCCCATGCTATTCAACATCTACATGAAACCGCTGAGTGGGGTCATCCGGGGTTTTGGAATGCATTGCCATCGGTACGCTGATGACACGCAGCTCTCTCTCTCCTTTTCATCCTCAGCAGGAGGTGAGGCTGCGGATGTGCTGAACCGGTGCCTGGCTGCAACAATGGACTGGATGAGGGCTAACAAGCTGAAGCTTAGTTGTTGTTGTTTTTAACTTGTTTTAGTTATTTAAGTGATTTCAAAGTTGGTTTTTAAATAAATCCGGGTTTTAAACTTCTGCAATGTAATTTCAGGATGTTTTTACTGTTATTTGCATTTTATTCTGTATTTTATTGTATTTTCTGAATAGATAGCTTCAGCTATGGGGTGGTACAGAAATAATAAATAAATAAATAAATAAATAAAGACACCACTAATAATAATAATAGTAATAGTAATAACAACAACAACAATATTGTTTTTGGTTTTGATACTAGTGCATAAAGCCCAAACACCTTGGGACAGGATACCTGATAGAGTGCCTTCTTCCTTACCAACCTGTCCAGTTACTGAGGTCATCAGATGGCATGTTCCTGGTGGTTCCTCATGGACCTGTGGCCCGATTGGAGTCAACCCAGAAAAGAGTCTTCAGTGTGGTGGCCCCCTTTCTGTGGAACCCCCTGCCTCTGGAGGTCAGGCAGGCTCCAACAGTGTCATGTTTTTGGCGACTCCTAAAAACACTTTTTCCTCCCAGGAGGAAGCTTTCCTGAACTAACCAGCCATGATTTTATTGTTCCTGTTTTACTGATCTTGCTTTTAACTCATTGTGTTCTTCTTTATCTGTTTCATATTTTCTTGTTCACCACTCCGAAATTTCCATACTGCAATATGGAGGAGGATATACATCTTGTAAATGAATAATAAACAAATAGAATATTCTTCCCACAGCATCTGGTATGTATGGATCGTCATAAAATGGGACCAGTGCAACGAGTGTTTTAACTACCTACTTGTTGCCACTAGAGTTGCAGCGGTGGGTCGCCCTGGATATCAGGATATGATCCAGCTTAGAAGTTACTACAGGCCAGCTGGAGATGGCTTTCAGTCACAGCCTGATTATTTCCCCCTGGTGATTCAATATCCACTGATCCTGCCTCACTAAACTGCTGCGTCCTGGAGAACCAGCACAGGTCCACGGCACGACTGTTGGCATGTGATTTTGACGGGCGCGTCTTCCCCGGCTTTTGCTAGGGGTTGCTCAGAGTTCCAAAGGCTAGGGTGGTTCCATTTATCTGTTCACCGTCAACCAAGATCTGGCTTTCCCATGGGAGTGAATGTCAGCCATTCATTTATAAGAAAGAAAGGAAAAGGACAGACTCAGGGCTAACTTTGCCCAGGGTGCCCATAAATACTCATAGGGGGAGTTGGGGGAATGTTGTGGCCACTTTCATCACACTTTTCTCAGATTGCAGCCTGGTTGCCTTCTCCCATCAAATTCAATGGGAGCCACAGAGAACTGAGGCAGCTCTCATCTGCACAACCTCACCCCTGCATCTACATATTTCCCGCTGCCTCCCAGGGAGAACATCATGGCAAGGGAGCCCCATCCATTGGCCAGAGATGGAGCAGCCACAGGGAACTTGCTTCCCTCCTCCCTGCCAGAAAGAACATGTACGAGAACTTTGTAAGTAAGAACTAGTGCCGGAGTTTGCTCTTTTTTCCTCATCCCTCCCAATCACTTTCCCTTTTATGTTGTGTCTTCTAGATTGTAAGCTCAAAGGCAGAGACTGCCTTACTATTGTACCTTTCAAGCTGCTTTGGGAGCCTTTTTCAGCTGAAGTGGGGTGTGCGTGCGTGCGCTAAAATGCTTTGTAACCATTTATATTCTATCCGCCTGGCAGGGGCATTGCTGGACCCCGTGGCCTTTGGCCCCAAATTTATTTCCTAGGGCCGCAGATCTATTTCCCAGAGCCCTGAGTATCTATTGGTTCCATTAGAAGGTGGGGGGTTTTTTTTGGTTGTTGCTTAGTTTAATTGCTATGCAGGGGGCAATCATCAAGGGGGACTACAGTTAGGGAGGAACAGGTTAATTCTCTCCTCCCCACATGCTGCAACAACAACCCCCTGCTCAAAATTTCTAAGCAGTCACCTCCACTTTTTTTTTTTTTTTTTAAAGCAAAGGGATTTCTGAATTTGCAATGCATATCTAGTGCATTCGGCCCATTTTGTTCTCTTACAATAGTCACCAAATGTGTAGAAACAGTGAACTGGGCAAAAGTACAGGGGGCTCCAGAGGAATCAAAAATTACATATGGTCTAGGAACACAGGAAGCTGCCTTATCCTGAGTCAGACCCTTGGTCCACCTAGCCCAGCATTGTCGGCGCAGCTAGGATTACGATGTATCCTGGCAGCGCTCCGGCCTCCTTCCCTGCCTGTCTGAAGCGCCGCGCCGCTGCGGCTAGAGGGCCAAAAATGGGCCGTCTATCTGATTTGCAGGGCGGGAGGAGCGGGGAGGCGAAGATCCCCTCTGTGCTCCTCCCGCCCCGCACGGGGTGCCTGTAATCCTCCCAAGTTCAGAGACTAAATGGGCATCCCCGCTGGATTGTGCCCGAACATACTTAAAACAAAACAGAAACTGAAGGATGAAGAAGATGCCGCGGGGAAATAGGAAGGTCTGCACCTGGTGCACGAAAGGGAACAACGTAGGTGCCTGCTGCCCCGTCCTACTATAGACTTAAACTGATTCCCTCGTCCCAGCCAGGAAAGCATGACAATTACAGCTCTATGAAGGGCGGCTGACAGCACCAGTCCAGTAGGGCGTCTACTCAGATGTAGGCAGGCATCACTGAATTCAATCAGAGCGACCCCCAGCAGGTAACTGAGTATAAGACTGCAGCTTTAGGATCTCACAGGACTTTTGGCACTTCTCCGGTTCCCAAGATTCCTTGGGAGGGAAGGAGGACAAGGACTGTTAAAGTGGTATAAAAAAAGAAGTGACTGTAGTGTTGACAGGACCTTCAGAGCTGCGGTTTGCCTCCATCCTCGGGCATACTGATTTGAATCAGATCATCATCATCATCTATTTATTTATTTATTTATTTGTTTATTTTATACCCCCACCTTTTTTCCTGCAAGGAACCCAGGGCGGCTTACATAATCCTCCTCTCCATTTTATCCTCACAACGACCCTGTGAAGTAGGTTAAGCTGAGGGTCAGTGACTGGCCCAAAGTCACCCAGTGAGCTTCGTGGTCGAGCGGGGACTAGAACCCGGATCTCCCGAGTCCCAGTCCAACACTCTCACCACTATGCCAGACTGGCTTATCATCATCATCATCATCATCATCATCATCATCATCATCATCATCATCATGAATAAATAATAATAATAATAATAATAATAATAATAATAATAATAATAATAATAATAATAATAATAATAATGCATTCATGTCCTTATTTTCCATTTTATTGGTGGGGGCAGTTTCAGTTCATCTACATCAACCTCTGCTATGATTTTTTAGTCCCCAAGTAGTTGGAGCCCAGCCGGTCACCGTGGGAAGGGGAAAGTATCCTGCCTACAGGACCAACGGGCGACTTGCATCGGGTACAGGACCTTGAGGAACGTAATTCAAAGAATGGGGGCATGATGCATTTCCTGTGGGAGACCGCACAGTGCTTCCCCTTTTGTCTTTATTTTTGGGTTTTCAACCATGTAGGGCCACAACCTACAAACAGAGTTTAGCTCACTGTCACGCTGGGAAGAAAGGGGCGGGTGTGTGTGTGTGTGTGTGTGTGTGTGAGGGCGATTTCCTTCCTCGCCGCACCAATCGCAGAGGAAGCGGTGGCAATGGTCCGAGCATGGTGCAGAAGTCCCTGGCTCTTGGCGTTCGTCTTGGTATGTGATGGGTCTTACTCTTCTTCCCGGCTTTTTGGTTGCTGGCATGTCTGTCTCTCCCCTTTTAGATTATTTTTTAAAAGTTCTTCTCGTGCTGTTCCGCTCTCACAGCTGCTTGTGGGTGAGGGTGATCAGAAGACCGACTGACGAGCGAGAGGCCGAGAGAGGAGGCTGGAGACAGTAGGAGATTGTTTAGGGGTTTGGTACTAGCGTACAAAGCCTAAACCACTTGGGACCAGGATACCTGAGAGAGTGCCTTCTCCCTTACCAACCTGCCTGGTCACTGAGGTCATCAGATGGCATGTCCCTGGTGGTTCCACATGGACCTATGGCCCGATTGGAGTCCACCAGGAGAGGAGCCTTCAGTGTGGTGGCCCCCTTTCTATGGAACTCCCTGCCTCGGGAGGTCAGGCAAGTGCCAACAATGTATAGTTTTTGGTGCCTCCTGAAAAACGCTTTTTCCCCCAGGAAGCCTTCCTGACCTAACCAGCCACGGTTTTATTGTTACTGTTTTACTGACCTTGTTTTTAACACATTGTTTTATTCTTTTACTTGTTTTATCTTTTCTTGTTCACCGCTCCGAAATCTCCATGCTGGAATATGGAGTGTGTGCAGTGCTTTTTTTTTGGAGAAAAGGGTACCGGAACTCTTGGATTACATTTCCTCGGGAGTAGATGGCGATTAAATTGTAATGCAATTAATAGAAGAAAAGGTGCTGGAACTCAGTTCCGGTGAGTTCCACCAGAAAAAAAGCCCTGAGTGTGTGTATATATAGTATATATATATATATATATATATGATAAATAATAAATGAAAAAAATATCGTTCCCAGCATTTGGTATGCATAATCGTACCTTGATGCACAATGGCTGTAGATCTCTGAGTACAAGATACTGGGAGCAGAATGCAGAGGAAACCACCAGTATGCCCTGTCTGTGAATGCCCAGAGATATCTGGATGGCCACTGTTGTAGAAAAAAGGCAGAGCTAGATGAATCGTTGGTCTGGTCTTGCATGGCAGTTTTTATGATCTTGTAAAGGTGGTGTGATAGACAGAGGCATGGTTGCTCATGACGTGTGTACTCATCATCCCACTATTGTCTCTGTCAGGGCCGGCCCTACCACGAGGCAGAGTGAGGCCGTCGCCTCAGGCAGCAGATTTTAAAGGGCAGCAAATTGTGAGCTATTCAATTTGTTCATATTGTATTTTTACTGCTAGAGATGAGGAAAGGTGCTCGTGGGAGTTTCTGCCTCGTGTGCCCAAATTACGTGCCTGGCTTTGCATCCTATGCACCTTGACTTGGGTGGGTGAGGGCCGCCATTTGCTGCTCTGCCTCAGGCAGCAAAATGTCTTGGGCCAGCCCTGGTTGTTGTAGCACCTGTGCCTAATTCTCTTCTGTTGAAATGGGCAAGCCCAGAACGTGCTTAACTTTTCGCTGGTTCTTAACTCCCGAGTCTCCCTGACGAATTCTAATGCACTCATGCAATATTGTTGGATTTAACACGATACCTTTAAAAAAAAAAAGAGGGGGGAAAAGAAAAATCCCTAACTCCCTGAAATGAAATGTTTTTCTTGTTGCTGATTGTTTAAAATTGGTTTTAGATATATGTGTGTGTCTCTGTGTGTTGTATGTTTATATGTTCATATGAATGTGGGCTTTTATAACGTATTTTAAAAGTTTAAATCTTTGTAAACTGCCCAGAGAGCTTTGGCTATTGGGCAGTATAGAAATCTAATAAATGTGAAATGAAATAAATTCAGCAGCATTCATAATTCGTAACATTGGGATCGGGAGGGAAATAGATGGCATGAATATTACATTTGAAAAAGTCAAGGCAGGAAAAAAATTCTGGAGAGTTTTGCCCACAAAACATTAGTTGCAGGATGATGAAATATGGCCTTTTGAAAATCCAAAGAGAGGGAGAGTTTAAATATACCCCCTTAAATGTCTCTGCCCCAACCCCCTTACATTCATTCATTTAATGTTTTATGTCAACCCCCCATCTCCTGCAAAAATAAAACCCTCTTAACATGCTCTATGCAAGAACTGAAACGAAGTTTGGATTAGGACCCCCTTCTTCTCAGATCTGCTTGCAAAATCCTTAATTTAGGAACCTGCCTCATAACAGGGGTGCTTCCAGACAGAGAGCTTCTAGTGTAGCAGATTTTCTGCACTTGCGGTTAGAGAAAAGATGGAAGAAGCGTGGGAAAACACGCGAGTGATACAAGCAGTAGTGCAACTAGATAACTGTAGGCCCTGGACTTAATTATCTTTAAAGGCCCATTGGTAGGCCCCCTTGCAAAGTCAATTTGTATTACTTGAGTTGTGAAGCATGCAACAAACGTTTTTCTTCTTCTTCCTGATATGTTAGAACAACAACAACTGAACTGTTTGCCAAGCCTGATTTGAAAAATTTGCAGTTTTGCATTTTAAACTCACTTAAATCATTGCACCATCATGACTACAGGAATAAAATGGAGTTTGCTTCTGCTGTCCTCATCACCTGCCACTCTGTGGGTGGTCATTTGGCGGGCGGGCTGGACTTTGGCCCAAGTTCCAGCCTGAGCTGCTCCATTGGTTACAAGTGGACCCCCATAAAATTTGGACACACACCCCTGTAAAAAAATTGTGAATCAGGCAGGGCAGTGGCATGGTAAAAGCTTCATCTGGAAGCACAGAGAGTATTTGTTCACCTAGCGCACTATTCAGGGCTGGCCCTACCATTAGGCAGACTGAGGCAGTTGCCTCAGGCAGCAGATGCTGGGAGGTGGCAGAAAGATGTTGGGGGAGAGAGCTGTATACCGCATGGCCTGTCATGAACCCCTTATGCTAGCCTGCTGCCTTTGGGTACAGTGGGGGACACTGCCCCATTGCCAGCGCTGAAGAAAGTTCGGATGGGAGGGGGCACCATCTTCTTCTTTGCCTCAGGCTTCAAAATGTCTTGGGCCATCTCTGCCACCCACCCAATGACCTGGTTCACACAGCACGACAAGCCAGAGTATGCATTGAGTGTGGTGGGTTGTCGTTGAACCGTGGGTTGTTGTTGAATCCTAGGCTGTTGTGAACCCAGTCGCACTAGCAAACCATGGTTTGTTAACTACGAGCGACCCACAGTTCACAACCCAACAACACAACGTGGGTTCTCTTTGCGGGTTGTTCATGGTTAACAAACCATGGCTTGTTGGCATGGATGGGTTCATGCAACACAACAACCCGCAATTCAACCACAACCCACAGTTCAATGACAACCCACACTCAACCCATACTCAACCTGTACTGCGGCTTGTCATGTTGCATAAACCCAGCCGTGGTCTCCTGTGACTGGCAATGACTCTCCAGGCCCAGGGTCTCAGGCATGGAATCAATTGCCGGTGACCCGGTCATCTTTTGAAGTGTGCCAAAAACGCAGGGGAGCCTGGTGACTCCTATTTCGGTGGGGCTCCTGACCCATTGCAGGTTTTATTTAGAGCTTTATAGGATTTCATAGATTTCATAGGTCATAGAGCAGGAAGGGGCCTACAAGGCCACCGAGTCCAACCCCTGCTCAATGCAGGAAACTAGAGGAGGGGTCTCCCATCCAAGTAATAACCAGGCCTGACCCTGCTTAGCTTTCCAGGCTCAGACAAGCCGAGCCAGCGTGAGCCACAGGCCTGAGCGATCCATCGTGCTGTATTCCATCCCCAAAATAGGTTCACCACCATGGAGCACCATGGATAGCTCCTATATAGCGCAGGATCATAGAATCATAGAAAAGTAGAGTTGGAAGGGGCCTACCAGGCCATCGAGTCCAACCTCCTGCTCAATGCGGGAATCCAGATCAAAGCATCCCCGACAGATGGCCGTCCAGCTGCACCTTGAACGCCTCCAGAGTGGGAGAGCCCACCACCTCCCTAGGTAGTCGGTTCCATTGTCTTATTGCTCGGACAGTCAGGAAAGTTTTCCTGATGTTTAGGTGGAATCTGGGTTCCCGTAACTTGAGCCCATTATTCCGTGTCCTGCAAACTGGGATGATCGAGAAGAGATCCTGGATAAAAACCTGCAGTGGATTAGGAGCCCCACCAAAATAGGCGTCGCCAACCTCCACTGCCAAAATGCACCGCCATGTGTAAGCAAATGACTCATCCTGCTTTAGAGCTTCCAAGCCAGCCGTCCTTCATTGACACACACATACACACACACCCCGGGCTCACCTGCTTCTTATTATGTACCTTCCTGTCCAGCCCTGGTGCTGCCTTCTCTCATCCTCCTGTCCGTGAAGCCGACGGATTCCACCATCTGCCAACAGTGCCCCAAGGGCTCAGATCCCCTTCACAACATGAAGCTGCAGATCCTGTCGATTGCCCGGGCTACTCGGGAGCTGTACAAGTCCTATGTAAGTAAATTACGATTTCTCTACTTGGCTACCATATGATGGGATCTAACTGGTTGTGGTGGGTGTTCTGAGGCTCTGTTTGCTGCCCCCTCCGGCCGCCCAACTGGGCTCCTACCAGTTGTTTCGGGACTGCAACAATTTATTACTGTAGTTTTTGTGAAGGACCAGCACCTGGGTCCTTTGCGCGAGTTCGGCGCTTAACGGGTTAACCAGTGCCGCGTCACAGCCCGTACAAGCAAAAGGAACCACCTAGGAGGTTCTCACACAAACAAGAGGAAACTCCGCCTTTGAACTACCAAATAAGGCTTTTATTTATTTACACAAGATATGGAGCGGAACTAACAGCTTTTCTAGGAAATACTACAACGTCAATAAGACCTGACGTGACCTTTAAGTTTATCAATGACGGGCTCCCAGGCTAGCGCATTTGGATTAGTCAGTTACCTTAGATCAGAGACGTCACGCTAGTCAGTTTCAGCCTAGCTCCGGGTCTGTCCGATCCGGGGAAGGAAACAGCTTACTCCAGCTGCTGCTGGAGGGTGGTTCGTACTCAAAGCACCCTGGGTTCCCAACAACCAACAAAAGGAGGGGAGACCGGGAGAGGGGTTTTCTACCCCTGTGTTTCCCGCTCTCCCGCCCCTTAGGTCAGGTGGGGCTTATTGCCTGCCCCTTCGTGTCAGGTGGGCTTATTCCTGCCCGGGAAGAAGGTGACGTATTGGATACTTTACAGCTCTTTGAGACTGCCCTGTCAGGTTGAAGGTCTTGATGGTCCTTTCCTGGGTTTTGTGGATTACAAGCGAGATCCTCCATTGCTGGAATGCCGGTCTGTCTGGCTGCTTCCTTGTAACCCAATCTCCCCTTCTCGCCCCCCTCCCCTGGAGGACGGGGACTGGTGTGTGCGTGTACATGTATACTCGTGTCAGGCTTTCTCCACAGTTTTAAACATTTTTGTTTTAAACCTTTAAGCACTTTTATATGGTGCTTGAGCGTGTTGTATTTTATGGTTTTAATTGTCATCGACTGCCCCCAGAGAGCTTCGGTTATCGGGCGGCTATAGAAATGCAATCAATAAATCTCCCAGTATCCCTGACCATTGGCCATGCTGGCCAGGGCTGATGGCAGCTGAGTCCAAAATATTTCCGTCTTTTTTCCTTTCCTTTTTTAAAAAAAATACAATCCAATTGCTTTGTGCGTTCATTTGATTAAATGTTTACTTGGTGCTTTAAAAAAATAAAAGAACATACATGATCACATAAGAAGAGTCCTGCTGGATCAGACCAGGAAACCCACAAGCAGGACATGAGCGCAACAGCACCCTCCCGCCCATGTTCCCCAGCAACTGGCATACATAGGCATACTGCCTCTGATACTGGAGGTAGCACAGCCAGCTTTCTCCCCCATAAATTTGTCCAGTCCCCTTTTAAAGCCCTCCAAATTGGTGGCCATCGCTACATCTGGTGGAAGTGAATTCCATAGTTTAGCTCTGCGCCTGTGTGAAGAAGCCCTTCCTTTCATCTGTCCTGAATCTCCCACCAATCAGCTTCATGGGATGACCCCATTGGAGTTCTAGTATTATGAGAGAGGGAGAGAAATGTCTCCCTCCCTGACCACTTTCTCCACACCATACATTTATTTATTTATTATATTATATACCCCGCCTTTTTTCCCGCAAGGAACCCAAGGCGGCTGACATAATCCCCCTCCTCCTCTCCATTTTATAGTCACAACAACCCTGTGAGGTGGGTTAGGCTGAGAGTCAGTGATTGGCCCAAAGTCACCCAGTGAGTTTCATGGCTGAGCGGGGACTAGAACCCAGATCTCCCAACAAGTCCCAGTCCAACACTCTAACCACTACGCCACACTGGCTCTGTACATCATTTTGTACACCTCTATTGTGTCTCCCCTTACTTGCTTCTTTTTCTAAGAACAATCCCAGCCTGTGTGTGTGTGTGTGTGTGAGAGAGAGAGAGAGAGAGAGAGAGAGAGTGACACCCCCCCCCTACAATTTGAATCATTGTTCCAAGTGGTGGGCGGGGCCTGGCTTCATGTTTGTTGCCAGGGCCAGCCAATCAGTACAGGCACAGCCAGCTCGAGTATGAGCTCCTCGATACTCTGACAAAGGTTGTAGATCTGGCCCCCAAAGGATGAGAGCAGTGGTTCAGGTCAGGAGAAGCGCATCCCCGAAGCCAATGCCTGCCCATATCTATGCCATGCTAGGGATGCTTCCACGCACATTGGGGGGGGGGGGGATGATCGGCAAATCTGAATTGTTGCTTGACCAGACCTACGAGCAGGATTGGCACAGAAGGCGGAGATCCCGTCACCCACAACAGGAAGTTGCTCTTCAGTGATGTACTTCCTGTTGCACGTCCTGTTTGCCCGCCAGTGTTGCTGTTCCCAGCGACGTCAATGGCAGAGTCACCCCTTTCACTTCACTTTTTTTTCTTTGGGGGGTGGTGGTGGGCGGTTTGGCCCTAAGATTAGGGATATATTCTCTGTTCAAATAAAAAAAATACCTTTAGGATATGCAAATCCTTTACTTTTCACCTCTCCGATCGATTTTCTGTCTAGTTGACTCATAAGGACTTGCTCGGAATTTCTCACCGTGCTTGCAACATGACACCAGCGCCTTGGCTTCCAAATCGAAATATAACCAGGACGCCGGAGAATACGACGCTGCAGGAACTGTACCGGACACTGAGATATGTGGAGGGCTCCTTCATGCTCCTCAAGCAACAGCAAAGAGGGCTACGGATTGCAGAAGCTGCATTGCTCAGGAAACTGGAAAAGGCTTCAGTGTCACTAGCTGGACTTCTCTACAACACCCAGTGTGCCCTCTGTCTACGGGGTCTTGCTCCAGACATGGTAACTCCCGCAAACAGAACTCTAGACGCTTCAGAGTTCTTTCGAAAGATCGAAGGGTGCCGTGTGCTCTGGAGCTACTCCAACCTCATTAGTAATTTGGCCAAGGCCTTCAAGAGGCAGACAGCTACAGGAAGAAAGAAGAAAAGGAGAAGCAGACAGGGCATGATGCTGCTTTCCGGTTGACTGTGAAAGGGACATGCACGACCACAACGCCCCCACAGACGAGCTGCGGAACCCAGCGCAGCAGCACGTGCTTGAAGCAAAATGAAGGTGCGTCGCAGACAACCGCCTGCAAAGTCAATGCCTCTCCAGACGGCGACTCGAGCAAGTGAGCCAAGCCGCGTGCGGCCGCGTAACGTGACACGGGATCCTGTTTGGCGCTGCGTGTTTCGACTCATTACCGTGGAAAGGAATGAAACCGACACGAGCGGCCAGCAAAACGCCCTCTTTCTGCAATAACATTCACTAGAGGTTGTCTGGTAACTACAAGGGATGTTTTGGAATTTGTGCATGGATCAAGCCATAAACTGGGACCAGTGGGATGAGTGTTTTAATGGCCTGTTGTCGCTAGAGTTGCAGCAATAGGTGGCCCTGGATATGATCCACCTTAGAGGTTACTACAGGCCAGCTGGAGACCGCTTTCAATCGCAGCCTGATTTATTTCCCCCTGGTGAATCATTATCCAGTGATCCTACCTCACTAAACCGCTGCATGCTGTGGAAAAAAAAAACACAGTTCACGGCACGACTGTTTGCATGTGATTCTGATGGACACGTCTTCCCGGGCTTTTGCTAGTGGTTGCTCAGAGCTCCGAAGGGTAGGGTCGTTCAATTATCTGTTCACCTTCGACCAAGATCTGGCTTCCCCATGGGAGTGAATGGCAGCCATAGCCATTCATTTATAAGAAAGAAGGGAAAAGGACGGACCAGGCTAAGGGCTAAATTTGCCCGATATGCCCAACCAACTCCAGACGCTCTTGGATGAGACTGATTATCTGGATCCATGTCAGTTGGGGTTCAGGCTGGGTTCTGGCACGGAAACAGATTTGGTCACCCCCCGTATGACCTACGTCAGGAGAGAGACAGGGGGAGTGTGACCCTGTTGATACTCCTGTCCTGGATCTCTCGGCGGCTTTCGATACCATCGACCATGGTATCCTGCTGGGGCGGTTGTCTGAGTTGGGAGTGGGGGGGGGAGGTACGGCATTGTAGTGGTTCTGCTCCCACTTGGATGGCCGGCTCCAGAAGGTGGTGCTTGGGGAATATTGCCCGGCCCCATGGACTCTCCAGTATGGGGTTCCTCGGGGGTTGGTCTTATCCCCCATGCTATCTAATATCTACATGAAACCACTGAGTGGGGTCATCCGGAGTTTTGGAGCATGTTGCCATCAGTACGCTGATGACACGCAGCTCTCTCTCTCCTTTTCATCTCTAGCAGGTGAGACTGCGGATGTGCTAAACCGGTGCCTGACTGCAACAATGGCCTGGATGAGGGCTAACTAGGTGAAGCTCAATCCAGACAATACTGAGATGCTGTTAGCGGGTGGTTAGTGGGTTCAACCTGTTCTGGATGGGGTTGCACTGCCTTGAAGGAGCAGGTTCGTACCTTGGGGGTCCTCCTTGAGCCATCTTTTTTCACTTGAGGCTCAAGTGGCCTCAGTGGCACGGAGTGCCTTCTACCAGCTCTGGCTGGTGCCCCAGCTACTCCCCTGTCTGGACAGGGATAGCCTGGTTTCAGTAATTTATGCTCTGGTAATCTCTAAGATAGACTACTGCACAATGCACTCTAGGTGGGGCTGCCCTTGAAGACTGCTCAGAAGCTGCAGCTTGTGCAAAACGCAGTAGTCAGACTAATAACCAGGACCGGAAGGTCTGAACACATAACATGAATTCTCGCCTGCTTGCATTGGCTGCCTATATGCTTCCGAGCCCAATTCAAGGGCCTGGTCTTAACCTTTAAAGCCCTACTCAGGTTGGGACAGCAATACTTAATGGAACGCCTCTTCCAACCACAATCTACCTGGACACTGCGCTCAACATCTGGGGCCTTCCTCCAACTGCCACCTCCAAGGGAGGCTCGGTCAGGTGGCAACAAGGAAAAGGCCCTTCTCAGTGGTGGTCCCTCAATTTTGGAACAAGCTCCCCACTGAGGCCTGCCTAGTGCCAACTCTGCTATCCTTTTGGTGCCAGGTCAAGACTGGCCTCTATGCCAAGGCTTTTAACAGCTCTAAACAGCACATGGGGTGTGTGTGTTATGTCAGCTGCAGGCTTAGTTGTATTAACTTGTTTTAGTTATTTAAGTCATTTTAAATTTGGTTTTTAAATTTGGTTTTTAAACTTCTGCAATTAAATTGTATGATGTTTTTATTATTATTTGTATTTTATACAGTACTGTATTTTATTGTATTTTATGAATTATTGTAAACCACCCAGAGAGCTTCGGCTATGGGGTGGTATAGAAATATAATAAATAAATTAATAAATAATAACACTAATAATAATAATAATAATAACGATGATGATGATGATGATGATGATGATGATGATGATGATGATGATGATGATAGGTTTAAGGTTTTGGTGCTAGTGCATAAAGTCCCAAACAACTTAGGACAGGATACCTGGTAGAGTGCCTTCTTCCTTACCAATATGTCCAGTCACTGACCTTATCAGAGGGCATAGAATCATAGAATCATAGAAAAGTAGAGTTGGAAGGGGCCTACAAGGCCATCGAGTCCAACCCCCTGCTCAATGCAGGAATCCAGGTCAAAGCATCTCTGACAGATGTCTGTCCAGCTGCACCTTGAATGCCTCCAGAGTGGGAGAGCCCACGACCTCCCTAGGTAGTTGATTCCATTGTCTTATTGCTCTGACAGTCAGGAAATTTTTCCTGATGTTTAGGTGGAATCTAGGTTCCTGTAACTTGAGCCCATTATTCCATTATCAATCTCAAGCTGCAATTCTGCCCCTTCAGTCTGCACTTCAGGTTTGCCAGGGGGGTCATAGACCCTCTTTTGGGAGAAGACCGAGCCGAAGTAGGAATTGAACACTTCTGCCTTTTCTTTGTCTTCTGTTATCAATTTGCCATCCTCATGTTCCCGGTGGTTCTGCAGGGACCTTTGGCCTGATTGGAGTCCACCCAGAGAAGAGCCTTCAGTGTGGTGGCTCCACATCTGTGGAACTCCCTGCCCCTGGAGGTCAGGCATGCACCAACATTGCATTGTTTTCGGCACCTCCTGAAAACACTATTACTTCAGGAAGCCTTCCTGATCTAACCAGCCACAGTTTTATTGTTCCTGTTTTACTGAACTGGTTTTTTAACACATTGTTTTATTCTTTAATTTGTTTTATCTTTTCTTGTTCACCGCTCTGAAATCTCCATACTTGAATATGCAGCAGTGAGTATATACATCTTGGAAATGAATAATAAATGAATAAAATATTCTTCCCAGTATCTGGTATGCATGCATGGATCATCATAAAATGGGACCAGTGCGATGAGTGTTTTTAACGACCTGTTGTCGCCAGAGTTGCAGCGGTGGGTCGCCCTGGATATGATCCAGCTTAGAGGTTACTACAGGCCAGCTGGAGACAGCTTTCAGTCACAGCCTGATTATTTCCCCCTGGTGATTCAATATCCACTGATCCTGCCTCACTAAACCGCTGCGTCCTGCAGAACCAGCACCGGTCAATGGCACGACTGTTGGCATGTGATTTTGACGGGGGCGCGTCTTCCCCGGCTTTTGCTAGGGGTTGCTCAGAGTTCCAAAGGCTAGGGTGGTTCCATTTATCTGTTCACCTTCAACCAAGAAGATCTGGCTTTCCCATGGGAGTGAATGGCAGCCATTCATTTATAAGAAAGAAAGGAAAAGGACAGACTCAGGGCTAAATTTGCCCAGGGTGCCCATAAATACTCAGAGGAGGAGTTGGTGAAATGTTGTGGCCACTTTCATCGCACTTCTCTCAGATTGCAGCCTGGTTGCCTTCTCCCATCACATTCAATGGGAGCCATGGAGAACTGAGGCAGCTCTCATCTGCACAATCTCACCCCTTCATCTACATATTTCCCGCTGCCTCCCCGGGGAGAACCTCAAAGGAAGGGGAGGCCCATCCGTTGGCCAGAGATGGAGCAGCCGCGGGGAACTTGCTCCCCTCTTCGCTGCCAGAAAGAACACGTACGAGAACTTTGTAACTAAGAACTAGTGAGAGCCAGTGTGGCGTAGTGGCTCGTGCGTTGGACTGGGACTCACTAGATCCGGATTCTAGTCCCCACTCAGCCATTAAGCCGACTGGGTGATTTTTGGCCAGTCACTGACTGGGGCTCTCAGGCCCACAGGACAAAAAGAAACGCACAAATTTGCATATGCTAATTTACATAGGCTCTAAAGTCTGTAACGGACCCTGTCCCCTAAGGATACCCCTGTTTGTAAAATTGGATTTCAGGGGAAAAACTCAGGCAGAAAGATTTGGGGGTGGGTGGGGGTAGCAGGAGGTGAAGCACATGTGGGGGAAGAAAGCCCTCTAATCCAGGGGAATCAGATGCAACAGGGATCCTCGGCGGCCCTTGTACCTTTCTTTCACAGCCTGAGGATGTGGGCAGGATCCTTGGGGAGGTGAGAGAGCTACCACGTGTGTTCTAGATCAGTGTTCTCCAACCTTGGGTCCCCAGATGTTTTTGGTCTACAACTCCCAGCATGCCCCAGCCAGCATAGCTGGCTGGGGCATGCTGGGAGTTGTAGGCCAAAAACATCTGGGGACCCAAGGTTGGAGAACACTGTTCTAGATCCTTGCCCTTCCTGGCTCATAAAGGCGGCCAGAGGGGGACTGGCTGAGTAAGGGGAGTGGTCCATGCCTCTCTTAACCAAGGCAGGGTGCCAACCTGCCCGAAAGAGGCAGTGGTGAGACCCTTGGTTAAAAAAAAAAAAAAAGCCCTCCCTGAACCCCACTATATTGGATAATTATCGGCCAGCCTCCAATATTCCTTTTCTGGGCAAGGTATTGGAGTGCGTGGCGGGCTCTGGGCTCCCAACTCCAGGGATTCCTGGATGAGACAGATTATCTCGATCCATTTCAATCTGGCTTCAGGCCTGGTTATGGGACAGAAACAGCTTTGGTCGTCTTGGTAGTTGACCTACTACGCCAGGAACTAGACGGGGGGAGTGTGCCCCTGTTGGTTCTGCTGGACCTCTCAGTGGCTTTCGATGCCATCGACCATGGTATCCTTCTGGGCCGCCTCGCTGGGATGGGTCTTGGAGGCACTGTTTTGCAGTGGCTCCATTCCTTCCTGGAGGGGCGGACCCAGAAGGTGGTGCTGGGGGGCTCCTGTTCGACTCCTGGCCGTTGGCCTGTGGAGTTCCTCTGGGTTCCGTCTTGTCCCCCATGCTATTGAATATATACATGAAGCCGAACTTGGGAGAGGTTGTCCAGAGTTTTGGGGTTCGGTGTCACCGGTATGCTGACGACACCCAACTCCATTTCTCCTTTCCATCTGATTCCAAGGAAGCCGCTGCTGTGCTAAACTGGTGTCTGTCGCGGGTAGTGGACTGGTTGAGGGCAAACAACTTGAAGCTTAATCCAGACAAGGCAGGGGTGCTCCTGGCCAGTCGGAAGGCAGATCAGGGAATCAGCTTGTGTTGGATGGGGTTACACTCCCCCTGAAGACACAGGTTCGCAGCTTGGGTGTACTTCTGGATTCAGCCGTGCATTTGCACAGTTAAAGCTCGTGCGCCAGCTGCGCCCGTTCCTGGGGATGTCTGATTTGGCCACCGTGACACATGCCTTAGTTGCATCCCGTTTGGATTACTGCAACGCGCTCTACGTGGGGCTGCCTCTGAAGAGTGTTCGGAAACTTCAGCCGGTTCAAAGAGCTGCGGCCAGACTGCTGACTGGGGCTGGCTACACAGGGAGCACACAACTCCTCTGTTGCAACAGCTTCACTGGCTCCCAGTCTGTATCTGGGCACAATTCAAAGTGCTGGTTATGACCTCTAAAGCTCTATACGGCTCGGGTCCAGGTTATCTGAAAGACCGTATTCTCCCCTACGAGCCTGCCTGCACTTTGAGATCCTCAGGGGAGGCCCTTCTCTCGGTTCCGCCACCATCTCAGGCACGCCTGGCAGGAACTCGGCAGAGGGCCTTCTCAGTGGCTGCCCCGACGCTCTGGAATTCCCTCCCCAGGGAGGCGAGAGTAGCGCCCTCCCTGGTAAACTTCTGGAGGCAGGCATTTGGAACTAGCCTGTGATGCAATGGAATGCTGTATTTTATATTATGTATATTGTACTGTTTTTAATTATATATATATATATATATATATATATATATATGATACTTTAATTCTATTTTTAACTTTTGTATTTTTCTATTTCTGTATTAATTCTATGCATTTTAAAGGTTGTGAGCCACCTTGGATCCCAGTGTTGGGGGAAAGGTGGGATACAAATAAATAAATAAATAAAAATATAAAAATAATAATAAGCAATATAAGTGGACAATATCTTGATAAATCCATACCATTTTGTCATCCCCACCAGTTGATTCCTCCAATTGAGAGACTGGAAACTGGAAAAAGTTCTCAAAGTTTGGAATGAACTGACGTTAAGATTGGAAAAATGAGAAATCAACAGTTTCATTCATCCCTAGTTATACCATCTTAGATGATCCTACATAGGGCGCAATCCTATGCATGTTTAGAGAGAGAGGGAGAAAAGTCCTACGTTTTGGATGGCTGGGGAAGAACGCCAAGAGTTGTAGGACCTTTTCCCTGTCAAAATAGGCATAGAATTGTGCCCTTAATATACACACACAATCCTTCCTTCCTTCCTTTGACCCATGGGCGGGCGCTTCCTTGCCTGCATTTCCCTCTCTGCCCCACACCTCTTAAACACAAGAACTATGAACGAATTCTGCTGGGGATGTAATCCAGCCCAGCCCAGAGGGCTGGCATCAAGGGCGGGCATGATTGGGCACCTGCCGACGAGGGCCCACCACAGCCCGACGCGTGCCCCGCCGTGACAAGAGCCCCCTGGAGTTGCTCCTCCTCTCCGCCCTTAGAGGCTGCATCTTTGCCTGCCTCTCGCTCTGGCCCAGACAACGGCGCTGGTGAGAAGGAGGAGCAGGAGATGCCGCTGCCGACCTGCTCCCTGCCTGTCAAGCGAGCAGGTGGCGGCAGTGATGAAGACGAGGAGCAGGAGGAAGAGCGAGAGAGCACGTGATGGCAATGACGGTGGAGGCAATGACGTGATGGTGCAAAGGCAGACTAACGATACAGGCCTGTGGCTCACGCTGGCTCCGCTTGTCTGAGCGTGGAAAGCTAAGCCGGGTCAGGCCTGGTTATGACTTGGATGGGAGACCCCCTCCTCTAGTTTCCTGCCTTGAGCAGGGGGTTGGACTCGATGGCCTTGTAGGCCCCTTCCAACTCTGTGATCTATGAAATCTATGAAATCTATAACTGGGCCGGTTCGCACCATCGCCAGCACCCATGGTGGGTTGCGGCAGCTGTGACTATTCAAGCGGTTGCCATGGCTTATCGTGATGTGCAAAACCTGCACGTCCATTCGAGACTGACGGCTGTAGGAGATCCGTTCAAGTGTAGCTAGAGCCGTGAGACCTTCAGCCCATTGAATGATAGTGGGTGTTTATCCTTCCAGGCTTGGAGTGCGAGTCTCCTTGCAACTGTAAGGGCTTTCAGAGTCTGCTTTTCCTGTCCATCCGTCCATCCCCACGCCACAGGGATATGATTTAAAAGTGCATGGACATCCGCGATGATCACAGATTTTCCAAGAACAAAATCAGTGCAGGCTGGTAACTCCAGTTTCAGCGGGGTTGCATATCTGCTATGGATTTTACTCCAAACTTTTCAGGAGCGACCCATGGTGCCGGACCTATTTTGGGGATAGGGTTCGGAACCATGGATAGCTCCTTTAAAGTTCAGACTAAAATCCGGTGTGGCTACACAGCCCCGCTGGCATTGGCGCCACCTTGCCTCTCCACTGAACAGAATGTATACGAGCGGTGACGTCCAACCAAAAAGAAGCCACTGCAGCAGTGTTCTCCAACCTTGGGTCCCCAGATGTTTTTGGTTTGCACCATCGGGTCCCCAGATGTACAACTCCCAGCATGCCCCAGCCAGCGCCAAGGTTGGAGAACACTGCACTACAGGACATGCATTGCCCACGTCAGATGCCTCAATGTTACAGTTGCAGGTAACATTCCCCCCCCCTTCATTTTTTAAAATGGTTTTTGTTTTGTTTTGGTGTAATTCACATTTAAAAAACTATGTAATTAAAAATTAAAAATAAAAAACAGTTGCAGGTCATCTTTTAAAAACGCACACAACAGTTTTTAAACTCAGGAGCAAGGATGCTGCAGCAAATGGTGTCAGCTTTGCTGGGCCTCCGATCCAAATGCCAGCACTCACTGGTCTCTTGGCCGCTGCTTCCATCACCTGCCGCTCTGGGAAATGAAATGGTCGTGGCGAGCTAAGTAGGAGATTCTCCTTGTTATCTCAGATCTGTGATTGGGGATAAGAAGGAGATTTCCCAGCATGCCACTTGCTGGGGCCGCCACCACTGCTGTTCAAATCCCATCTTTCTACCCATGGCACTCATGGTTAAAAACCAGATGGGGGCCCGCAAGAAAATGTTGTGGTGTGGAGCGCTCCTCCGCAGGGTTCCAGATGGCCAGGCATTCCCTTTCCCAGGATGATCCATTCCATTCCTTCCTTCCTTCCCTCCCAACCCACCCCACATCCAGGGCTTTTTTTCTGGTGGAACTCACCGGAACTGAGTTCCAGCACCTTTTCTTCTATTAATTGCATTACAATTTAATCGCCATCTACTCCCGAGGAAATGTAATCCAAGAGTTCCGGTACCTTTTTCTCCAGAAAAAAAGCACTGCCCACATCATCCCCCCTCAAAAGACGACATTGATTAGTCTGTGCTAATTTATACCTGTAGCTGCAATCTCAGAAATAATTCTTATAATTTCAGTAGAAATCCAGCGCATCTCAGACCTAGTGCGGAAAAAAACTGTGAGCTGATGACCTGTGTGCCTTGCTCCGTCTGCTGTCCAGATGCCAACTGTGGATGGGCAGCTTCAAGTCCCTTGAGCTCTTCCTTCTGATGGTTCTTGATCTTTAGCTTAAACCCGATTTGGACTGGACAGTCCTTCGAACAGAGGACATCTTCCAAACAGAGCACGGCCCTCTGGCAGCCCTTCAAAGAGAGGACCGTCCTCGGTAAAAGATTCCCCCTTCCCCCAGCCACCACTGCAATCGACAGGGGCCACGGTGGTCTGGAAGCCGGCGTGGCAGGTGAATGGGAGTCCCTCTCAGTCAAAAAGTCCCTAGGCCTGATGGCCTGGTCATGAGATCAAAGACAGTCAGTCGTTCCCCTCTTGCCCAGCCACAGCCTACAGGCCGGACCGAGAAGGAGAAGGCAGAGCAAGAATCAGCTGGATTAGTGAGTCAGTCTCACTTGGAAGGTTTTACTCTTAGGCAGTAGCCAGTTGAAGAGGATGTGTGAGCTCTACTCGCTCCGAGTCAGAAGCTCCCTTCTCCCTGTATCCCCCACCCCACCCGAAACTGGTACAGGTGCAGCCTAAACTGATGGATTACCCTCTCCTCACTGGCTTGGTGGCTCCCCTGAGCAGTTGGATTCTAAAGAAGGTCCTGCCAAGAGTAGGAGGGCCTCCAAGAGAAGGAGTTCGGCTGTTCTTCCAGCACTCTTGCACCAGGAAAAGAGCCGGCTACGTTTCAAAACATTGAGATCCGCCTTCTCCTGCCCTCTGAGCAGCTGGGTAGTAGCAACGTCACAGTGTGGGTGAGAGTTCCCTTCAACGTGTCTGTCCACCTTTTCACTTCCAATTCTGGCTAACATTCCAGATTCAAGACAACGATTAAGGTAACGTTCTCTCCACTAGCTCCCCCCAAAAAACTAGATGGTGGAGGTGGAACAGACCCTTCATTGCTGTGTTTGAGTTCCAGAATAGGAAAGATCCAAGACAGGTACAGTGACATCTTTTACTGGAATTATTTTTTGTTTGTTTGCTGTTGGCGGTGTTGCGATGCGAATGTACGAGCTTCTGAGTTACGCAGAAGTCCTGGCTGCGAATCAAGAATTCTTGGGGCTGGATGCAGAGTTAGTCATATTTATGGTTAGACCCATTGAAATTAGTGGGGCTAACATTCGTCACGACTAACAAGTCCCACTGATTCCAATGGGTCTACTGTCAGTATAACTCACCCGCATGCTTTTATGATCTGTGGTGCTGCCCACCCTTTTGATTTCCCACGATGCTCCGATGTACTGTCACTCTGGAGCACTGTGGGAAACTTGAAATGTGAACTACTTTGATAAATCCCACTGATTCATAGATTTCATAGATCATAGAGTTGGAAGGAGCCTACAAGGCTATCGAGTCCAACCCCCTGCTCAATGCAGGGAACTAGAGGAGGGGTCTCCCATCCAAGTAATAACCAGGCCTGACCCTGCTTAGCTTTCCACGCTCAGACAAGCTGAGCCAGCGTGAGCCACAGGCCTGATTGCAACTCCCCCAATTATGGAATAAGTAGCTCCCCCAATTATGGAATAAGCTTCCCCACTGAGACCCGCCTGGCTCCAACCTTACTATCTTTTAAGCGCCAGGTTAAGACTTCCCTCTCTGCCAAGGCATTCAACAGTTAAGGGCTCAAAATAGCACATGAGGGGCGGGCGGGGTGGGGAATCGTCACCTGTAGGCTTAGTTGTATTAACTTTTGTATTGTCATTTTAAACTGTGCTTTTAAATTTGGTTTTTAATCTTTTTAACTATATTGTATGTTTTTATTGTTGTTGTTTTTATGTATAAATTGTGAACCGCCCAGAGAGCTTCGGCTGTGGGGCGGTATAGAAATGAAATGAAATGAAATGAAGAGCATTCAGGGCACTTAGTTTAAGGCTGCGATTCCATCCACACTTACCTGGGAGCAAACCCTTATGAACTCGGTGGGACTTTATTCTGTGTAAGCATGCCTAGAACTGGGCTGCAGAGCTTTCTTAAGGAAATCGACAAGACTTAAGATTGTTTAATGCTGGCAGAATTGTGCCCTTCCTTTTTTTCATAGGCGAATGAAGCTATGATTGTGAGGAAAAAAGAAGAATGCAATGACTGTGTTCAGACAATACGATAACCCACACTCAGGGGTTGAGTATGGGTTGAGTGTGGGTTGTCATTGAACCATGGGTTGTTCTTGAAATGTGAGTTATGGTGTTGTCTGAACCCAGCCGAGATAACAAACCATGGCCTACAACCCCCAGTTCACAATCCAACAACAAACCATGGGTTCTCTTCACGGGTTGTTTGTGATGAACAAGCCATGGCATGTTGGTGCAGCTGGGTTCAGGCAACACGATAACCCACTTTCAACAACAACCCACGGTTCAACGACAACCCACACTCAACCCATACTCAACCCTTGAGTGTGGGTTATTAATTGGGCAATGGACTAAGACTTGTACAATTGAGCATCATAACTTTCTTAATCCCAGGACAGCTCTGATTTTAATTCTTTTTGGGTGTTAAATCCTGAGACTTTCCCGGGGATCAGATCCACTGTATCTTGTCCTATGTGAATTCTGGACAGGTTGAGCAGTGAAATTTGCATATATTTTACACAGACTTTACCTGTGGATTAAAACAATAGTCCTGAAGTAGGCCTTTTCCCCCCTCTCTAAACATGCATAGGATTGCGCCCCAATTAATTAATGGATCGAAACACTACAGCCCTAAATAAAATAGATTCTCAAGCCATTGAAGGTGGAAACTTGAAGAATGTTTGTCCCCCTTCATGGAAAAATACAGTAAAGGATTCCCGCAGGGGATCTCCCCCTTGTCCAAGGACCACACAAGTTCTCGGACTGCTTTGTGTTCAGCAATCACATCTCCCAAAATAAGACCAGAAAATCCCCTCTGGGCGTAGAGGCTGGGGTGGGGGACGGACTTGGGGAGGGAGGTATTATCTTTGCAGCGTCAATTCCATCTCTTCCCTGGCTAACTGATTTCTGTCCCTGCCTGCTTGCTTTCCAGGAAGTACACTGGCAATCTCTCCCCTGAACAGTAAAACAGCTGGAGAATGCCATGTCTCTGGGCTAATCTTATACAACCTTTCTCCAACCTGGTGCCTTCCAGGGTGTGTTGGACTGCCTTTCCCAGATCCCCATTTGGGGATGATGGGAGTCATAGTCCACCACATCCAGAAGGCACCAGGTTGCAGAAAGCAGGTGTGTGTGTGTGTGTGTGTGTATACAGTAAAACCTTGGACTGCAAGTCACTTGGTCTGCGAGTGTTTTGCAAGACAAGCACATTTTTAAAATAAATTTTAACTTGATAAACAAGCGACGTCTTGCAATACAAGTACTGTAGTACGGTCAAGAAAAACGAAGACTTTACACTATCATTCTTTATTGCAGCTTAAATTAAAAATATGTGTACAAATTTCTTATGGGGAATTTTGCTTTGATATACGAGTGCTTTGGATTACAAGCACGGTTCCAGAACGAATTATGCTTGCAATCCAAGGTACACGTTCCTATCCGTTCGGTTACCATGTTGCCAAGGTAACCGAATTGGCAACATCTGCAGTCAAGAGGGAGGTCAAGAGGGAGGTATCAGCAGGCGTGGGGAAGCCCCCAAGGTTTGCAGAAGTAGGAGGGGGGGAATCTTTAGGAGCTTCTCCCCCACCCAGTGAGGAGTGAGGATATCAGTGGTCACAGAACGGAAAGCCATGTGGGTAGGGGATGGAATGGAGTATCTTGGAAAAGGATATGGCTGGCTGGAACCCTGAACAGGAGCACTCCAGACTGCAACATTTTGTTGCATGTAAGGATGTACAAATCAGCAAAATCCGAGCTCGCCAAACTTCTCCAAATTCCATCTCAAAGCTCATTCCCTATCAGATTGTGAGCTTTGTTTTTACTTTTTTCTTTTTGCATGTATTTCTTTTTGTCTGTATTTCCGTGCATATTTTTCCAGATGCACTCATCAGTTGTGCACATTTCTGAAATGTATGCATTTTTTAAGTGTACGCATGCTGTCCGATGCTTTCTTCTTCTTTTTTTGGTCCACGGATCACATTGCAAGCTTGTAGATATACAGACTTTTACCATAGATTGCGTGATAATTGGGTGCCCACCCCAAAGATTTTAAAATTTTTATACTGTTTTGAGTATATTTTACTCTGTATTTGATCATGTTGTACATCACCCAGAGTGGCCGGTTTGCTGGCCAGATGGGCAATCCATAAATGCAAGAAATAAATAAGTAAAATAAATATGGAATTATCTCCCCGGCGAGGCTCACCTGGCACCAACATTGTCATATTTTTGGTGCCAAGTTAAGACCTTTGTCTTCTCTCAGACATTTGGCAGTATATGATGAGGTTTTAATACTGTCTTGAATTTTTCTTGTTGTTGATGGTTTATTATCTTTTCGGCGCCAGGTTAAGACTGCCCTCTATGTTGAGGCTTTTAATAATTAAATTAATTGATTAATAGATTCATAGATCATAGAGCTGGAAGGGGCCTGCAAGGCCATCGAGTCCAACCCCCTGCTCAATGCAGGAAACTAGAGGAGGGGGTCTCCCATCCAAGTAATAACCAGGCCTGACCCTGCTTAGCTTTCCACACTCAGACAAGCTGAGCCAATACGGTGGGGTGGTAAATTGTTTTTAGCAGTTGTGTTTTACTAACTCGTTTTAGGGATATTTTTAAAATTGGTTTTTTAAATTTCATAATGTTTCATTGTTTATATTTTAACTGTATTTTATTGTTTGTTTGTTTGTTTGTTTTTAATTGATTGTTGTACACCGCCCAGAGAACTTCGGCTATTGGGTGGTATAGAAAATGAATGAATGAATAAATAAATAAGAGTGTGTGTGTGTGTGTGTGTAGTGTCTCTCTCTGTGCTGTATGTTTATGTTTATATATATATATATATATATATATATATATGGGTTTTTATAATGTATTTTAAAAGATTTTAGTCTTTGTAAACTACCCAGAGAGCTTCGGCTAGTGGGAGTTATAGAAATGTAATAAATGAAATGAAAACAAAACGAGTTTGTGTTCAATCTGGAAGGTGCGAACTGGGTAAAATCCTGATCAAAAACAAACTAGAACCAATTTCTCGTACATCCCTATTAAAAAAAAGAGTATTTCCCAGATTTCTGAGAACCAAGGCACCTGGTGTTCTGAATTAGAACTGGAGGTACACACAGACACCCCAAAGTAGTGTAAGCGATTAAGAATTATCTGCTCCCAGAGGAGACCAGCCCTTGCTCTCTGTTTCTGCAGAAGCTACGCTTTGAGCTGATAGGAAAGAACCAAGCTGGAACAATTACTCATTAGGAATTCCCCCAAGGAACTCAGGGCAGCTCGTGAGGATAACACTCCCCCCCTTTTATTCTCACAACAACCCTGTGAGGTAGGTTAGAATGAGAGAGAGAGAGAGAGAGAGAGATATGGGGTGGCCTGTGTGACCCCCCCCCCCCCCGGGGTACCCAGTGAGCTTCATGACTGAGGGGGGATTTGAACCTGAGCCTCCCCAGACCCAATCCAACACACTAGCCACTACACCATACTGCCTTCTCAGTCTTTCCACTTAGGCGACAGGCGGTCTGTTCTGGGGCTGTGCAATTTTGCATGCGTCTCTGCTACTGCAAAATTAAGATGTAAAATTTCTAGAAACGTGACGTGAAGTCTTGGGTGAAGGGCAGAGAATGTCTCTTCTCCCAGTTTTGTTTTGTTATTTAAAAATATATGGAAATTTAGGGAGAAATTGAAATATGTTCACTAGTGGATGATGATGATGATGATGATGATGATGATGATGATGATTCTAAATTTCCTTTCAGGAAAACCAAGTACACGGTGTATAATTTATTTAGCACATACACTTGAACTGTTTGGTGTATTTATGACACATGCAGCGTAATCCTATATTGGTCTACTCAGAAGTGAGCCCCATTGTTTTCAGTAGGACTTACTCCCACACAAGTGTTTATAGGATTGCAGCCTTAAAAGTATAACTATCTTACATTGCAGTTCTATGAATTTTACTTGTACATAGGATTGCATTGTCAGTTTATTCAAACTGTAGTTACAAACAGTGGTGTAGTCAAATATTCTGAAGTTCAGGAGGTCATCATAACATGCCCCATAGCCATGTGCCCCCACAAAAAGAAGTCCAAAAATGCAGGCAGCTGTGTTGATCCTATATATGTATATATTAGCATGTTGAATTCCTGAACATAGTTCCCTGGGTTTAAGTGTCATTGAACCCACCCAGCTGTGCTTACTTCTGACTGCAGAGGGTTTAAATTAATTTGTAAAACACACTGTGCTTTCATGAAAGATCTTCAGCTGGCTGAAATGCAACCTTTTCACTTTTCATGAGGAGTGCAAACCATCTTGCAAAGAAGTGTCAGCCTTTAAACTGCTAGCGTGAAGTAGGAACCCCATCAAAGAAGGGGAAAGAAGAATTCAGCCTCGGTTTATTTCCCTCATTCTCTGACTTCCTCTACACTAATCTGTCAGAAATCACAGTAAAACCTGAAAGCCTCATTATCACCTTATTCACTTGCAAGAACAAGGAGAGCCTGCCAGCGACCCCTGGGGCTCTGGTAGATGATGAAATTGTAGTCCTGGAGCTGCTTTTAGAATCATAGAATCATAGAATAGTAGAGTTGGAGGGGCCTACAAGGCGGTCGAGTCCAACCCCCTGCTCAATTTTATTTATTTATTATTTACATTTATTTATCGCCCATCTGGCCGGCAAGCCAGCCACCCTGGGCGATGTACACAAAATAAAAAACAGGATAAAATACATTTAAAACAGTATAAAATTTTAAAATCTTAGCCCACCCCATATTCCCACCTGAACAGCCAAGTTTTTAGTGAGCGGCGGAAGCTCAGCAGAGAGGGGGCATGGCGGAGGTCACTTGGGAGAGAGTTCCACAGTACGGGGGCCGCCACAGAAAAGGCCCTCTTCCTAGTCCCCACCAGTCTAGCTGCTCTGGCTGAAGGGACAAGGAGAAGGCCGTCTGTGGCAGATCTTGTTGAGCGGCCTACTTGGTGTTACTGGAGATGCTCCTTGAGATAGACTGGACCGGAGCCGTATAGGGTTTTAAAGGTCAAAACCAACACCTTGAATTCAGCTCTGCAAGCAACTGGTAGCCAGTGCAGCTCCTTGAGCACTGGAGTGATGTGATCCCACTGGCGGCTGCCTTTAACCAGGTGAGCCGCCGCGTTCTGTACCAGCTGTAGCTTCCGAACCATCTTCAAGGGTAACCCCACGTAGAGCGCATTACAGTAGTCTAGGCGAGAGGAGACCAAGGCATGAACCACTGATGGGAGCAGGTGATTAGGAAGGTAGGGGCGCAGCTGCCGTATCAGATGGAATTGATACAGCACCGCCTGGCTCACAGCTGACACCTGAGCCTCCATGGACAGCTGGGAGTCTAGAATGACCCCCAAGCTGCGGACCTGGTCCTTCAGGGGTAGATGTACCCCATTCAGCACCAGGTCAACATCCCCTAACCTTCTCTTGTCCCCCACCAGAAGTACCTCAGTCTTGTCGGGGTTCAGCTTCAGCATGTTGGTTCCATTGTCTTATTGCTCTAACAATAATTGTCTGCCACGGACGGCCTTCTCCTTATCCCATCAGCCAGAGCAGCCAGGCTGGTGGGGACTAGGAAGAGGGCCTTCTCTGTGGTGGCCCCCACATTATGGAACTCCCTCCCTAGTGACCTTTGCCATGCCCCCTCCGTGATGAGCTTCCGCCGTGCATTAAAAACATGGCTGTTCAGGCTGGGAATATGGGGTGGGTTAGGATTTTAAAAGAATTTTTTATACTGTTTTAATTATCGCATTGTTTTACTATATTTTAATTGTACATCGCCCAGGGTGGCCGGGTGACCGGCCAGATGGGCGATTAATAAATATAATAAATATAATAAATAAATAAATAAACAAACAGTCTAACAGTTTTAGGGGTATATGGATTTTGTTATATCTGTTCCGCCTGTGTTTCACAGATTGTCAGGCATCTTTTGTTCCATCATATCTTCATGGACAGAATCAGATTTTTTTCCTCACCAGAATTTTGTTCTACTTGCGCTGATGCATATCAGCACAACTGAACTCCCCCAAAAGTGAAAAACTGGTCCGCCAATCCATGCAACTTGGAAAAAGCTGGTCCACTGCAGAATTCACAGGTTGGATTCATAGAAATCTGAACTCATTTTAAACCATTGCGGATTTTTCCAAGATCCCTGGGTGCATTCCTCCCTTCACTATACCACTGGTTACAAATCTACTCAGTGTTGGATGGAATAGCAAGCTACTGTGCACATGAAGGTACCTAGGCCTAGTGTTGCGGAAATAGGAAAAATAAAATAAAAATAAGAGGGGGGGGGACAAAAGCCAGTGTCATAAACAAAAGGAATTAAATATTATTATTTAGACTTAAAAGCAGTCTCCTCTCCCTAACAGCCAGCATTATCCAGAAACAGAAGAAACAATACAAAGACCTGTAAAACCTGTTTACAAAGCAAAAAACCTCCAACACTGGTTTACAAGAGGTGACAGTGGGAGGAATGTACACCAGAATGATCCCTCTTTTAAATTGCCCCCAAATCTCTGAAAAAAAAATAAAACTCTAGTGTCTGTCTCCAGCCTAACAGATCGAAGTATTAAGAACTATCAAAAAAAAAAATCTGGACATTGAGTTTAACTTAATAAGAACATCAAACTCTTCAGTAGGGATGTGCAACACTGGGAAACTCATTCCGCTTGAGTGCAACGGACTTTCGACACATTTCCAACCTGATGGCCAAAAGCAGGTTAGGCCTCATCTTGAGTACTGTGTCCAGTTCTGGGCACCTCATTTTAACAAGGACATAGACAAACTGGAGAGGGTTCAGAGGAGGGCAACAAGGATGATAAAGGGACTGGAAACAAGGCCCTATGAGGAGAGACTGAAAGAACTGGGCATGTTTAGCCTTCAGAAGAGGAGACTGAGGGGAGATATGATCGCACTCTTCCAGTATTTGAAGGGATGTCACACAGAGGAGGGCAAAGATCTCTTCTCGTTCATCCCAGTTTGCAGGACACGGAATAATGGGCTCAAGTTACAGGAACCTAGATTCCACCTAAACATCAGGAAAAATTTCCTGACTGTCAGAGCAATAAGACAATGGAATCAACTACCTAGGGAGGTGGTGGGCTCTCCCAGTCTGGAGGCATTCAAGGTGCGGCTGGACAGACATCTGTCAGAGATGCTTTGACCTGGATTCCTGCATTGAGCAGGGGGTTGGACTCGATGGCCTTGTAGGCCCCTTCCAACTCTACTTTTCTATGATTCTATGATTCTATAAGTTGGGGTGGGTGGGGTTCCTCCCAGGTTCTGCACAATTGCTCAAAATACTTGTGCAAATTCGGAGCTGAGAATTGTGTATCTCTAGCACAATTTGTGCAAATTGCATACATTTAAGCAAAATACGCAAATTACGCAAATTGGGGCCGACTTGTTAGATTTGAGTCGTTGTTGTTCTTGTTGTTGTTCTTGCTGTAGCATTAACATGAGAAGTACGGAAGCCGCCTCTTCTCACTGCAGATGCACACATGCTACCTTGAATTTTCAGACATTCTACCTAAAAATTTCTTTTAGGCGCCCGGCTGAAACCCTTTTTATTTTCCCAATGTGTTAATGGACAGACTTTTATTCTCATTTTTATTGTATTACTACTGTACCTCCGCATTGATTCATCTACAGTCGCTGCTCTTTGTAGTATTGTATAAATATTGTATTGTATTGTATTTGTATTTTATATTAATGATATTATTTGGTTTTATGATGATTGTTTTATACTGATTGGTGTGTTGTTGTTGTTATTGTTGTTGTTTTGGTAAACCACCCAGGGAGCCTTTTGGCTGATGGGCGGTGTAGAAATACATCAAATAAATAAATAAATATAAATAAGTGGGATGGGATTTTTTTTTAAAAAGAAAGAAAAAAAGTCGAGTGTGGGAGAAAGTGAAACAGACAGATGTTTCCATCCCAACTTCCTACATGTAAATAGGTGTGTCACTCCTGGGCACTTCCCTGCAGTGCGGTGACCTGTGGGTCTCCTGTGATAGAAAGAGGAGTGGGGGTGTGTGAAAGAGCTTAGCCCCCCCCCACCCTAAGAATGTGGGTCAAAGCCCCTGAGTATTCTGAGCAGCGGAAGGCTGGTGGTTCCAGTGTCCATGGGACAGCTCTGGGCTTCGTCTGAACTCCAAAGGAGCTATCCGTGGTGCTGAATCCTACCCCAAAGGTTCAGACTGCAACCTGACTTCAGAGCCGCCAGCCTCCGCTGGTTTTGAGGGGAGGGATTCCAACGGGCGTGATTTGGCAACGCTGCCCTTAGAGGAGGGGCCTGTTTCGAGAGAGCACGGCACGGCGGTGGAGCGCCTGCAAGTTCAGCCCCTGGTATCTCCACCTGAGGAAGCTTTCTCCCAGTGTGCAGCCTTCCAGATGTGTTTATTCATTCACTTCGTTGATGTATTCGTTTATTGTATTTACTTCAGGTGCAATCCAATGCATACTTAGACGGGGGGGGGGGAAAGTCCTACAACTCCCAGCATTCCCCAGCCAGCTGGGCGTTGTAGGACTCTTTGGATGTCTAAACGTGCATAGGATCGCACCTGTACTCGATTTTTTTATCCTGCCTTTCCGCCGAGAAAATGGCACTCAAGGCGGGCCACACCTCGCAGCAGCCATGCTGGCCGGGGATAATGGGAGTTGTAGTCCGACGTATCTGGAGGGCGCCAGGTTGGGGGAGGCTGAGCAAAAGGATCAGGCGCTGGGAAAGACCGCGGTGAAAGATTCTGGAAAGTCACCCCGAATCCGGCAGAATACACTGGGCTGGCTGGGCTGAGGACGCAAGTACGTTTTTAAGCAGCTCCATGTGCCCGTTTTTGAAATATAAACGTAGGGATCATCGGCTCCCTGAGTCCTGGTGTCCCAGACCGGATGTCCCAGAAACTCCCCGTCTCTGCTCTATCTGTGGCATCTGTCACGGACCACAATTTACACAACTAACACAATTGTACATGCACTCACTTGTATGGTAGTAAGTAATCTGAGCGTCTGCCCACAAGCAGACACACAGCCTTTTGCACTCAGTGTGGCCTTTTCGCCCCCTTTATGGCTCACCCTCTGAGCCAACGAGTGTTTCGTGAGTGATGCCTCCCAATTTTCCTTGTCCCTGTGCTTATGCAAATCCCTTTTCCAGACCTGTTCAGCTCTGGTCAGCTGTTTGGGGTAAGGCTTTTCTGCCGGTGTGTATCTGCCTTACGGTGAGATCATATTTCCTTTCTGAAGCAATGACTTCTGAATCAGCATGGCAAGAATTCTGACTGTGGAGTGACAGAGTAACTTTCCAGGATCCTGAGCAGTGATCTTTCCCAGTGCATGACTCTTCCACTCAGCCTCCCCCCTCTGGATCCCTATATAATTCAAATTGTAGCTGGAAAATTGAGAGAGACCGTGAGATTTAGGTGAAGTCATTCCTGCTACCTCTGACATTCAGGCGGCGGCGAGTGCCAATTTATGCAAAATTCTCTAAATGGCTATAACATGATTGCAGAAGACAGATAGACACCGGCTATTGCAATTAATATGCAAAAAAAAAATACATCAAACGTACGAGAACCAATAAACAGGTACGATCGCCAAATTAACAATGATAACAAATGAAATACTCAAAGTCTACAATACGTCATATGGTGACCACAGTGGTTTGAGACCAGGCGACCGTGTGTTCCTGCCGCAGCTCAGTCTGCAAACCTCGCGCTGCTGATGGTTGATGGGCAAGTTCAGGGCCTTGCTCTCTCCTCCCTTCTTAGGGTTCTTTCTGTTTAAGTAGGACTTTGACTGGAAAGCCCTTCCGGTAGAGCAGTGTTCTCCAACCTTGGGTCCCCAGATGTTTTTGGCCTACAACTCCCAGCATGCCCCAGCCAGCGTAGCTACGCTGGCTGGGGCATGCTGGGAGTTGTAGGCCAAAAACATCTGGGGACCCAAGGTTGGAGAACACGGCGGTAGAGGATGCCTCCAAAGCGGACTGCCCTCTATAAAGTAGGACACACGGTCACCCTAGAGCAGGGGTGCAGAACGTCGGGCCCGAGGACTCCATCTGGTCCCCAGAAAGCCACGCCCCTTCCTCTTTCTCCCTGCCACCAGTCAGCCTTTGTGCAGTTTTGCCCACCTTCTAAAATGTTGAATTGCCTCTCCTATAAGGCTTCATTACTGACAGTAAGAACTTTAAGCGACAATAGGCCTTCAGCCCCCTGCCCACCGCTGGAATGTGCCCCCCCCCAGGAGCTTCTCCAAAATGCAATTGGCGCTCCATAGTGGCTACTGACCCGCCAAATGGGCCAAATTTAATTTGCAAACAAGCTAGATTTGGCCATTTGAGTGCAGGAGTGGCTGCTATGGATATGTTTTTGTTGTTGTTCTATTTCTTTTATTATTGGGGTGGGGGTGCCACACCAGGTTGTAGGCGGTGGGGGCTGTACAGGCCACACGTCGCCCACCCCTGAAACAGAGGATGCCCTCGGGCAAGATCCTCCGACAGCCCTTCAAACAAAAGACTGTTCTCTTTGAAGTAGGACTCTTGGCCACAAGAAGAAAAAAAAAGATATCAGCAGGCTTCGGGGAACCCTGGGATTTTCAGAAGTACGGAAAAGATCTGTAGAAAAGAAAACCCTAAAGGGGTTGTGACCCCAAAAACATCCCAATGAAGACAAATGTGCTAAGTGGCTATGGAATACTGACTGACTATGGGGGGACGGGACGACTGGATGGAGTGGCTGGAATACTGAACAGGGAGCACTCCAAACTGCAACATTTTGTTGCAGGCCATAGATAGATAGATAGATAGATAGATAGATAGATAGATAGATAGATAGATAGATAAAATACTGGCAGCCTTGAGATAAAAAAGTTCTCCTGAGCAAGCCCCATTTGACATGAATGGGGGTCATGCAAGTGCACTAGGCTTTTGTCCAGCTAACACTTGCAGTCGCTTCTTCAATGGCTAGAAGGTTGTTGTCGTTGTTTTAAAATGAGCACTGATGGCTGGTAGCTACAAGCTACGGTCCCCCTTCCATCTAGGAGTGACAGGTGAGGAGGCAGAATATTGTTATGTGGGGGGAGGAAGGGCACAGCACCAAAAAGGGATGGGCAAAAAAGAAGAGGCCAAGCTCCAGAACAGTGCTGGGATATAGAAAGACTTGAACTGGAATACCACTGGCACCAATGCAGTTTTGGGGGGAGCCTTCTACAAGGGGCAACGCTATGACTGTTTTGAGCAGGGCCGGCCCTGCCATTAGGCAGAGTGAGGCAGTCGGCTCGGGCGGCGGATGCCGGGAGGCGGCAGCAAAGTGTCGGAGGCGATAGCTGTGGGCCACACACACAGCCCTGCCCTGCACCCCCAGAGCGAGCCTGTCGCCTTCGGGTGCGGCGGAGGACGCTGCCCTGCCCTATTTCCAGTATTGGAGAGATTCAACTGCCAGTCCTGTCAGCTTTCGTCTATGGAATGGAAGGGGGGGGGCTGCTATCTTGCCCTTGGCCTCAGACAGCAAAACGTCTTGGGCTTTTGCATTGTTAATGGCTCAGGCTGCATCTTTAACGGCCCCTGATGGACAGAAGAGATGCTTGCTGAAGAGAGATTGATGGCCGTTGATGGCTGGCGGCTGGCAGCTGGCAGTCACACAACCCCTCCCAGTGGTGCAGTTAGGCAGTGTGAGACTCTGCACTTAATGCTCTTATGGAGCGGGCGGGGCGATGCTCTTTCCACTGCAATGTGTATTACTTCATTGGCTTCATCAAAATGTGCCCTGCTGTGTTGGAGGGGGGGGCCCCTCCTGCTCATTCCACTCAGTGGGACCCTGGAAACGTGCCCCCAAGTCAAATCCTGCTGCCAGTGCCATGGAGTGCCCACCTGCTCGGCTGGGGACTTGAGGGAAACTGTTCGACAACAGTTGATACGTAGCGAGTTGAAGGAATGGCGGGGAAACTTGGGTTTTGCTCACTGGGGATGACGGGAGTTGTAGCCCAATGCATCCGGAAGGTTCCGGGGCAGGGTAGGCTACCATAGGGTTAGCCCTCCGATGTTAAATAGCCTGATGGGTTGTTGTTTTTTTAATGGCTCCTGACAGTGGAGGCTGGCCTCAGCTGGGCTGTGTATCCGCTCTGGATTGTACTCGGGACTTTAAAGGAGCTCTCCGTGGTGCTGAGCCCTTCCCGCAAAATAGGTGAGGCACCATGAATAGCTCCTTAAAAGTTCAGAGTATAAAAATCCAGAGTGGATCCGCAGCCCCGCTGGTGGCACTAGAGTCATCAGCTTCCCCTGGTTCCGGAAGGGCGAGGGTAGAGTGTGGTTGGAAAGGAATATAAGTGGGATGGGAAGGAACACCTCTTTGCATGAGCAAGCGGCAGGCTGGGAGAAATCAGGAACTAGCCCAGAGCAATAAAATAAAAAATTCCCAGAGCCAGATTACCACTTTGCTCCTCTGTCTCTCCACTCTTGGCCAATACCCTTGTCTAGACATGGAAAAGTGAAAGGTCACAAGGTTATTACCTGTTGAATTTTCTTAGAGGAATGCTGAGGATTATTAAGCCCATAAGGAAGACCGTAAAAATTACAGCTGCAAGCTTTAATCACTTTAATTGATAGATTAATCAACTAAAGATTAACCAACCAAAGATTAATCAACCAAAGCTTTAATTGATTAACTGGGAAACCATTTTTAATTAGTGTGACTGGTTGTTTCCGCACTAACCCCTTTTTCTCTGGAATTGTCATCTTTTTTTCATCCACTTTTTACGTTGCATCCAGATGAGACATATAATTATCAAATTGTTGCAGCCCAGTATTTTCTGTGTTGGCTTCCTGTGTTCCCTCCTTCCCCAGATGTGATTTGTGGCAGCAGCGGCAGCAGCAGCAACAACAACTGCATTTGTCGCACCAGTGTGGACAGACAAAGTGCGTCGAACTGGAAGCAATTACAGGAGCAGAAGCCAGAAGGAGGAAACTTTTAACTAACATTGTAGAGAACCTTCTAAATAAACATTACTATAGAAAGGTCGTGGTCATGGAGATGGGCACTGCTGGATAAAAAAATAATACTGGCTCAGCTTGTCTGAGTGTGGAAAGCTAAGCAGGGTCAAGCCTGGTTGTTACTTGGATGGGAGACCCCTCCTCTAGTTTCCTGCATTGAGCAGGGGGTTGGACTCGATAGCCTTGTAGGCTCCTTCCAACTCTATGATCTATGAAATCTCTACTCTGTGAAGTGTCATGTAGAGCCATCATTGTGATTCTGCTTCCAGCTTGTTGTGGAAAAGGAATGCCTCAGCAGCACTCTAAGGCTGCAATCCTATACCCATTTATATGGGAGTAAATCCTGTTGAGCTCAATGGGATTTACATCTGAGTAGACCTGCATACTTGCACCATGCGGCAGCACTGGCTGGTGGTTCCAATGTCAGGGGGGCGGCGTATCCACTCTGGGTTTCAGTCAGAGCTTTTGAGGAGCTATCCGTGGTGCTGGACCTAGTTTGGGGATAGGGTCCCACACCATGGAAAGCTCCTCAAAAGCTCAGACTAAAACGTCCCACTGATGCTGGCGCCACCAGCCTCCACTGCTATAAGGGAAGCAACCTTTAAGTTAAAGGCAAATTTGTAGATCTTCTGAGGCTAATCTGGTTCTTTTGTGCTACTCCAATAAGGAACTAAAAAGACAATTTTCAAAATGACCTTCCCCGTCTGAACAATTAAACGTTAATGCAGTGCTTAATAAACTGTAAGTTTTCTCACTTGTTCCAGGTGTCAAAAAAAATGTCAACATGAGGTTTTGTTAATGAATTCTCTCTTTAATTGGCATCGATCAGTTGAAACAATGAATAGCTTCAACAAAGGAGGAGGATGAATCACCTAAAAAAAGAAAGAAAGAAAGGAGCAGTCCTGTGCATGTCTGCTCAGAAGTAAGTCACACTGAGTTCAAAAGGACTTCCTTCCAGGTAAGCATGTAAGCAGGATTGCAGCCCGAGAGCCCTAGCAGAATTGTTCCCGAAGAGAAGAAGAATTGGGCAGGCCTGTGTTTACATCGGTCCCGATGCCTCCTTGATGGTCAGCACGTACGGCATATCAGCCTTCCCCAACTGGATGCCCGCCAGGACTACAACTCCCATCATTGCCAGATGATGGTGACTGACTTGTAGGCCAACTCAGCAGGAAGGCACCAGGTCCAGAATCTGCTGTATATGTCTTTTCCCATTCTTTACCCTTTTAACTCGTTTTGGGCGGAATTTTTGTCACGGCTCGTGACTTCCCCTATTCGTCTCATAAAGGCATTGCTTGTTCTTCTTTCTTACTGGCGTCCCCCTCTGACCTAAAAGTTCCAACCTCAAGCTTCCCATAATGCAATGGAATCCATGATCCCGCATCCGTTTCGAGAATCTCCGATCTATAGAAGTAAAACTCCGGTTTCCAACAATCCATCGCACTTTGGTGTCGGGTGTGTGTGTGCGTTTTCTGAGACGAGCCGGGCTGAAGGTTTAGAAATCTCTGAGCTGGGCAGACTAGCACAGTGTTCTCCAACCTTGGGTCCCCAGATGTCTTTGGCCTACATGTCCCAGCCAGCTATGCTGGCTGGGGCATGCTGGGAGTTGTAGGCCAAAAACATCTGGGGACCCAAGGTTGGAGAACACTGGACTAGCAAGTATCAAGAGACTTGACCTGACTGGTGGCAGCCTAGCATCATTCTTTGGGGGGGGGAGAACCCTTGTAAAAAAGGGGCCCACTAGTAAATCCGGTTATCCCGCACTACCAGATCTGTAACAGGGAACATGCCTTTCTCACCCGCCCCCACCAACCCCTGGCTAAGGATGATGTAACCTAGCTCTGGGTGTGAAAAGAATTAAGAGTCTGCAGTTTTTTGAGAGGGACACAAACTAAAAGAGACCCTGAGACAGAGAGATGAGTTTGGCCCCTGTAAGCAAACAGACTTTTGGGGTGCTGGCCACTCTCTCCCCCCCCCCATGACATTTTATCCTATTTCCAAATAAAGTTAACAAAATAAAGGCAACAAAAAGGAGAAGCATGCGTCATTATAAATCAAGATCACTAAAGAAACAAAGGAATTCACTAATTATAATTCTTAGTCTATAACTGATGTGCTTATGGAACATCTTCAGTTAAACAGCCTAAGTAGGAGCTCAATTCCTCAAGAAAGAGTAAAAATACAATTTATACGGCATATAACGGGAGCGCGTCTGAGGGTATGGGAGGCTGGCTGCCTCTCCCTGGAGATTCAAAGTAGGGCAGTGGATCTTGCCGTCTGTTGAAGCGTTGAAGCTCTTTGTCCACCTCTGCTCAAATAATAAACTCAAGGATGACAAAATGCCATAAACCACCAGTGACCTCCTGCTAAAGCAGGCGTGGGCAACCCATCGTCCGTGGGCCGCATACACCCACCACCAACACTACCCAGCGCAGCACTCACTACCCCCTGTTGCCCCCCATTGGTGTGGCAGCAGCAGCGGCAAAAAAAGGGGGGAAGGCAAAACAATCAGTGGTTTGCCACGAAATATCAGGGACAAATTTTGCTTCCAGTTTGCCACGGATATTTCGTGGCAAACCGGAAGCAAAATTTGTCCCTAGTAAACTTCTGTAGTGGTCTGCTGCTGATACTTAGTTGCAAACCACTGATTTATTTATTTATTTATTTATTTATTATTTATTTAAATGGTGCTGGCGCACTGGCAGGAATGCCACCTGCAGACGGGTCGGTGCGGATTGGCTGTTGCCCATCCCTGTTCTAAAGTAAACCAAGCCCAGGTAAGTGCTTTGCCCCTGGGAAAATTGGGGCAAGGGTAACATTATATATATATGGCTTCTCACTTGCATCCCAGCCAAAATGTAACTCTGAATAGTTTTGCGGCTCAAATTTCGATTATCGTTGACACCCTCAGATGCCCGCATTTCACTCTTTCTGATTTTAAATAGCTGTGCTGTGTTGCAGCTCAAATTCTGGGAGGATCAACCATTCGTGTGAATATTTCCAAAAGCTCTTTCTAAAATGCCCAATTCAAATCATCACCATCACCATCACCATCACCATGCCATTTGAGTGAACTTCACCCTGTGGCATACATTTTGTGGTTCCAAAGCAACCACCAGGGGGCAATAAAGTTCTCTCTCTCTCTCTCTCTCTCTCTCTCTCTCTCTCTCTCTCTCTCTCTTTCACACACACACACACACACACACACACACACACTTCATGTACTTTCTTTTATTTCCACCCACTGAAATTCCTTTTGAGCTTCCTTTTCTCTCTCTTTCAGCCTCTCTGGCTCTGACACTTTCCAAATGATGCCATATCTGGGGCATTTCTAACCTCTCTCTTTTTTTTTTTCCCTACCCCCGCCGCCCTGAAAATGCCATTGAAAGTGTCTTGTCTGGGATGAATCCTGCCTAGAAAAGTGAATGTAATCCCAGGAGTGGAAGGGGGGAGGGAAACCCCCTATGATGTCAAACATTTCAAGTGATAGGACTTTTCCTTTTCGATGACTCGTGCTATGCTTGTGTGGATGTAGGCTGCTCCCTCCCCTTTCCTAGTAAAAACAGTACTCAGGGTTGAGGTTTTTTTTTTATATATTTAAAAAAATGGCATTGTTGTATCAAGCCCCACTTGATTTACATTAAAATTGGGGGTGGTGGAACCAAAAATCCCCACAGTGACCTCAACTAAAAATTCTCAGAATGACTGATTAGTGACACTCCCCTTTTCTTTCAACAGCATATATAGACCAGTTGACATCCCCCAGTATCAGCACCACTTTCTGAATGAACGCTCCGGACTGCTAAAAACAATCTCTCTTACGTCATCCCAGCATGCAGCTTACAATGAAGGCCATCATAGCAGGTAAAAAACCCACCTTTCTCCAACTCTGGACTTTTTGCTTCTCGCTGTTTTAAACTTCAGTGGTAGATCTGCGCTCTTCAGTCCAAAAAGTAACCCATTTGAACTTTGATGCTGCTCCTTCCTTCTTTTTCCCCCTCCTCTAGCGCAAGCACTTTGGCCGCTGTAAATTGACCATGTGCCATTTTTGCTGCTGAACATCTGGGCAGCTTAGTGAAAGGGCTTCTGATAATGTTTCTTTCTTCTTTATTTCTGGCTGCTGAGGAAATGCTCGCTAATGCTGTTGAGTTTAGACTTTCTTTTCTTTTCTTTCTTTTTTTAAAGGCAGCATTTGGGAAACGGAAATGTGACTGAGTGGGTTGAACCAGCTCTGTTTTAAGACTGTATTCAACCCAGCACATGAATAGGAAGCCAAGACAGAATGAAGGAACGGGATGGTTCTCACGGCACCACGACACGTTAAGCCAGTGTTTCTCAACCTTGGGTCCCCAGATGTTTTTGGCCTACAACTCCCAGCATGCCCCAGCCAGCATAGCTGGCTGGGGCATGCTGGGAGTTGTAGGCCAAAAACATCTGGGGACCCAAGGTTGAGAAACACTGCGTTAAGCCCAGGGTGACCCTACAGCCACCCTGAGCATAAAGTTGCCTGGGCCCCCGGCTGTGTCTGACTAACAACCGGGCACAGCGGAGATCCTGAGGCACCTCCTCCCCCTTCTTCCTCCCTCACTCCTCCCGCCGGTATCCCAGGGGACAGTGCGGGAGCCCTGCGGGGAGAGACGCATGGGTGACAGCTGCCCCAAAGTGCTCAAGTGTGGCACTTGAGGGCAGATGTCAGAGGCTCCCCCCGCTGCCGCTTGGCAACTGCTCTCTGCCGGGACTGGCAGCAGTGGGGAGGAGGCGCGTTCTCCTGGGCCTCCCCCAGGGGGGACCCAGGAGAACACACCTCGCCCTGCCCACGCGATGGCCCCGCGATCACGGCAGTGGACGGGGGCGGTGCATTTTCCTGGGCCCCCTCACAGTGGCCGGCGGGGCAGAGTGAAGAGGACGTATCTGGGTCTCCCCAAGAGGGGCCCCCCAGGAAAACACGCCCCACACGGCGATCAGCGTGTGATTGCGGCAGTGGGCGGGGGGAGGCTCACGTTCTCCTGGGCCATCTCCAGAGTGGCAGCCCAGCCGGGCAAAGGGAGGGGAGGAGACCCAGCAGGATGCAGCTCATCCCCCCCCCCCCCGCCGCCAGCCTTCCGGCCCGTGCTCCTGCTGATGCTGGGAAAGCGGGATTGTTCCCGAGCAATCCCACTCTCCCGGAATCGGCAGGAGTGCAAAGCGGGGAAGCCGATGACAGCCGCCAATAACACCGCTCGGGCATTTTATGTGGCTGTCGTCAGTCAGCGCTCGGGCAGAGCCGCTCGGCCAGAGCGGAAAGCCTTTTTTGCTGCTCTGGCCAAGCGGCACGGCACCAGACTCGCTGTAGCTATGATGGGTCGCGTTGTCCGGGCTCAGACAACACGACAAGCCACCGTGGCTACAGTAAACCCGAGAGCAAGCCATGGCTTTGAAGGGTGGCTTCGAAGCCATGGCATGCAAACCCCGAGCAAGCCATCCCTGGTTCGCACAACACACACGTACTTAGCATGTTGAGTGAACCCAGTCAATATGTGCTTGCCTGCTCGGGCTTTTGGTCCTCTCTAAGGAATGATCCAACTCTGCCAGTTTGGGATTCTTGGATTTTTGTCATCTTCCCTCTTTATTTGTTTGGTTTGCTCTGATCAGACTTACCTAAATTAGAGTTACACTAAATTAGTGTTACAAGGTATTTATTTCATCACTACACACTTTCCTAAACTGCGTTATTGGCAGTAGGGACAAGCGAGATAAGCTTTGCAAGAGCTCATCTGCTTGGAAAGGGGAGGGGGGGCAGGACAAAAAGATTCCCACTTTTTGTCCTCCTGCCCCTTTCCCCTTTCCAAGTTTTCTTCCTCCCATAAACATATTTCATCGTATTTTCCCCATCTTACTCCCTTTCCCACATCAGGCCAAATCCCTCCAACCCTGAAGGCCCTGGCATTTCTCCATCTCCCCTGTTTCAGTTAGCCCCTTACTGTATTCTTGGGTTGGCAGTTGTGATGCTAAAATGCCTTAGAGCAGTCGCTCTCCAACCTTGGGTCCCCAGATGTTGCTGGACTACAGCTCCCAGAATCCCTTGCCATTAGCCATGCTGGCTGGGTATGCTGGGAGCTGTAGGCCAACAACATCTGGGGACCCAAGGTTGGAGAGCCCTGCCTTAGAGGAACGATAGAGTAGAAATGGACAGACCTTCCTATTAACCCCTAAGCTGTAGGATCAAGGTGCCTTCCTTTTTAGGGAAAAGACTTTAGCTCAGTGTTAGAGCACCTGCTTTGCACGTGGCTCAACCCCTGGCATTAGGGCTGGCAAAGATTCCTTGTATAAAACCCTGGAGAGTCATTGCCAATCAATCAGTGCAGACAATACTGGGCCGCAGACTAGATGAACCAAAGGCCACAATAGCAAAACAGAGGCTACAGCGCGTTAGGAGAAGCAGCAACGCTTTCACGTACCATCGCTGTTCGGGTGCTGAACTGGCAACGTTCCTGCTGGGCACTGCTTTGCATATTTGACAGCGTTTGGGCCGGCGGGTTATGAAATCTGGGAACGCCGCCACTTGGCACTCGAGCAAGAAAGGGGAATTCTGATGACGTTGCTAGGCAGGGCTGCCTGAGTCAGCCGAAGGAGACAGGGAGCTGTGGGTGGCCAGAGAGGGAAGAATGTGCCCAAGTGTAGTAGGATGGAAGAGGAGTAGAGGGCGCCGAAATGGGGTGCGTGCAAATGTAATGAGAGAGCCCTCCATTCCCAAGAACTAAGAACATGAGAATAAAACCGGGTGTGTGTGTGTGTGTGTCTGATTCACACGTTACATTTTTTTAAAACACATATCTTAAAAAGTGAAGTGTGGACATGACAAACCGGTGTTTGAAAATGGAGAGGTTGGGTTAACTGAGGCTCCCCGCGGGTGGGAAGCTTGGGTTTGTTTTGCTATGGCATGTGTGAAAACAGTCCTGAAACGAACGCATCTTGGCTTAGTCCATGGATCTGAGCATATTACCTCACCACCACCCCCGCCCCCGCCCCAATTAAAAAAAAAACACACAGATCTTTGCTTATTGCAATATATGTGGGCAATATCTTGACAAATCCATAAATTTGATAAATTTCGTCTTCCCCATCAGTTGATTCCTCCAACTGAGACATTGACTGGGTTTGCACAACACGCTAAGCATGTTGTGCGAACTCAGTCCTGGTTTCTTAGCCATAGCTTCGACGCCACCCTTCGGAGCCATGGCTTGTTCTCGGGTTTACTGTAGCCACGGCGGCTTGTTGCGTTGTCCTACCTTGGACAACGTGGCCCAGCATGGCTGCAGCGAACCTGCTCCAGAGCCTCCCGGCAAGAGCGGCATCATATCCGCATGACATTGAGCACCATTTTCTCGGTGGAAAGGTGGGATACACAAATCGAATCGAATCCATCAAATCATTTCATGGAACTCAAGGTGGCTTCTCTCTTTCTCGGCCTGGCAGAGTGTGTTTTTTTACACCAGAGAGCAAACCCGTCACTTCTTCCTTCTCTTCCAAACAGGAGTTGTTCCCGTTCTGCTGGCCATGCACTGCAGACTTGCGTCCGGGAAAGCGCTCCTGCGGAACAGACGCAGCCCCATGTGCCAGAATGTCCGTCCATGCAGTGATCACGTCGCCCGTCAGATTCGGTGCCAGGTTGCACATCTGAACAATTCGGCTCAGGAACTCTTCGACGTCTACGTAAGTGTTGGTGCAGAATATTCGTGCACACGAACGCACACGAGAGCACAGCTTGTGGCTTTAGAAGCGGTGGTGCAGCTCGGTGATTTTTAGACTCTGGATCTCATGGCCTTACAGAGGGGTGGGGGCTTTAAATGGCCATGTTTGTGAGCTTCCGTCGCTCATAAACTGGTTGTCAGAGCAGAAGATAGGGGTGGGTTTATTTTCTTTTCTTTCTGTGTTCGCCCAGGTGGCCGGCAGATGGCGTAATAATTATAATAAATAAAAAAAAAGTGTATTATCGGTGGAGCATACAAAATTTCCTCTTCCTCCATCCAGCCCAGAAAATCCCCATTTCAATCCAAAATTCCCTGATTTAAAAAAAGAAGAAATACTCTGAGCACGTGCAGTTTTTGCATTTGAAACTCACTTAAGCCATGCACTATCAGGACTACAGGAATAAAATAGAGCCTGCTTGTGCTGCCCTGAAACTAGTTGGGAATAAGCACCATTTTATTGTAGAAAAGGATATTTTAAAGGAAAAAATAATAAAATGAGCATCTGTAGAGCCCTAGCTGTACCACTGTTAACAAGCCAGGCTATCATTTCTGAAGCCTGGCTTGTGAGGAGAGGAGGGAAACGGAGGGACAACAAAGAAGGGAGCTCTACGGCTTGTTCCTGCTCCGGTAAACCAGAGAGGCAGAACCTCAGGGCCAGGGGCCAAATCTGGCCTGCCGGGGCTCCCAGTACAGCCTTCCAGAGTTCCCCCAATGGCCACGCCCCCTTCCCTCGGCCCCACCCGCTTCCCCTCCGACCATTTCATTTCAATAGTTTCCCGGCTTTTGTGCAGGAAAAGTAACTTGGCCCAAGGACCTAAGTACAGGGCAGAGGTGGGGTCTGACTGAGCTCCTAAACACAAACAACATTCTTTTGAACCAAAAAATAAAGATGGTGATGGAGGGCAACCCTTTGCTTTGCAGCATGCCAGCCTCCCAATTGATGATGATGATGATGATGATGATGATATGATGATGATTTTAAAAAATCTTAAGGAATGCAATGAAAATCAGGAGAGGCAGGAAGCCTGGTGGGTGCCAAGCAAAGTGTCAGCAGGCGTGTCGGTGCTTATGGGCGCCATGTTGGAGACCCAGGCAATATTCATTTGGGTTTGATAGCTGACATGCAATGGCAGATAGCATTTAACCATTCCCTCTCCGATGCCTGCCAAAATCAAAACCACCGGGAGATGCCGATAAGCCTTAAGCGGTTGGACTTTGCATTTTGAGATACAATGTCGTACTTGCCGACGGTTGTTACAGTGCTGAATTTGTTTCTCTTTGAACAGTTGAAGCACCAAGGAGTCCCGTTCACCAACAAGAAGGAGCTGAACGTGCTATGTCAATCTGACCGGACTTTCCCCTCCTTTGACAATCGGACGAGGGAGGAAAAAGAAAAGCTGGTATCCCTTTACAAGATTTTTGTTTTCCTCAACGCCTCACTGGGCAACATCACCAGAGACCAGAAGGAACTTGGCACCGACAAAGAGGACCTGCTGAGGCGCCTTAATAACGCCACCAATACGACGCGGGGCCTCCTGTCCAATCTCACGTGCCTGCTATGCTCCCGGTACAAAGTCGACCACGTGGATGTGACTTATGGCAACAGTTCTAGCACAGACAACTTTGTGAAGAAGCAGCAGGGCTGCCAGGTGTTAAGAAGATACAAAGAAGTGATCCGCGATGCAGCTCATAGCATGGGCAACTGCCACAAGTAGCCATGAGTTGAAGCTGCTCCTCTTGCTTTCTCATTCTTTGGATGAGATTCATGGAGATATAGAGGAAGGTACTCCGACAGGCAGCGCAGACTCCATCTAAGCTGGTACTGCTGGTTTGCTCAACTTTCTGCCTTAAAAAGAAAGAAGGAAGGAAAAAAAAGAAAGGAAAGAAGGAAGGAAGGAAGATATTTTACGACCATGACCATTTCATTTACCAACCTGGTACCCTCTAGATGTGTTGGACTACATTAGTGTAACACTAATTTAGATAAGTCGGATTGGAGCAAACCAAACAAACAAAGAAGGAAGATGACAAAATCTAAGAATCTCAAACTGGATAGTGCCTTTCCTTGGAGAGGACCAAAAGCCTGAGCAGGCAAGCATAAGAAGATAAGAAGAGCCATGCTGGATCAGACCAAGGGTCCATCTAGTCCAGCATTCTGTTCACACAGGGGCCGACCGGCTGCCCACGAGAATCTCACAAGAAAGAGAGTTAGGACACAGGGCCACGAGTCCGCCAATGCGATCCAGGTCAACCTCTGACATGTCTGTCCCCCAGAATGCCCAACTGGAGGCCACATCCCTAGGTGCCATTGTCCACGATAAAGTGGAGGTGCAACAGCACCCTCCACCCAGTCCCCCATCAATGCACTATAGGCCATGCTGATACTGATCTCCATCAGGATATAGCATTGTCCTTCTCTTCCAATTTGTCCTTCCTCCTTCCTTCCTTTCCTTCGTTCTGCAGACATTCTACACACACATTCCTTCATTCTGTCTTGGCTTCCTAAATGTGCTGGGTTGAACACCATCCTAAAGCAGAGCTGGTTCAACCCACTTAGTAACACTTCCGTTTCCCAAACACTGTCTTTTTTTTTTTTTTTTTTTATAAAGGAAAAGTCTGAACTCAACAGCATTTCCTAGCATTTCCCCAGCAGCCAGAAATAAAGAAGAAACATTCAGAAGTGCTTTACCTAGCTGCCCAGATGTTCGGCAGTAGTGTGCCAAACACTGGCATGCATGAGAAAGATGGGTTTACCTGCTATGATGGCCTTCACTGTAAGCCACATGCCGGGATGACGTAACAGAGATCATTGTTGACACTCCGGAGCGTTCATTCAGAAAGTGGTGCTTATACTGGGGGGTGTCAACTGGTTTAAATATAGTGTTGAAAGAAAAGGGGAGTGTCACTAAATCAGAGTCATTCTGAGATGATAGATAGATAGATAGATAGATAGATAGATAGATAGATATCCCCACCCTGAGTCCTGTGTTTACTAAGAGAAGGGGAGGGAACAGCCTACATCTACACAACCATAGCATGAGTCATAGAAAGAAAAGTTCTATCACTTGAGATGGACGCCAAGTGCAACGCGGCTCGTCCCCGCCACTGCCTCTGACAGCTGCCCCAAAGTGCCACCTGAGCACTTTTGAGTGGCTGTCATCCCCACTCCGCTCCGCTCAGTGCTCCCATGGTGTCCCCTGGGATACCGGCGGGAGGATTGAGCGGGGAGGAGGTGCCTCAGGACCCCCGCTATGCCCGATCATTAGGCCTAGGGATGTGTGAGAAATCTGATAGAGGAGTGAAAATCCAATGGATTCTCATGATTTGGCCCGCTAGATTCCAGTTCGCCAGCCCTGCACTCGCTGGCGCCGACTCGCTATGATGCGAGTCAAGCCAACTCGCAGACTTCTGTCTCTAAGACGGGCCACAGTTTGCGTGTTGTTTTTTTAAAAAACGCTAAGAAAATTTGCGCAAGTGGCCTTACAGAGAGGCTTCTCTGGCACCCATTGTATGGTCTTTTTGGTGCCACGTGAACCTCCCCCCAGGCATATTAAGATAACTTTAAAATCTGCCATGTTTTTAGCTCTGCTGTTTTAATGTTTTTGCTGATGCTGCTTTCACTTTTATTTATTTAGCTTTGTACTGTACTGTGATTGGTTCCTATTCTATTTGATTTTTTTTTTTAAAGGACTGTGTTGATTGCTTTTTTAATGTTAACTACCTAGAGAACATTGTTAATGTATGCAAATGAGGTAAATAAATAAATAGAAGGTACGATACAAAAGGACAAGGGATTGAGAAAGGGTAGGAAGAAGAAAGGAAACTCAAGCACTAGTTCTTAGTTACTTTGCTGTTGCTTAATTTTATAAATATAAGTTAATTATTATTATAATTATTATAATTATTATTATTGTATGTATTTTATCTATTTATTTGGTCTATGGCAAATAAGGGTGGCCTATAGGCCTTAATGATCGTCTCCTCCCATATATACCTGCCTGGGCCCTAAGATCATCCTCAGCAGTCCTTCTCCGGGAGCCCCTGCCAAAGGAAGTGAGGTGGGTGGCTACTAGGAAAAGGGCCTTTTCTGCTGTGGCACCCCAGTTGTGGAATGGGCTTCCCAGAGAAGCTTGCCTGGTGCCTATGCTACGTTGTGCTCTTCCCTGTGCCAGGTGAAGACCTTCTTATTTTCCCAGGAATTTTAGTCTTTCAGTCTCTGTTGTTTTAAACTCTTTACTGTATTTTAAATCTCTGACCTGCTGCTAGCTTTTTATTTCAGTTTTCACTCCTATTTTATACTGTAGTGTTACATTTTTAAAGTTTTATACTGTATTTTATGTTGTGTTTTGTGGTTTTAATAGTTGTGTACCGCCCAGAGAGCTTCGGCTATTTGGCGGCATAGAAATGTAATAAATAAATAAATAAATGATAGCATCAAGAAAGGATCCTTACAGCACTATGATGATGATGATGTTATTGTTATTGTTATTATTATTGTTATTATTGTTGTTGTTGTTTTTATTATTAATTAATTAATTAATATTTATTTCATTTTTATACTGCCCGACAGCTGAAGCTCTCTGGGCAGTGAACAACAAGTCAAACAATACAAAATACCAACTGTCATGTTTTATATGACATTTTAAAAGAAGAATAACTTGTATATAAAGATAAGTGTATAACTATGTAAATATATGTAAATATAAGTACGTAAATGATGTCTATGTAAATATTGCAAATAGGGTTTTTTTACCTTTTACAAGTAAAAATAATTTGGATAAAATAAGGCTTTTGTCACTGCTGCTTTGCCATATCTCAGTCCATCTGTCCAGCTTGCAAATATTTCCGAGGTCATGTTTATTATGGTGCAGCAGATCTAAGCTGGATTCTTTCAAACCTGTTTTTTAAACTGTTTTTTGAATCTGTTTAAACTGAGACACAATTACGATCTGGAGAATTCGATCTGGAGAATCGGTCACTGTGATTCGGCGAACTACAATTTGGAGAATTGCAAATGAGAGAATTACAGTTTGGAGAATTATGATTCCATGTGAGCTGCGTTCAGACGTTTGAAGAGCAGGGTACGGGCGCCAGGCTGGAAGGCTCAAGGTTGCTGAGGAGAACGCGACCTCTTAGTGCCTGCTGTGTGTGATCCCCCATAACATCTGCGGATCTAAGGGGCGCGTGCACTGACAGAGACATTGGAGGACCAGCACTTATGACCCTGGGCGCACCGTACCACAGTGAAGACGCAGAGCACTCAGGGAGCGAGGGAACGCCGCCCGCCCACAGCGCGCACTGACAGCTTTCTCGTGGGCAAACTGCAGGGAGGGACATTAAGTAAAACTCAAGTGTACTGTTCTGTTCTTGGTTGATAATGTTATACTAACTTATTTATGTGTATTTATTATCTGTACATACTGTTGTTGCTCTCACCTTTGTACTTAAACAGTAAAAAAAAAAAAAAAGGTTCTGAAAAAATGAGGCCCCTCTCCGCTTCTTTCTGCCACGCAGCTGTGCATAGACACAAAAGGCGAATAGCAAACTGCAGGGGGCGCCCAACCAAGCTTGTTCCCCCCCTTCCTGACCGGCCAGTCTCACTAGCAGACGCATTCAAGAGTTAACGGCCGGGCCAGTCAGTTGCTGTGCATGGAATGGGGTGGGTAGGTGGCGGCAGCATCTTGACCCTCTGTGCTTCAGGCAGCAAAACGTCTTGGGCCGGCCTTGCCGTGTTGGCATGGCCTTGTTCTTTCCCAGCACATGGTGCGTCAGTCCACGTGACATGTGCTTGCAGCAGCTATAAACACACCGACACAATATAGCCTTGCAGTTAAGGTGGGCCTGTGTCCTCTTTTGCAGAGGACAGTCCTGTACCTGAAGGCCTGCCAGAAGCCCATCCTCTTATTTCAAAGGCATCCTCTGTTTGAAGGGCTGCCTGGTCCGAATCCAGTTCAAAGGTAAAGAACCATCCGAAGGAAGAGCTGGGCCTTGAAGCTGCTCATCCATGGTCAGCACCTGGACTACAGCAGACTGAGCAAGGCACACAGGTCACCTGGTGCTGGTCACAGTCTTCCACACTCTAGTGCAGTGTTTCTCAACCTTGGGTCCCCAGATGTTTTTGGCCTACAACTCCCAGCATGCCCCAGCCAGCATAGCTGGCTGGGGCATGCTGGGAGTTGTAGGCCAAAAACATCTGGGGACCCAAGGTTGAGAAACACTGCTCTAGTGAGTTGTACTGTGTTTCTATTGAAAGTATAATCATTATTTCTACATTTGTATCTAGACATATAAATTAGCATATGCAAATTTTATGCAAATCAGCAGCCTCTTTTGTTTTGGCCATTCACAAGTGAAGGGTGCACCAGAAGCTCAAAAGGGTGAGTTTAAACAGGCTGCAGACGTGGCAGGACTTCTTTGTGTCTACTAACTCTCTGTTTTCAGTAAGATCTGAGAGAGGCCCAAAAGAAGGCAAAGAGAGACCCCTTTCTTCTTCCGCCCCACTGTTTGGTGCCCTCTCCCCCCTCCTTCCCTATGTCCTGCCACAACCTCTGCAGTTAGCCAAACGGCAACTTCCTCAAAGAAAGCTTGCAAGGTGAAGAAGCACAAAGGGGCAGGCGTTCCTGGAGGCCACTCCAAGGCCCTCCATTATTTCATCTCTGACAATCAGGACACACAAGTAACACCCCCTGTTCTCGTACCAGTGACCACTCCGCCCTCCCTGCCCACACACACACACACACACACACACACACACGACACTGACCAAGGCTCTGTTCTGATTGCTGAATGGCAGGGGTGCCATCGGGACCTCTCTCAGCCCGCGAGCCAAGTTCAATTTCGGAGGAGCTCCTGGGCACTGCATTCGAGTGGTGGTGTTTGAGGGCAAAGAGACAAACAATATCAGCATACAGTAATACCTTGGATTGCAAGTAATTTGGTTTGAGAGCGTTTTGCAAGACAAGCAAATTTTTAAATATTTATTTTAAAAAATCTGACTTGATATACAAGCGACATCTTGCAATACAAGTACTGTAGTACGGCTTAAATTAAAAATCTCTGTACAAATTTTTTGAGGGGGGGGGATTTCGTTTTGATATAAGAGTGTTTTGGATTACAAGCACGTTTCCGGAACGAATTATGCTCTCAATCCAAGGCATGACTGTAACTTGGTCTGAGAGTGTTTTGCAAGACAAGCAATTTTTTAAAAAAAATTTGACTTGATAAACGAGCAAGGTCTTGCAATACAAGTGTAGGGATGTAACCGCTCGCCTTGAGCGGGCGTAGTGGGACAAAATCGGCCCCGCTCATACATGCCCACCAGAGACTCGATTTGATATAAGTGTTTTGGATTACAAGCACGGTTCCGGAACGAATTATGCTTGCAATCCAAGGTATTACTGTATTACTAAAACAATAACGTGGCTAAGCAATGAAGATACTAGCGGCACTTTGTGAGATCGGAGCCACATTACAGAAAAGAGATATTAACTTAAGGTATTGCAAGTCCATCTCCTTGTAAGTTGCTTGTGCTACTGTGACATGGTCAGCCATCAAGAGTTTTTTCCCCCCCTTGCCAGTAGGCCTAGGATTTGGTTTGGTTTGGTTTTCAATTGAATCTAGGCACTCCTCTGACCCAACCGTCCTCAGTGTGGAGCACTCCAAATGTTCCGGACTACAAGTCCCATCATCAGTCATGCCTGCTGGGACTGATGGGTGTTGTAGTCCAAAACATCTAGAGGGCACCGCATTGGGACAGGCTGCTCTAACCAGTTTAAAACATTAGCTGCCCAATCAGACCATTCCCCCACTCGCATGACTTTGACGATGCACGGGGTGTCAAGAAGGACTTCCTTTTGCCTGCTCCGACTCTTCCACCACTCAGCTTCATAGTGTGATCCCAGTGGCTTCTAGTATTATGAGCACGGGGGGATGCCTCCCTGCCCACTTTCTCCATACCATGCATGCACCATGGTCCATGCAGCAGGGGCGGTGTGAGGGGGTGGTCCACCGGGGCTGGAGCCCTGAATCTTTCATTTGGCACCCCGAATCTCTGGGAGGCCGTCTGCCTCACCACCCTGCTGGGCATCTACTGAAAGAAAGGTCCAGGGGCCCTGATGATCTCTGTTGCATCTGATCCCCCAGATTGGCTGGCTTTTTGCCCACATATCCTCCTGCTGCCCCCCCCCCTTGCATCTTGCTGCCTGAGGTTTTTTTCTGAAATCAAATGCCCTCCTCTCCCCATCCAGATATCCCTTTTTACAAATAGGGGTGTCCTTAGGAGACAGGGTCCCCTAAAGATGTGCGCGCATGCGCACGCGCACGCACACACACACACACACACACACAGATTGAGATTTTAGAGCATGTGTAAATTAGAATCTGCAAGTTTGTGCTTTTTTTTTTTTTTTTTTTTGGTCCTGTGGGCCTGAGTCCCAGATCTTTTCGGTACCTAGTACCACCCCTGCCATGTAGGGATTCCTAGGCATGCAAATCAAGGTAGAAAGGGTAGGAGTGGGAGAATAATTGAGTCTCAAGTTTGCCAAGTTCCGCCTTGAAACTCAGTTTGCCTTGCTGCTGTATTATTCCATCACAATGTTTTCCTTTTGTTTGAATGGGAAAAGTTCATCTTTCAGAATGCATTTTCTGAAAGTATGCACACGAGTGCACACTTTCTCCCCATAGGCTAAAGTGTGGAAATACATATTTTCGGTGTGTGTGAGTTAAACTGCACATTTTTTTAAAGTGCACATATTAAAAATGCGAATGAAGCAAAACAAAATTCTCCTACGTCCCATGGAGGTGACATGTACAGCAGGCCTTGGTGCTGTTGTGGATCCAGAGAAACCCAGGAGAGCTTTGACACTGGCTTATGTGTGAGGGCAGTAAAGAGGATACATATAAATAGAAACACAGAAATAAAAATAGCTCGGAGTGCTGAATGAGCATTTCCCAGAGAATCAGAGTGTGGGGTGACGGGCAAGATGAACTACAGTCCAAATTTATGTAGTTACATTTGTTGTTTCCTTGCTTTTTTAAATGGTTTTGTTTTATTGGAATTTGCCATTTAAAAATGACTTACAAAAAGAAGATGAACTACAGTCCTTCCCATTCTGCAAATATTAGATCACCAAAGGAATATTTGGTGATATATAAAAGATATTTACAGGCCTGAAAGGCCCAAGGGAAGGCAAAGGGATCAGATAAGAGTTGCCACCACCACTGGGATTCCAGTCCTAGGTGCGTTTTGCTCAGGCCACCTAGGTCTTAGCGAGGACAATGACCTTCCACCAGCGAATAGATTTCATAGATTTCATAGATCATAGAGTTGGAAGGAGCCTACAAGGCTATCGAGTCCAACCCCCTGCTCAATGCAGGAAACTAGAGGAGGGGTCTCCCATCCAAGTAATAACCAGGCCTGACCCTGCTTAGCTTTCCACACTCAGACAAGCTGAGCCAGCGTAAGTCACAGGATTGTATCAGTTCACGAGAAGGCAACTGTGATTTTGTGAGCAGGCTGATGAAATCTTCTGCCAGAGCCTTGCAGGATGATTGCCAAACCTCCCAGGCAAGTTGGATGAGCTCAGATCCTGTTTGATCACCACCCGCGTCTCCGGGGAATTCAAAATCCCTGCTCTCTCCATAACAACAAGCCCTGTCAGGTTCCTTTGCTCCCACGGCAGAGAAATCACGAGGGATGAGGCTGTCGAAAAGGCTGACCTTTGACCTTCAGTGATGCAAAGCGGCTGAGGCAGTTTGTCCTTTTTGCAGCCTCCATACAATGGCCCGCTCGACAAATGGCCCATTGATGGCTCTGCGGAGACTTCTCTGCAGTGAAAAGAGGGCTCGCCATGTGTCACCGACTGTCCTGCTGAGATGGCATCAGAGCTCTGCGTCAGGGACCCAACATAGCAAACCCCTTAATCCAGGGTCTCCTATGGTTTGGATGCACGAAGACCAACTCTTTTCAAGGAGGAGGAGGATCAGAGAGTGATTCCTTCTGCTGCTGCCTCTGCAGGGCATTGTAATTGTGAGGCTCTTGGAAGTGAATCAGCCAGCTGGGCTACATGAAATGCCCTCAGGAAAAGAAGGGGGGGAATGCCCCGGGGCCTCTCAGCAATGTAGTTTCACTCAAATGAACACTCTGGAATGCTTTGCCTACTTAAACATCAACTTGCTTCATTCGCTCACAATTAAAAGTGCTTCTACCATATCCAAATGAAAAAGAAGTTGGTATCGCTGTGCCTCCTCCTCTGATCTATTCCGAGTTCTTTTGCCCATGTTGGCACCTCTGAGCTTTTAAAGCAGGCCCATGGGCCCAATCCAGCCCACCTGGGAGCCCAATCCAGCTCTCCACAATTCCCTAGAAGGCCATCCCCTTTTCCTCTCCCACCCCTTCCCTCTCACAACCACTGAATGTTTCGTAGTTTCCCAGATTTTGTACAGTGTTTCCACAGGCTAAAAGGTGAGAGCCTTAAGATAAAATATGCAGGTGGCTTTGGTATTTTGCCCCGCCCCTTTTGTCTTTGGCCCCACCCACCTTGGGGACATGGCCCTCGAGAGTGTCCTGCTTTGGCTGAAGCAGACTCTGAGTTACGGGGACTGGTAACGAAACAGGCAAATGCTCAGGCACAAAGGTTTCAGTCCGGCGTGGATCAGGCTGAGGCAGGAGTGGCCGAGATATAGCAGGCCGAGGTCGAAGCACAGTTACGCAGTCAGATACGACATGACACAGTCCAGAAGCAGAGTCAAGCAAGAGTCCAAGGGTCAGGTGCACAGAGCATCAGTCACAGGCCAAGGTCCAGGGGACAACTGGAGCTGAAAGAACAGCGTTGTTTCCAGCACTGACTAGGCAGACAATGAAGGCTTTTATCTCCAGAGCCTGCTGAGCCCCACCCAGGGCTCAGCTGTAGTACCTCAGAGTTCTCTGTCCAGAGCCCTGCTCACGAGGAGTTGCTTTCCTCTGAGGAGTCCTTCTTTGCAAGCAAGCACTCCTTCTCACAGGAGCCCTACTGGCCTGCCGCTTGAGGTGATGCTGCTGCTCCTGGGGGGCCAGGTGGTTGCTCAGCCTCTGCCACAGAGGTTCCTCCTGGTCTGGTCACAGTGGCTGATCTGGGGTGCTCTTGGTTTCTGGGAGCTCTAGCTCTTCCTCTGAGGAGGATTCCTCCAGTGGGGGCATGACAGAGAGCTTCTCTGAAATGGAATTTGGCCCTCAGGCTGAAAGAGGTTCTGTACCGCCATTTTACAGGGACTGGCATCATTCCCAGGTGAAGTTCTAGTAACTGTACCAGCTTCCATAGTGTTACTTCTTATGCAGAGCAGTGAAAACTAGGGATTCTAGAGGAGTCTTATGTCTGTGAATTTTGATGCAAATTGACCTGAACTCTACCTCCCAGACTAATGTGCAGGTTCAGAACAGAGCTATCCGAATTTTGCAATGCAGTTCTTCTCGGCTCAAGTAATGTACCGGAATGTGTTTTAAAATCCATACTTTAGGATAAAGTGTGTTTAGAAATGCCTATTTTGAAATAAAATACATATTTAAAATAAATCATTTTGAAATGAATACACACACACACACACTCACACTTTGTGCAGATTCTTTTTAAAATAGCAAATGAATGCAGAAACAGGACAGAACGGACTTCTGAATGAATGCATGTAAAATTGGCATGGACCAGAAAAAGACTGATCTCTCTGTCCCTAGTGAAGACACTCTCTATGTCCTGCTGTTCCACTAGGGCAGTGTTTCTCAACCTTGGGTCCCCAGATGTTTTTGGCCTACAACTCCCAGCATGCCTCAGCCAGCATAGCTGGCTGGGGCATGCTGGGAGTTGTAGGCCAAAAACATCTGGGGACCCAAGGTTGAGAAACACTGCACTAGGACAACTCACTCTGTCCCACGGATTATATAACAGAATCCATCTCGTGCCCCCCCTCCACCTCGGCTTGGCTGCTTCCAATTTTGAAACTGGGCACCACCCTGTCCTCCAGCAACCATTCCATCAGGCTGTAGCAGGGGCAGAAAGCACACCAGCCCTGCCGAGAAGCCGGCTTCATCAGGCTTTGCCAGCCAGAAGCAGCCGCCATTCCAACAGGCTGCAGCAGAGGGAGAGAAAGGAAGCGGAGCTGCTCCATCGGCTCAGCCACGAGACCAGCAATATTTGGCCCCCTCCTCCCTTCGAATTTGTTTCCATCCCAGCTAGTCGGCATGAGAAAAAGAACAGCTTCTCTGGCTGTGTTACAGCCTCGCACTGCAGCCTGCCTTACATCTGGTCTTTATAAGAACCACGGAACATGGGTACCTGGGTTTTCTTGTTTTGGGTTGTAAGCCTGAGGGCAGCAATTGCCTTGTTTTTATGGAGTGCCTATGGCTGTGCTGGCTGAGCTTGATGGGAGTTGTAGTCTGCCACATCTGGAAGGGCACCCAGTTGGAGAAGGCTGACATCGTTGTTGCAGGGGGAGAGGACATAGTTCTCTAACCACGTCATGAGAAACAACATCTCTTTGGAGCCCTGCTTGCCATCACCTGCTTGTGTGCTTGTCAAGAACCAGGCTTCGGCACTCAAGCAAGTGCTCCAGTCAGCTTTCTTGTTTCTGGCATCACGAGTGTGGCTTGCCTCACTTCTCTGAGTACATGCGGCACAGCACAAAACAGAACGATGGATGCTTCTTTTTCCAAAGGAACTCAGTCAGAGCCATCAGACTGCTGCCCTGCCCAGAGATCATGTCCAGAGCGTCACCCTGGTTTCAGTTCATTATTTGTGGAAACCAGAAGAAGATGTTATAGTTTCCTGATCTTCTTAACAGATGAAATGGCCTTAATCTCAAACCTGCCAGGCATATCACAGATAAGAATTTAAGGACATCTTGTAACACTCTATCCTTATACAAAGATTACTGCCTCACACACACACACACACACACACACACACTTGACATATTTCCAAATGCTCTCTCTATTCCTGGGGTGAGGAGCCTGCTGGCCTGTGGGTTGCATGCAGCCCTTGGCCTAATTTCATGCAGTCCACAGAGACGGAAATGGGGTGGCACAGACTAGTGGGGGGGAGAGTGTGAGAGCTGGACTGACCCGGGTTCAAAAGCTCCCCTAGCCAATGACCCTCAGTCCCAGTCACGCAGGCGGAAGGAGGAGATAACAGCAGTTAATAAAGATTAAAGAGTTTATTTGTAAGACCCAATTACATGGGATTAAGGCAATCAATGCATCTCTACTCACTACATCATTGCAGACTCAAATCCTATACCCCAGTGGTAAGGCTAGATGAAGTGAAGTCCAAGAGACATGTCGAGTCGAGACGAGAGAAGAGGAATGAGGCTATCAGCAAGTGTGCCAGCTTTATATACCGCAGACCCTGCACCTATAAATAGGATATTACTCACCCCAGTTGTATAACCTATTCATCAACATGTTGACTGCTTCAAACCTGTCCAAGGTTGCTGAGTCATATCACCTCGAGACTATGTCTCGTGACCAGAGACCTTGTATACTTGAACTCAAGTAACACCCACCAGGTCAGGTGATAATCCCGATGTCAGGTAGTAATCTCGTTCTGCCTATGCAAAACCCAACAGAGAGATGGGATGGCCCAGATTGAGAAGAGAGATGGGATGGTAGAGATTGAGAAGAGAGAGAGAGAGAGAGAGAGAGAGATATGATGATGATGATGATGATGATGATGATGATGATGATGATGATTTATGGTCTACCGACCACACACACACACACACACACACACACACACACATATATATATATATATATAATACAAACAAGATATACCAGCTCTCAGTTGTACACTCAGAATAAAAACATACAATAAAACCGAATCAGGCAAGCATAGAAGGCCTAGTCAGAATAGCAACATTCAAGAATTTTGCAACTTCCTTAGTGATTAAACTATTTGAGCCATCAAGCAAAATGGTCAAAAGAGACTCTTAAGATCGTCCGGGGAAAGTTTGTGTGATCGGATGTATTAGAGTCTCTCTAGCCCCTCCATAGAAACTGCAGTTAAAAAGAACATGCACAACAGATTCCACCTCCTCGTTGTTGCAGGGGCAGCATCTATTTTTCACTGGGATTTTACTGTATCTGCCATCCAAAAGTTTGGAGGGTAGAACATTAAATCGGGCTAAGGAGAATGAGAGAGAGAGAGATGGGGGTGGCACATCGTGAGAGAGAGAGAGAGAACATTGTACAATTGTACAAAATGCACACCATCAGCTGCTGCTGCTGCTGACTGACTTTCCCCCTTCCTTCAAACAGAGGAAAAACCTTCACACCCTGCCCTATTCCACCATGTGCTGCTGCATGGTGCATTTAAACTGCAGTAGCCTCTCTCTCCTCCACTAATTAAAAAGCCAAGAAGGTGTTTGTCCTTTACATTAAAGTATCATAAACATAAAGCATAATTTGTCATACCGTCGTAGGTTATCAGTGGTTCAAAATAAACCTCAGCTTGAAGGGAGGGGATCGGGAGGCAGGTGGGCGAGGAGCCGCCAGGGAAAGAGGACTGGAGTCAGAGAAGATCTGTGCCGAGGGCAAAATGCTCACCTTGGTGGCCATTATGGGTCACCAAAGTTCATGTTTCAGAGTCAAGATATGGAGAGAGGTAAGGATGCTACAAAGGACCCAGGCAACATCTCATCGAGGCCTGTGTATTTTCAGGGACTCCAATGCCCATCAGCTAAATCTCTCCCCCCCCCCTCTCAAAACACATTTGAAATAATGATGGTATCGTTGCATGGATGGAAAAAGTATATCCTGGAATAAAATATATGGGTGAGTAAAGAGCTCTTAATTATCCAGGGTTCTTTTTCATCGCTTTTAGCTGGCTTCACTTTTGGATGAGTCCTTTGACCAAGAAACCACAGACTGAAGCCAATCAAGGAGCCCTTCCCTCCAAATGCTTTGACAATACAAGGGTCAGGGATTTTGTCTGGGATCAAGTGTGCTCGTGTAACCGAGGCTCAGCGCCACCACCAGTGCCCAGGACGATGACTGCCAACTGTGCTGGTTTCCCAATCCTTCACAGCCTTTACACCAGTGTTCTCCAACCTTGGGTCCCCAGATGTTTTTGGCCTACAACTTCCAGCATGCCCCAGCCAGCTATGCTGGCTGGGGCATGCTGGGAGTTGTAGGCCAAAAACATCTGGGGACCCAAGGTTGGAGAACACTGCTTTACACGGACAACTGCAAGCAGTGGTGTAGTGGTAAATTGTGAAGTGCAGACGCTCATCGTGACAGTCCCATAGCCACACCCCCAAGGAAAGTCCAAAACTGTAGTTCCAGCAGTTTGAGCAGCTCTTTTATAAAGCTAATTGGTCTTAATTGCCCATTCAAGACGAAACCACCCCAGAATACTTTGCATTACAACAGGGAACATCATCCTCGTGACCGAGTAAGATTGTCTTCCAGGATAAAAATTTACAAAAAGAAAATTATAAAAGGAGGAAATTCTAAGAAGATTGTGTAGACTCTAGCGATGGGTCCGTAAGTGACTGTGGAGGCCAATTCTAGATCCACACAGCTTCCCACAGTGAGGACACAGGTTGCCAGATGGAAGATGGTCCTGTAAAGGATTCGCTTGACGTGCTTTTTGCTTTGCACGTTTCTCCCTTTCACCTTGCACTCGGGCTTCTTCAAAGTCCACGGATCCTTTGTGAAAGGCCGACCTCCATTTAGATCGTTCATGGGCCAGAGCTTCCCAGTTTTCGAGGTTTATATTGCATTTTTTTAGATTAGCCTTAAGAACACCTTTAAACCTCTTATACTGACCACCGATATTCTGCTTTTCCATCCTTGAATTGGGAATAAAGTATTGTCGCTGGGAAATTAATTCATCCTCCCCCCCCCCCCGCCTCCACCAGCTACTGTGAGGATTGCAGCTCAGCTCAGAGGGAACAGGGAATTCTGAGGAGGGGGTGGCAGATGATGTCAGCGACCCTGCTGATAAAAAAAAAAAACCGCTGGCACTGTGAGCCCTGGAGCCGCTACACCACCGACTGCAAGACTCCATTGCCATCAACTGGGACAACAACGCTTCAGACTCTGTGTCCTTCCTTCCAGTTGCGTGCAAAAGTTCTGACCCAGGAGCAAGGGCAGCTGCCGTGCGGAAGTGCTGTCTAGAAGCCCGGACTGCTCTTGCAAGAGACAGATTGTCAAAAAAGCCCTTCCCAGCTGGCTATTTTGTGCTTCTGGTAACACCCATATTTAGACTCCTATTGCAGTGCCCTAGACAAAACACGAGGATGAGCCAAGCGGCAGATGGGAACACTCAGCCAGGGAACTTCAGGAGCAAGTGAACTTCACTTCAGCCCCCAGTGAAAAGGGACGCAACGCGCTTCACATATGTTGCGATGCTGCATAAGCACAGGGAGGGGGAGCACAAAATGTGGGTGTGCCAGCAGAGTTCAGCTTCCTGAGAATCTCAGCTTTCTTTTTGTTTCTTAAATGCAAGCTTCTAGCCCCTATGGTACAAGAGATATACATGAATACATGCGAGAAGTGCCCGGTGAAATCTTGGAAGCTGGATGATCTCTAAATATGATCTGCAGTGGTTAGAGGTCTGGGGCTTCAGTGGCCTCAATCAACTTTTCAAAAAAAACAAAAAAAAAACTGCATTAAAATGTGTGTGCATTTAAAGTATTTTATAATAAAATACATGTTGTTTATATGGAATCTATCATAACATTCACATTTCATACACATTTGGGGACTTTTTAAAAGTTGAAAACTGCATTGCAAAATTCAGAGAAGTAGAGAATTGGAAAGTTAACTGGGTTCCAATTTGCACATTTGTTCAGGAGGTGCGGATCCAGTCATTTCCATGCACACTTCCTAGTAGAGGAAGTGTGCAATCAGGCCACTGCAACGGGTCCACGGACCTTCTGTCTCTTTGCTTTTCCTGCCTCCTGCCTTCTACCTTTCTCTCCCACAAAGAACATAAGAACGTTCCCTGCTGGATGAGACCAAAGAGCTCAGCATCTTCTCTTTTCCAGCCAACAGGTGCTTCCTGTGAAGCTGACAAGCAGAGCACAGACAGAGATGAGATCAGCAGAGCCTTTGGCAGCAATTGATAATCAGGTATACATTGCCTCTGAACATCTGTATTGATGGTTGGCTATTAGCCATCATTGCTAAAAATGGGACCTCCGGGGTGGGGGTGGAGACATTTATATTCTGCTAGCGAAATGCCCGACATTTTATTTATTTATTTATTTATTTATTATATTTATGAATCGCCCATCTGGCCAGACATCCAGCCACTCTGAGTGATGTACAGCCCAATAAAATACAAGGGGACACACACACACACACACACACACACACAGTACAACACACAATTAAAAACAGTACAAAACGTAAAAATCCTAACCCACCCCGTATTCCCGCCTGAAAAGCCACATTTTTAATGCCCAGCGGAAGCTAATCAAGGAAGGGGCATGGCGGAGGTCACTGGGGAGAGAGTTCCATAAACTGGGGGCTGCCACAGAAAAGACCCTCCTCCTAGTCCCCACCAGCCTGGTTTCTCTGGCTGATGGGACAGGGAGAAGGCCGTCCGTGGCAGATCTTGTTGAGCGGCCTACTTGATGTTGCTGGAGGCGCTCCTTGAGATATACTGGACCGGAGCCGTACAGGGTTTTAAAGGTCAACACCAACACCTTGAATTTGGCTCGGCAAACAACTGGTAGCCAGTGCAACTCTTTGAGCCCTGGAGTGATGTGATCACGCCAGCGGCAGCCTGTAACGCTGCATTCTGTACCAGCTGCAACTTCCGAACCAGGGTAACCCCACGTAGAGCACATTACGGTAGTCTAGGCGAGAGGACACCAAGGCATGAACCACTGATGGGAGCAGGTGATATACAGTAATACCTTGGATTGCAAGTAACTTGGTCTGAGAGCGTTTTGCAAGACAAGCAAATTTTTTTTAAAAAAAATTGACTTGATAAACGAGCAAGGTCTTGCAAGACAAGTCGTAGAGATGTAACCGCTCGCCTCGAGCGGGCGTAGAGGGCCGAAATCGGCCCCGCTCACGCCCGCCAGAGACTCGTTTTGATATAAGAGTGTTTTGGATTACAAGCACGGTTCCGGAACGAATTATGCTCGCAATCCAAGGCATGGCTGTACATCTGGAGGGAGGGTATGAATATTGCAGGGACCAGGGCTGGCGTCAAGGGTAGGCATGGTCGGGCACCTGCTGAGGGCCCACACCCCAGCAGGGGCCCACTGGCAAGGGCCCCCTGGACCTTCTCCTCCTCTTCCCCACTGCAGCCTGCTTGTTCACCTGCCTCCCGCTCTGGCCCAGACAACGGCGATGGTGAGAAGGAGGAGCAGGAGATACCACAGCCTGCTTACTCACTGGCTCTCTGCCTGTGATAAGGCAGACTAACTCACTTGCCTATGGGTTTTGAGGGCCCTTAGGCAAGACTCACCCCATGGAAGTGTCTTGCCCAAGAGCCCTCAAAACCCTGGAGCTGGCACTGCCGAAGCCTAACACACTAGCCAGCTTCTACCAGTCTGCTCAGCCTATATAATTGTATAGATTAGTAGAGTTGGAAGGGGCCTACAAGGCCATCGAGTCCAACCCCCTGCTCAGTGCAGGAGAACAGATGTGGGCAGCCCAGGCAGTCCCCCGTCCGAGCACTGACCCGGCTCATACCTGCTTAGCTTCAGCATGTGGCTGGCATGATGTGCTCTCGACGCCACTGCAAAAGCATCACAAGTCTCCAGTCCTCACCACGAAAATGTCCTCCTGAAGTTATGATTGCTCAGCAAGATAGGGAGCATGACGGAACAATATGCTCATATATTTCAGAGGAGGGAAATAGCAAGAATCAGTTGCGAGATTATACACTTACGTCGTTGGGTTCAGTAACATAATCTGATCAAATCGCTGATCGTGTTACACTGTTATCTGTGTCCATTGGGCCACGAATAGAAAATGTGAGCACTTTTAGCGTTATATCTGTGGCTTTGCAGCCAACATTTTAAGAAAATATATAAAAATTATGACCATCAGATTTGAAGACATACGTTGGAAAAGTGTCCTCCTCCTCCATTGATTTCAGCAGAACTTCCACATAAGGGTGCTTAAGACCACAATCTTAGCTAAGTCAAGAAGCAGGTTTTGTGTCCCTGATAAACTATTTGGTTCTCAGTAAAACTAATCTGGAGTATAACAGTTGGGGATAACAGCTACATTTGCTTTGGGCGGGATGGCTAGAGCATCTAGAGCAGCGTTCTCCAACCTTGGGTCCCCAGATGTTTTTGGCCTACAACTCCCAGCAATGCCCCAGCCAGCGTAGCTTGCAGGGGTGTTGTGAGGATAAAATGTGGAGAAGGAGGCTCACGTAAGCCACCTTGGGTTCCTTGGAGGGAAAAAAAGGCAGGATATAAATGTAACCGTGCACTAGAGAGCTTTGGCTATTGGGTGGTAAAGAAATGTAATTAATAAATAAATAAATAAAGTAGAGGGAGGTATCAGCAGACTTGAGGGAACCCCAAGGACTGCAGAAGTACAAAATGTTAGATGGGGGAAACCCTAAAGATCAGGGGCGGCCCAAAAACAGTCCAATGAGGACTGAGCATGCTCAGTGGGTGTGGAATGCTAATGGATTGATAACTGGGTGGGAGGAAAACCAGGTGTATGGTGTATGCTGGAAGAGGACATCACTGGTTGGGTGGAACCCTAAAGAGCAATTCTCCACACTACAATTACTTACTTACCGGTAATTGTTTATTTAGTCCACAGACCCTTAATCACACTACAATTGGTTGTTGCAGGTCCCATTCATGACATTCTATTCTGGGCCTTATCATTTCACTTGGCGTTCTTATAATCTTTCAGGCGCCCCCGCCTTTCCGTGTCATTGCCAGAAAATTATCTTTTAGCAGCTACAAAGCCCCCTGAGAGATCAGCCCAAGGCTTGTGTTGGTTTTTGTCTCCTAGTTGGCATTCATCTGCCAACCTGGCCACACACACACACCCAAAAAAAACCATCCAGAAAAATTGCTGGAAAGCAAAGGACTCAGAAAGAAATTAACTGAAAAACTGAAGTGAGAAGCTTCCTGCCAGATAAAAGGGAGATTTATAGGGAGATGATGAAATCCAGTAATCAAGACAAACATCTAATTTGCCTCAAAGCTTTTCATCACTTGCATTCGCCTCCGATAAAGTTTCCACTTGAAATCGGAAAGTCATCAGACTTTTTACCCAAGTTACACAACTTAGGTGGCCATGTGTCCTGCTCAACCAAGAACAGTCCTCTAGCTGAAGAGCTATTAGAGGACAGTCCTCTATTTGAAGCCACCATCTATTTCAGGGGTGGGGAACCTCTTTCAGCCCAAGGGATCACATTCAAAGCCAGAAAAGCTCTCGGGGGCTGCATTCCAGTGTTGGGGGAGGGGCCAAAGGCAAAATGGGTGGAGCCACCAGCAGAGTGTAGCTTAAAGCTCTTACCAACCAGTAATTAAGCCTCAAGAGAGCCTCAAGAGAGAGAGCCAGTGTGGCGTAGTGGTGAGAGTGTTGGACTGGGTCTCAGGAGATCTGGGTTCGAGTCCCCGCTTGGCCATGAAACTCACTGGGTGACTTTGGGCCAGTCACTGACTCTCAGCCTAACCTACCTCACAGGGTTGTTGTGAGGATAAGAGGAGGAGGAGGATTATGTAAGCTGCCTTGGGTTCCTTGCAGGAAAAAAGGTGAGGTATAAATATAATAAATATAATAAATAAATAAATAAATAAAATTTCGAGCTTTTAGAAAGCCACCAAATCATCAGGGGGAAAAGGCTGTGGCCAGGAACAGTGGTGGTGTTAGGGGGTGGCCTACTAGGGCTGGAGCCCCAAATCTTTCATTTGGAGCCCCAAATCTCTGGGAGGCCATCTGCCCCACCAGTCTGCTATCCAGGGGCACTTGCTGAAATACAGGTCCAGGGGCCCTGAGGATCTCTGTTGCATCTGATCCCCCTAGATTAGCGGGCTTTTTGCCCACATGTGCTTCACCTCCTGCTGCCCCCCCCCCGAATTTTTCTGCCTGAGGTTTTTTTCTGAATGCCTTCTTCTCCCCTGTCCATACAACCCTTTTTACAAATAGGGGTGTCCTTAGGAGACAGGGTCCTTTACAGACTTCAGAGTATATGTAAATTAGCACATGCAAATTTGTGCTCTTTTTTTGTCCTGTGGGCCTGAGGCCTGGATCTTTTCAGTACCTAGCACCGCCCCTGGCCAGGAAAAGGGGACATGGCCTCCTGGGGAGCCCCGGAGGGCTGCACTGGGACCCCAGGAGGGCTGGATTTGGCCCACAGGCAGAGATGCCCTACCTCTGCTCTATTTGAAGGACTATGCAGCCCAAGGATGTTTCCAGACGGAGGGGTCCCAGCACTAACAACCAGAAGGCATTGTGCAGCGATTCCATCTTCTCTTCCATAATGGATTTTCAGCAGTAAGGGGGGAAAAGACCAAGGTAGCCATGGGAAAACACGGGAGGGTTACAAGTGGATGAGGTTGTTGTCTGGATCCTCTGTAAAATTCTGTGAATGAGGCAGAGCGATTGCAGGATAAAAGCCCCATCCGGAAGCACCTCATGTCTGCTTTAGAGATAAAAGTCATGTTGCAGCAGGTACGTAATTTTGGACCCTGCAGTAAGGTAATGATCGTATGGCTCCTAGATAGCATCGGAGGGGCCATAGGATAGTTCGGATTCCCAGCTCCAAGGCTGGAAAATGTGCTTCCGGAAGCTTCCAGCCATTGCCATAGGATTGTGCCCTAAGGGGGTCCCCAGTGACCGGAAGGAGATATGCTTTATGATCTTGCTCGGTAGTTGCTTGCTGCAATCATTCCGTTGCAGTGTTCTGCTTTAATCTTCTGCTTTGTTCATTTGCTCTTGTTTAATAAAATCTTTTGTCTTCACCCATTAGTGCGTCGTTCATTGTATTCTGAGTCCTTAAAGCAGTGTTCTCCAACCTTGGCTGGGGCATGCTGGGAGTTGTAGGCCAAAAACATCTGGGGACCCAAGGTTGGAGAACACTGCCTTAAAGGAATCATCGCCTATCGGCAACACAGCCACGGAGGCCTCCTGAGCTGCCAATGCGAAAGATGGGTCTATGAGCACCCCCAGACTGCGAACCTGCTTTTCCCAAGGGATCTAGAACTGCTGAATGGAGTACATTTGCCCCTGAAGGACCAGGTCCGCAGCTTGGGGGTCATTCTAGCAGAGGCGTAGTGTGGGGGGTGCAGGGGGGCCGGCCGCACCGGGCGCAACATCTGGGGGGGCGCGCTCGCGCTCACACTCGCAGCTCTCTGCCCCTTTTCTTACAGGAAAAGGCTAATTTAGCGTGGTTTGGATCCCACGGATGCTGCTGCTGCTGTGCCCATGGGGTGCTCCCCTCAGCCCCAGTTTCTCTGAGGAAGAGACCTGAGCTCTTCGTTGCTGTTGTTCCTCATCTTCCTCAAGGAAGTGACTCTCCCTCTCTCTCCTTCTCCTGCCACCCTCTTCACAAGGCTTGGCCCAATCGCTGCCTCCACTCACCGTGGGTAAAGGTGTACTCAGCCAATGGGGAAGCGAGTTGGGGGGTTTTACGTCCCGCGGGAGCCTAGTGCGATGTGACGTAGGGCGCGAGAGATGTGCCGTTTTTGACAGGCAGATGGCTGGCGCGTCACTGAGTGTGTGTGTGTGTGTGTGTGTGTGTGAGAGAGAGAGAGAGAGAGATGGGGGGGGAGATGAAGAGGTTTTCGTTGTTGCCATGGAGAGGAAAAGGCGAGCGTAGTCGGTAGGGCAGATTTCTCCCACCTGGTGCCAGACGTTTTGGACTTGAATTCCCGTCAGCCCTAGCCAGCACGGCCAAAGGTCAGAAATACTGGGGGTTGTACTCCAGAACATCTGGAGGGCTCCAGGTTGGGGAAGGCTGCATGAGGGGGAGAGGGAGGACGGCGGTGCCCTCAGTGGTTGCGACGGGGGGGGGGGCGAGGCGGAGAAGGGCATGAGGGCTTCAATGGGAACAAGTTTCAGCGGGAGCATGCGCACTGGGAAAGAGTGTGGTTACTGCCCTTAGACTGGCACCGTGACGGCAAAGCTGAGGGGGCCAGAAGGCGACTCAGAAATCCAAGTGGGAAGGGTGTGTAGACAGAGTAAAAACGAAGCGAAAAGCCAGTCTGAGGTGAATAAGCGCAACGGGCAATGGATACGTTTTAAAAAAGAAAATAAAGGGGCGGGGCCGTGGTGCTCCACCAATGAACTCTGCTAATTCGGCTCAAAGCTGCACCAATCGCAGGACTGAGGGGGGTTGATTGGTGTGAGGGAAGGAAGGGCGAGTTACGTCATATCGCCGGTGGTAGGCGCTTTTCGGCGCATCCTGTCGAACCTGCAGCGCCGTTGCTATGGCGACCGCGGCGTGGCTGGATTTTAGACTCGAGTGCTAAAATCCACGGGTTAGGGGGCGCAAATTACTTGCCTTGCCCCGGGTGCTGACAACCCACGCTACGCCACTGCATTCTAGACTCCCATGGAGGCTCAGGTGTCAGCTGTGAGCCAGGCGGCGCTGTATCAACTCCATCTGATACAGCAGCTGCGCCCCTACCTTCCTAATCATCTGCTCCCATCAGTGGTTCATGCCTTGGTCTCCTCTCGCCTGGACTACTGTAATGCGCTCTACATGGTGTTACCCTGGAAGACGGTTCGGAAGCTGCAGCTGGTACAGAACGCGGCGGCTCGCCTGGTTAAAGGCAGCCGCCGGCGTGATCACATCACTCCAGTGCTCAAGGAGCTGCACTGGCTACCAGTTTTGCCGAGCCGAATTCAAGGTGTTGGCGTTGACCTTTAAAACCCTGTACGGCTCCGGTCCAGCTTATCTCAAGGAGCGCCTCCAGCAACATCAAGTAGGTCACTCAACAAGATCTGCCACGGACGGCCTTCTCCTTGTCCCATCAGCCAGAGCAGCCAGGCTTACAAGACAGACAGAAATGACAACCCTGATGACCTAGCAAAACGCACTTCCTCCCACAGTTTTTTTTAAAAAAATTATTCTTATTCCAGAGGTTCTCCCCCCCTTATTTTCTTTTATCTCTATGCTACAAAGGAAATGGAAAAACTTATTAGCAGCAATAAATATGTCAACACAACAAACGGCAACCAGCCTCATGCGTGTTTCGGGAACTAATTTCCCGTAGGAAATGACTGCGAGGGAATGCGTGTGGATGAAATATAGAAGGCGGAACCGGCTTAGCATTTGCCGAAAAGAGAAACGAAACCCCAGGCGATCCCTTCAGTAAAACTTATTAGAACAGCAAGTCGCAGGAGGTTGAGGGAGGGATACAGGTTGGTCCTTTGTTTCAAAGGTTGCTTTGGGGAAAAAAGGAAAGAAAGAACATCTTTGGAAGTTTCAGGTGGAGATTCATTAAGGGAAGAGAATCTCCTTAGGTGGAGGCGTTCAGGACTGGAACAGGCAGATGTAAAGCGGGAGGTGGGAGGACGCATGTTGGGGATCGTGTGTGTGGGTCCATGCGGGAAAGGGGAAATTGGGGGTGAGTCTTTTTAAGCTAGCCTTTCCCAGTCCTGGTGCCCTCCAGACGTGTTGGACCGCAACTCCCATCATCCCCAGCCTGCTGCTTATGGATGATGGGAGTTGCAGTCCGACCGTCGGCACTAACCCAGCTCCCCCCAGACTTCCTCTCTCCAGAGACCCATGAACCAACTCTGTAAAGTCCAGGGCACAAAGTTCCCAGCTGTGTAACCCTGGAACTTCCTGGCCTGTGGCGATGATGCTTCTTTCTTTAGCCGGCTTGCCTCTCTCTCCCGCTCTCGTCTTCCCTGACCTCCTCATCTTGCCGTGGGCCTGTGTGTCACTCAGATGGAGTCTGGCCATGTGCGTCTGCATGCAGCAGGACAGCAGAGCCCCTCTGTCTCCCCCTCCCACTGGCATCGCTCTGACCTTTGCCAGCAGGGCTCCAGGTGGCCGTCGCCAAGAAAAAGGGAGAACCCCGCCACGGGGAGTGCCAAAAAGCCAAAAGAAAAAGGGGCAGGCAAAAAAAGGATGCGTTATTCAAGAAAAGAAAAAGGTTTCAACGCATTTTCATTTCATAGATCATGGAGTCGGAAGGGGCCTGCAAGGCCATCGAGTCCAACCCCCTGCTCAATGCAGGAAACTAGAGGAGGGGTCCCCCATCCAAGTTATAACCAGGCCCGACCCTGCCCAGCTTTCCACGCTCAGACAAGCTGAGCCAGTGTAAGCCACAGCCCTGTATTTATATTTATATTTATATTATTTATATTTATATTTATATTTATATTTATATTTATAGAACCACACGCAGGTACTTCTTCAGGGAAATCTAGAAAGCAATATACAACATTGAGAGAACAATCCTATCTGGTCCCTGGGAGAGCGCCGTAAAAACCCCTCCGAGGTCAGAGACGGTGCTCCAACCTCGGAAAGGGGGAGTTGGACATCCGACCCCAGACTCCTCCCACTCTCAGTTGACATGGAGAAAACCGCTGTGGCTGCCTCTCCGAGAACAGTAAAGCGGCCACCGAGGAGAAGGAAAGGGGGCATTCCGGGGGGGGCGGGGAGGGGAGGAGACTGGAGAGGCCAGGATACGAGTTATCCTGAGCCTCCTCCCGCCTCCTTTCCTCCCACTCTGAGGCCCACCTGAAAAGCCCACCTAGCAAAAATACAGGAGATCGGAGGACACGGAGGCGACGGCCCCCCTCTGCTGTTCCTCCCACCGTGCCAGCTTCAGCCTGGCAGGGCACTGGAAACTCAGAAGTCTCCAAGTCCGGGGGCTTCCAAGCAGCGGAGAGTTTATAGATTTATACAACCGTATCGATTTTAAATACAGTAATACCTTGGATTGCAAGTAACTTGGTTTGAGAGCGTTTTGCAAGACAAGCAAATTTTTAAATATTTATTTAATATTTTTTTAACTTGATATACAAGCGATGCCTTGCAATACAAGTACTGTAGTACGGCTTAAATTAAAAATCTCTGTACAAATTTTTTTTGGGGGGGATTTCGTTTTGATATAAGAGTGTTTTGGATTACAAGCACGTTTCCGGAACAAATTATGCTCTCAATCCAAGGCATGACTGTATTCCCTGTGTTCAGCAGTATATACCACATTATACAATTGTTCATCACAATACAAAGATATTAAAAGCTTCCAAATCTAAAGAAAGAGAGGCCCAAGGTATACCAAATATGTACAAATATTCACATCTCTTAGAGATAAGCTGACTTACTTAGTAGTATAATGCAACAAGTGCTTGTTCATCAGATGCCAGTCTCCTGTGCTGTGTCAGATCTGGTAAAGGAAACTAGATGATGAGGATGATTTTGTTTCTATACTTTGCAATAGCTGAAGCGCTCTGGGTGGTTCACAACAGTTCATTAAAAACACGAACCACAATACAACAAAAAAAAAAATCATTAAAATTTTCCAATTTACAAAATTTAAAAACAATTTAACAGCTAAAACAATTTTAAATACAAAACCAGACCTGTTAAATGCCATTAAATGCCTGGGAGAAGAGGGCAGTCTTAACCTGGTGCTGAAAAGATGCCAGAGTTGGCACCAGGCAGGGCTCAATGGGGAGATCATTCCATAATCAGGGGGCCACCACTGAGAAGGCCCTCTTCCTTATTGCCACCCTCCAAGCCTCCCTCAGAAGTGGCACGCAGAGGAAAGCCTCAGATGTTGATCATGGTGTCTAGGTACATTCAGGTTGCTATTTAAGTATGCAAAACCTGATTTAGAAACAGCAGTTTTTCAAAGGAGCACTGCAAGGTTGAGCGACTCATTAAGGCCAAAAGGTGCCATTGCATTCAACCTCAAGATCCATCTGGCTTCCTTTTCTAAAAGAATTCTGTCTATCCATTTATAAATCGGGTGAGTTCGCATGTCATGCAAAGTAAACCCACCCTGGCAATAAACATTCATTGGTTGTTGTCCATGCGAACAACCCAAGGTGAACCTGACAGATGATCAGGCTCACCATGGGTTGCTGGCCTCATCCTTTCCCCTCCTCCCCCCTCGGTCCTCCCGTAGATATCCCAGGGGACAGTGTGGGAGGACCAAGTTGTCTCCACCCTCCCCACTGTGATCATGAGCCATTTTCAGCTCACCGCAGCTTCCCCCCCCTTTACTACTTACCACTAAACTTTCCACCCCCCCCCTGGATTGCAAAGCCGCTTTGATACCCGGCTTTCGATCGTAATCCCCGTTTTGACAGCCACCAACAGTCCCTTCAAAGTGCCCGAGTGGTACCTTGGAGGGGCTGTCCATGGCTGTCAGAACTAGGGTTTTTTTCATTATTTTTTTGCGCAAAAAAAAATTAGCGCAAAAAAGCACTTTTATTTTTTTTAGCCGCACTTGAACAACTGCCAACCTTCGCAGTTGTGCGAGTGTGGGGATTTGAACCCTCAGCTGGGGCAATGTCCAGCGAGTTCCTGCTGCCAAGGTGAAGCAGGTACCAACCCTGGACATTGCCCAAAAGAGGCTCCACTTTGTTTTCCACCCACTTTGGTTTCTCTTGACAGCTGTCAAAAGACGAGCTGTCAAGAGAAACCAAAGGCGCGAGGGATCTTTGCACGTGAAAAGGAGGTGTTTGGGGATTTACACCCCCTTTGCAGCAAGATCCTCATCTCCCCAGCTAGTCCACATGCTGGTGCACTTTGCACTTTCCCAGTGCCATCCTTTTTGCTGCTTATTGGTATTAAATTTATGTTACTAGTCAGTTTTACTTATTTATCTGCTCAAGCTTTATGGTGTTTGCATTTTTATTTCCCCTTTTGGGTTGTATTTTTATTGGTTTTAGTGTTTGTTTGTTTGTTTATCATGGTAAACCACCTTGTGGCCATTTAGCAATTAGGCAAGGTAGAAATGCTAATCAATAAATCAATTAAGGCTTTTTTCCAGAGGGGACACCATATTAGTCTGCTGCAGAGAAAGCAACAAAGAGTCTTGTGGCACCTTAAAGACAAACACATTTATTCTGGCATAAGCTTTTGTGGACTATCTATAGCCCACCTCATCGGATGCATGGAGACTGGCCTTTTGCTCGGCACATAAAAGATTCAGGGTCCAGGCCCATAGTACACAGATCTGCATACGCTAATTTATATACCTTACATGCAAATTTAGTAATAATTACTAGGATTTATTTAAATGTCACAGCAGGCAAAGCCAGCCAATTAATTTCTCATCCAAATAATCTCAAATAAAATTGCCATGCAGGGAAGATTTTTTTTTGGGGGGGGGGATTGCTTGCAGCATATGGGAAGGGGAAAGTTAACCGTTCCCATCCCAGCTGCAACACCCCTTGAAAATCGCCCCTTGCATGGCAATTATTTTATTTATTATATTTATACCCCACCTTTTTTCCTGCAAGGAACCCTAGGCAGCTTACATAATCCTCCTCCTCCACTCCTCCATTTTATCCTCACAACAACCCTGTGAGGTAGGTTAGGCTGAGAGTCAGTGACTGGCCCAAAGTCACCCAGTGAGCTTCATGGCCGAGCGGGGACTAGAACCCGGATCTCCCAAGTCCCAGTCCAACACTCTCACCACTACGCCACACTGGCTGAGAAAACACACACACTCTTCTCTTGGCACCAATGGACACTCCCGGCTCTGTGGAAACGATCCAGGGTCCTTTGGGAAATGGATTCAGGGCTGGTGCCCAACGGGCTCAGGTCTAGCAATGCTGCTGGGCCTTGCGCACCACTTGAGTAACATTACAATAAGGTAAGGGGGTTCCTGAATTGGCAAGGGAGTTTGCAGAGAAACATGGCAGCTCCTTGAAACAATGGCCCAGAAGAATCAAGTACAAGAGTTGTCTAGCTCATCATCCAGAGAAGACATACATTCTCATGGGAGACTGACTGCTGCTCAGCGCACGGCGAGAACAAATGTGGCAACACACCACGGCCCGGAACACCCAAAGCCCACACTGTCTTCACAAAGGCTTAATGCCCTCCAGCAAGATTCCTCCTCACCACACCCAGACCGGGTGTCGAAGGAAAGGATCTATTCCGATCCCAGGAAGTGGAAACATGGCTTTTTGCCCTAACTGTCACAGGTAATGGAGACAGAGTGGAGTTGGGGTGTGGTAGTGGGATCCTTAGCCAAATACCCTACGTGGGAGTAACTGCATTTCATTAACCACTTCCTTGATTTTGCGGTTAAGGATTCATTGAAAGACATTCTGGCATCTTGGGTCTATTTTTAGCAGTAAATTTTTGGAAGGGGCAGAGGATTTTTATCTTTATTTTTGGCCATTTTGGGGAAATTTTGGTATGTACTCACTGGATGTCATGTTATAACACTACTCAGCACTATTCTGCAGCTGTAAAATTGTAACCAGCATGTTGGGCCGAAATGCCAAGATCTGTATGCCAGGATCTAGGAGCAGTCTGCCTAGGCACACCAGTTGCTGGGGAGCATGGGCGGGAGGGTGCTGTTGCACTCGTGTCCTGCTTGTGGGTTTCCCGTGGGCAGCTGGTCGGCCACTGTGTGAACAGAATGCTGGACTAGATGGATCTTGGTCTGATCCAGCAGGGCTCTTCTGATGCTCTTATGCCTTCTGCAAGCGGAAGGGACCTTCTGTGAATGGCGAGGTGGATCGAGCGGCGCGGGGGGTTCACGCCTTGTGTGTGTGTGGGGGGTGCTCACTGAGAAAAGGCGAGCACCCCCGCCGAAGGTAGGTAACACACCCCTAATTAATGAAATCAGGGAGGCCTCCAAACGAGGAAGTGTTGTAATATGGGTGACTTCAATTACCCCCACACTGGGTACATGCATGTTCCAGTCATGACAGAGGTTAAATTTCTTGATGTCCTAAATGACTATGCCCTGGAACAGTTGGTCATGGAACTGACCAGAGGGGAGGCGACCCTGGATTTACATCCTAAGTGGTGTTGCCCAGGACCTAGTACAAGAAAATTGCCAAGGAAGTCCAATTGCCAAGGAAGTCCACATTCACATTTGACTTCAAAAGAGGAAACTTCTCTAAAACTGGTAAAAAGGAAGTTGAAAGGAGGAGGCAAGAGGCTTAAATCCCTTCAAAATGCTTGGAGATTACTCAAAACCACCAGGGCCGGTGCATGGCAGTTTGGTGCCCTAGGCAAGATCAGATATTTAGCGGCCCCCCTTTCCCACTTGAGCCCTCCCTCCCTCCCTCCAGCCCTATGCCCATTGTGAAATAAAAGTCAATTGGCAAAACCTAAAAAAATTATTATCATAATAAGTTATTATCCTCCTCCTTAGCATATTTGATCACTGGGATTCTCTGGTCTGTCTTCCCTCTCTTTCTCCCCCCCCCTTTTCTTTTCTTACCCCTTCTCTCTCTTTCGTTCTCTCTCTCTCTTCTTCTTTTTGTTCCCCTCCCCCTTTACCTTCTTTTTTGTGTGTACGTGCAAAATTTATCTCTCCTCCCCCCCCACACACCCCATGTCCTCTCCTGCAAGCTCCTCTTCCCCCCACCCTCTCCAATTTCTACTTTCGCGTGCATGCAAAATTCTGGTTTATTTTTTGCTTCTGATATTATTAAATAAAAATTTATTATTATTATTTTTTTGCTCCCCCAGCCCCCCTCCCTCCTCCTCCTCCCCCACCCCCACTCCTTTTATCATTCTCCCTGGCTAGGGGTGGGGGCTCCTCAGCTTGGGGAGAGTTCACTCTGGTTACCCCCCTCTCTCTTTCTGCCTCCCTCCCCCCCACCTCCTCCCTTCCTAACCGCCCCCTTTCTCCTCCCCTTATCGCCCCATGTGCTGTACGAGAAAGCAGCTTTGCTAAAGAGACCCACTTGCGAAAGAAACAGGAACGGCATAACTTGGCTCGGGCAAGCGGCAGCGGCAGCAGCAGCAGGAGGAGGACGGCCGAAGTAGCCACAGCGGGGAAAGAAAAGGAGGAGGGGGAGAGGGGGGGAAGGAGAGACATATAAAGAGAAAGCAAGCCTGGGGACAACAAAAACAGAAGAAGAGACCGGCACACGGAGAAAGAAGCGAAGCGAAGGGGGGGAAAACCAGGGAGGCTTCTGATTTGGTGTGGTTTCTGCGCCCCATTTAGCCATGCGCTCTAGGCAGCTGCCTAGTTGGCCTAATGGTAGCACCGGCCCTGAAAACCACAATAAGAGAAGCTCAGCTAGAATGTATACCACAGATTAGGAAAGGTAGCACCAAGTCCAAGCGGTCACCAGCATGGTTAATGAGCAGTGTCAAAGAAGCTATTAGAGAGAAGAAGGCATCCTTCAGAAAATGGAAGTCTTGCCAAAGTGAGGAAAACAAAAGGGAGCACAAGCTTGCACAAAGGAGATGCAAACAGACAATAAGAGATGTAAAAAAATGCATATCGCTAGCAACATCCAAGCCAACAATAAAAAAATATTTAAATATATCAGAAGCAGGAAACCAGCTGGGGGGGGGGGCATTTGGACCACTGGACAATAATGGAGTTAAAGGATTCCTAAAGGAGGTTAGGGAGATTGCAGAGAAGCTGAAGGAATTCTTTTCATCTGCCTTCACTCCAGAAGATACAGGACAGGTACTGAGCCTAGACTGATGTTTTCAGGAAGGTAGTCTGAGGAACTGAGGCAAATAGTGGTGACAAAAGATGAAGTTCTCAACCTTATTGACAGATTGAAAGTTAATAAATCACCAGGCCCAGATAGTATCTATTCTAGAGTTCTTAAAGAACTCAAATATGAAATTGCTGATCTTATGTATTTATTTATTTATTATTTACATTTATTTATCGCCCATCTGGCCGGCAAACCAGCCACCCTGGGCGATGTACATAACATAAAAACAGGATAAAATATTTATTTTGTTTTTTATTTATTATATTTATACCCCGCCTTTTTTCCTGCAAGCAACCCAAGGCGGCTTACATAATCTTCCTCCTCCTCTCCATTTTATCCTCACAACAACCATTTAAAACAGTATAAAATTTTAAAATCTTAGCCCACCCCATATTCCCACCTGAACAGCCAAGTTTTTAGTCAGCAGCGGAAGCTCAGCAGAGAGGGGGCATGGCGGAGGTCACTTGGAAGAGAGTTCCACAGTACGGGGGCCGCCACAGAGAAGGCCCTCTTCCTAGTCCCCACCAGTCTAGCTGCTCTGGCTGAAGGGACAAGGAGAAGGCCGTCTGTGGCAGATTTTGTTGAGCGATCTTCTTCTAACAAAAATATGTAAAGTGTCCCTAAGATCAGCCTCTTTACCAGAGGACTGGAGAATGGCCAACGTAACACCAATTGTTAAAAAGGGATCCAGGTGGGATCCAAGAAATTACAGGCTGGTTAGCTTGGCGTATATTCTGGGTAAATTGGTTGAAAGCGTTATTAAAGATAAAATTAGTAAGCATATAGAAGAAGTCCTGCTGAGAAAGAATCAACATGGCTTCCACAAAGGTAAGTCCTATCCTATCTCACTAACCTTGTAGAGTTCTTTGAGAGTGTCAGTAAACATGTGGACAGGGGTGATCCGGTAGACATTGTTTACTTGGACTTCCAAAAGGCTTTTGACAAAGTCCCTCACCAAAGACTCCTGAGCAAACTTAGCAGTCATGGAATAAGAGGGGAGGTCCTTCGCAAGGCTTTTACAGCCCTGCGATTTCAGACAATGAAAACTAATTTTACGGAGGGGAGACACAAGAATATCCCTAGGGAGCAGCGCCTCTGTATCTGTGGAAGCGGGGTGATTGAGGATGCTATACACTATATGCTGTACTGTAGGTTGTATAAAATCCCAAGAGATAAATATTTGAGGAGAAGCTTAGAGCCCATTGCTAACTATAATGACTTGGATAAAATTATATATCTGTTATCAAATACAGCCAAGTCTGTTATGCTTAATACAGCTAGATTCGCGGTGAAAGCAGCCAAACTTAGAACAAACTATGAGGACAACGGTTCTCTTTAGAATCTCTGATGCTAACGCATATATAACTCTGTACTGTGTTGTGATTACTACCAAACATTTCTGTAGCCTCTGTTTTGTGGGTAAATATTTTAACAATTTTAAAAATGTTTTATAGTTTTTTAAGAGTTTTAACAATTTTAAAGAATGTTTTATAGTTTTTAAGAGTTTTAATAGTTTTCCTCTTAAGGATCACTAATTGGTTAAAGAACAGAAAGCAGAGAGTAGGAATAAATGGTAAATTTTCCCAGTGGAGGGATGTAAAAAGTGGGGTTCCCCAGGGATCAGGACCAATGCTTTTCAACTTATTCATTAATGATCTGGAATTAGGAGTGAGCAGTGAAGTGGCCAAGTTTGCTGATGATACCAAATTATTTAGGGTGGTTAAAACAAAAAGGGATTGTGAGGAGCTCCTAAAGGATCTCTCCAAACTGGGAGAATGGGCATCAAAATGGCAAATGAGGTTCAGTGTAAGCCAATGTAAAGTGATGCATGTTGGGGCAAAAAATCCCAAATTCAAGTATAAGCTGATGGGATCTGAACTAGCAGTGACTGCCGAAGAAAGAGATCTTGGGGTTGTGGTGGACCGTTCAATGAAAATGTCAACCCAGTGCGTGGCTGCTGTGAAAAAGGCAAACTCCATGTTAGGCATAATTAGGAAAGGAATTGAAAATAAAACTGCCAATATCATATTGCCCTTATACAAATCTGTGGTGCAACCAACCACACTTAGAATACTGTGTATAGTTCTGGTCATCTAAAAAAGGATATTGTAGAGTTGGAAAAAGTGCAGAAAATGGCAACGAAAATGATCAAGGGGCTGGAGTAACTCCCCTATGAGGAAAGGTTACACCAGCTGGGATTGTTTAGCTTAGAAAAAAGGCAAGTAATGGGAGACATGATAGAGGTGTACAAAATTATGCATGGTGTGGAGAAAGTGGATAGGGAGACCTTTCTCCCTCTCATAATACTAGAACCTGGGGTCATCCCAAGAAGCTGATTGGTGGGAGGGTCAGGTCAGGAGGACAGATAAAAGGAAGTCCTACTTCATGCCGCACATAGTTAAACTATGCAATTCACTTCCGCAGGATGGAGTGATGGCCACCAATTTGGAGGGCTTTAAAAGGGGATTGGACAAATTCCTGGAGGAGAAGGCTATCAATGGCTACTAGCCCTGATGGCTATATGCTACCTCCACTATCACCGGCAGTATGCCCATGTACACCAGCTACTGGGGAACATGGGCGGGAGGGTGCTCTTGCACTCATATCCTGCTTGTGGGATCCCGTGGACAGCTGGTTGGCCAGTATGTGAACAGAATGCTTGACTAGATGGACCCTTGGTCTGATCCAGCAGCCTGGCTCTTCTTATGTTCTTACTTTGGGGGATCCCTGCTCCCCCCCACACACACACCACAGCTCACCCCATTCATGGTCTCCGAACTCTCTGTGCAGCATTTTCAGAGGGCTGGAGGGGCTGCCATAGGAAGGAGGGAGCAGGGAAGTCTATTTCCGCCAGCACAGTTGATCCAACTTAAATCTGGATCCAACCCATCATCTATACTAGAAACCTATATCAATTTCATACCCGTTATATTGTTAGGTCTCCCTCCCCACCCACCCAAAGAATCTTGGGGATAGTTTATTTGGGAAGGCGGCTGAAAATTCTGTTGTCCCACCCATTGCACAACAGTTCAAGCAGTGATGATGATGATGATGATGATGATGATAATAATAATAATAATAATAATAATAATAATAATAATAATAATATACAAATCTCTTGCAAATAGGGCTGTCTTACAATTAAGGCAATCTTCTTTGAAGAGGATGCAGCTTTCAGCTGGTGGGGGGGGGGGATCGGCTTTACAGATCTTGCCTTATATCATAGGGCCTGTTGTTGACCAGTTCTAAATTTTGGTCTTTTCCACTTAGACCAGCGTTCTCCAATCTTGGGTCCCCAGATGTTTTTGGCCTACAACTCCCAGCATGCCCCAGCCAAAACACTGACTTAGACTACCCACCCACCTTGGTCAATCTTGGAATCCTTATGTCTGGACCCCTTCTCCAACTGGATGGCATCAGGTTCTCGGCGTACTACAATGGGACAGGGGGCCTCCTACAATCACAGCAGTCAGAGAGGTGTGGCGTGTTACAGCTCGCCAATTACAGTTTGACCCATTCGCTCATGCTAAATTGACTTTATGGGGTAATTGGGATTTTAAAATGGGTAAGAAAATGTTCATGTGGCGGACTTGGACAGACAGGTCGATTTTTACTTTGAATTGATGAGTGGGTGTGGATGATGCGTTTTTCTGTCATTTTTGGCTTTGTGCATGAAATATGAATTGAATGGCAACACTTGCAACTGCTTTGTTAGAACCTAGGTTTAGCCATGCCTCTTTCACAGCTTCGGAGTCCTCCCCACAGTGTTTGGAAGCATTGATTTTGGCTGAGCAGTTATATCGACCCACGATTCATGTTTACAAATACTTATTATCTGTGAATAAGTATGATACATGGAGTCTTAAAGATGGATGGAATAGGCAATTACAGAGATCCATTTTGCGTAATCAATGGGACATTGTTTTTGTGTCTGTGTCAGAAGGGTCTATGGATCTTAGGTTACACATCTTGTTCAGCAAAATCTTCTGTTTTGTGTTTATTGGATGCCACAACATCTTTTTAATAAGGACTTGTCTAAGTCAGCTAATTGTTGGAGGTATAATACTGCTTTGCTTACCCACATGTTCTGGCAATGTACAGTGGTTGCTTCATTTTCGGTGGATGTTATAATACGGATAAAATTAGTAACAGAATGCCCTTTAAGATTTATGGATGCACATGTTCTTTTAAATTATCTACCTACTGCATGGAACTTGCCGCAAGGACAACGCATATGGATTTTCCGCACCCTATTGATAGCTAAAAGACTGATATGACAACACTGGAAAGATAAACGCCCACCTCCTATAACACAATGGATTGAGGACCTAACAACGCTTTCAGTATTTGAACAGGTGGTATTTAGATGCTACTTGCAGAGGGATAAATATATACCGGTAGATATTTTGTCCACCTTTTCTGAAACATAATTGTTTCCTGTGATAGCTGTATTACAGTACACTTATATTTACTTATGGATATACATCCATAAGTATATATAAGGTACATACTGTATACAAGGTACAGTAATACCTTTGATTGCAAGCATAATTCGTTCCGGAACCATGCTTGTAATCCAAAACACTCTTATATCAAAGCGAGTCTCTGGCGGGCTTGAGCGGGGCCAATTTTGGCCCACTACGCCCACTCGAGGCGAGCGGTTACATCCCTACCTTGTACTGCAAGACGTCACTTGTTTATCAAGTCAAAATTTATTTTAAAAAATTGCTTGTCTTGCAAAACTCTCTCAGACCAAGTTACTTGCAACCCAAGGTATTACCATACACATAATGCAAGTTATTTATTTTCATTTCTGTTAGAAATTTGTTCCGCCTCCCCTCGTTTTGGTGAAATTCACATTAGAAAATTAATATAAAAACAATTTAAAAATTGTAGTGTGTTACTCAAATTAGTTGTAATCAGCTAAATATGCATACACTTGTATATGAAGAGAACTATTACAATGACGAAGAAAAAGGAGAAGGCAATAGGCAGAAGACAGCAGAAAAAGGCAGAAGACGGCAGGCAGAAGGCGGGCAGAAGGCAGAAAAAGTTCTTTAAAAATGGTAGAAGGCAGAAAAAGGCAAGCAGAAGGCAGAAAAAGGCAAGCAGAAGGCAGGAAACAGCAGGCAGGCAAAAGGCAGAAGAAGGCAGGTGGAAGGCAGGAGGTGGAAGGCAGGAGGAGGAAGGCAGAAAACGGCTGGTGGCAGAAAATGGCAGGCAGAAGGCATCAGAAGGCAGGCAAAAGTCAGAAGAGGCAGGGAAATGCCAGAAGTAGTCTGGCAGAGGGCGGAAAACGGCAGGCAAAGGGCAGAAAATGGCAGGTAGAGGGCGGGAAACGGCAGGCAGAGGGCGGAAATGGGAGGAGGCAGAAAATGGCAGGCAGAAGGCAGGCAGGCAGAAAATGGCAGAAGGCTGAAAGCAATAGGCAGAAGACTGAAAACTACCAGGAGAAAGCAAAAGAAGGCAGTGAAAAGGCAGAAGAGGCAGTGAAAAGGCAGAAGAAGTCTGGCGGAATGCAGAGGAAGTCTGGCAGCAGGCAGAAAACGGCAGTCAGAAGGAAGAAAATGGCAGAAGGCAGGAAACAGCAGAAGGAAAACGGCAGGAAAAGGCAAGCAGCAGGCAGGAAATGACAGGCAGCAGGCAGAAAAATGGCCCACAGAAAGCAGAAGGCAGGCAGAAGGCAGGAAACGGCAGGCAGAAGTCTGAAAAAGGCAGGAAAAGGCGGAAGGCAGGAAAAGGCAGGCAGGAGGCAGGAAAAGGTAGAAGGGAGAAAGAGCTTTCTTCATTATGTGCGAATTACAGCAGCTTATTGCAGCAGTGCAGAGGAAACAACTGAGCAGTGTGGGAACTGACTGGGTCTGGGTGAGAGAAAACATCTGGCTCTCTGCCTCATCTGCTACCACCTGCCAGCAGGTGTGCCTTTTTGTTCTTTTTCTTTTGTCTTGAGCTTGCCTTGCCTTGCCGTTTTGCTTGTTGCAGCTTGCTGCCGAATGCTTGCAGCTGGGGACTCTGCTGTGGCTGGACTGGGCTAGAGCTTCACCTGTGACTGGACCAGCTCTAGGAAGAGGCTCAGTTGCCTTGCCTGTGTGCACCCCATCACCATGAGCTCACAAGGTGGCAGGCTTGGTGGCATGTGGCAGCAGCTGAAGTAGGCAGGGATAGGTGGCCGTGGGCAGTAGCGTGGGCATGGGCATGGTGGCAGCGGGCCTGGGCAGGATCCTGCAATGGCAGGGATAGGTAGTGGTGGGCAACAGCACAGAGATGGGTGGTGGCAAGGAAGGGTGGTCCTGAAAGGAGCAGCAGCTCCTGCCTTCTAGTACCCCCCTCAGCCTGACGCTGAGAAGAGAAGCACCAGGCCAAGCAGCTGGAGCCATCACCCTCTTCATTTCCCCCAGAATGCCCCTGGGCCCTGACATAGCATCACAGAAGGATGCTACGTTGTGGGTGGAGTCCTGATAGGGATGGGGGAGAAATTCATGTGGCTGGCATTTTAATGAGAAGAATATGCCTAATTTTGGATTTTTGAACCACTGTGCTGCAAATTGAAACTCAGTTATCCTTCGAAATTTGCACTTGTCCAAATTTTGCAGTGGAGTTCTCCAATAAAAAAAAAAAAGGCATACCGGAAAAGCATACGTTAGGGAAAATAACATTCCCAAAATGCATTATATTAGGAAAATTGCTTGCAAAAACTGTGTATATCAGGCAAAGATGCACTCAAAAGCCATATATTAGGAGGACTGTGCAAAAAAATGCTTATGGATTTTCATGCAAACTTTTTTTTAAAAAAAATATCTCAGCTTTTGGAACGAACTGAAGACTGGAGAAATTATCAGAGTTCGATATGAACCAAACTCAAGATTCGAAAAATGACAAAACGGAGAGAAACCGAAATTGATAGATTCATTCGTCCATCCCTAGGGGGTATTAAAGATGGCAATGGGTGCAGCTGCCTGGCCTGCTGACATTTCTCTTCTCACTCAGTGCTGAGTTTTAATTTAAAAAAAGAAAAAAGTAAATTAAATTAGGGGGAGATCCTGGCATCAGCTGCAGTGGGCCTTCTGGGACCTCCCACATATACCCCATGCATCTCTGTTTCCATCGGGCCCTTTCCTTTTAGCCCAAGGTTAAAGTTTCAAGTCAGTGCAAGTGTTCTGTGGTTTGCAAAAGAAAAGTGGTAACATAAGTAGACCATGATGTCATTGTTTTCCATGTGTCTGCATACTTTGGATGAATTGTGCACTTGCCCTGGGTCGAGTGGTTGCATTGATCCTTCCTACAGCTACACTCCCTTGGAAATTCAGCAGAATTTTTGGCACTAGCTTTGAATTCTTAGACGTCTTGTTGGCCCTGTGGAGCTGAACTCCAGCACTTCCAGTGCTGAAATAAGGTCGTTATATGAGCACACTGTACACCCATGCAGAGGTTATGTGGCAGATCCTGGGCACTGCTAAGGGTGGCAAAATGAGAGACAAACATGTCAGGGGCACAATCCAATGAGAAATTTCCCCAATGAAATCCTGACTAAAATGAACAGGAACGGTGCAAGAGCTTAACTGGGCCTGGGTGAGTTGCGCTTTCCTTGGATTATTTCCTGCTCTCACAGGAAGCTGCCTTATTACTGGGTCAGACTGCTTGTTCATCTTACCCTAGCAACTCTTGGGGGTTTCAAGCAGAGAAGGGTCTTCCCATCACCAACTGCCCGATCCTTTTAACTGGAGGCGCCAGGGATTGAAGCTAGGACCTTCTCCATGCAAATTATGTACTCTACCCCTGAGCTATGGTTCCCCATCTCTCACTGCCTGGGTACCCATCTCTCAGGGCCAGGATCACATATTGAGTCCAATTTGGGGGCATAGGGGTCCACTTTTGAGGATGGGCAGCCATTGCCATTCAAGCTGATAGGGCAGGAAGCAGAACCTCAGGACCGGGGCCCAAATCTGGCCCTCCAGAATTCCCCAGATGGCCCCACCCCCTTTACTGCAACTACCAATCATTTGGTGGTTTTCCAGCTTTTGTGCAGTTTTGCCTCATTCTAAAAGGTTGAAATGTCTCTCCCAAGGTTTAGTTACTGGCAATAAGAGCTTTAAGCTAAAATATACTGGTATCTTTGCCCCACCCCTTTTTCCTTCAGCTCCGCCCACCACTGGAATGTGGCCCCCAAACACTTCTCCAAAATGGAATTCAGCCCTTGGTCTGAAAGATGTTCTGCACCTCTGAGACAGGAAGTAGAAGCATTGTCTTCCAGGACCCTCTGTGGGTCCAGCTTAGGGTCTTAACTGTTAAGACCAAGAAGATCCAGTTGCCCAATAGAGGACATGTACCAGAGAAACTTTGCTAGACCATTGGTGGGCAGAAGGTAGATCTCTAGATGCTTTGGACTTTAACTCCCAGAAGCTCCTGCCAGCATGGACAATAGTCAGGAATGCTGGGAATTGAAGTCCAAAACATCTGGAGTTCTACTTTCTGACCACCCTTGCAGAACAGGCCACCAGACAGGGCAGACCAGAGACTAGTAAAAACAACAGTCTTGCTGTAATAGACTAACCATAGCTACCCTCCGGAAATTGTTGCAATGGGCTAGCATAGTGTAAGACAGTCTTCCCCAACGTGGTGCCTTTCAGGGCTGTTGGTGGACTACCACTCCCATCACCCAAGCCAGCATGATCAATGGCCCTGCTGGCTGGGGATGATGGGAGTTGTAGTTCAATACATCTGGAAGGCACCAGGTTGGGGAAGGCTGGTTTAAGATAAGCATATAGTAGGGTATAGGATTCCAGATGAAATGTGGTGTATACTTTAAGGGAGCCACCTGGGGAATGAATGTTACCCTAATGATACCTAACCCAGATCACCAGGCTTTCTAGAGAGAGATGGGCAGACAGACCAGCCTACTATAAGTAAATAGCAGATAGACTGTACAAGTATCATACAGGCACATGTATGTTTTTTCCACCCAGACATTTCTCTCTTGCTATGGAATGTATATGTTAAATCAGGAGTGGGTGCATCATGGTAGTCAAGATCTGTTGGTAGACCTCAGGATAATTTGCAGTAGATTGGCAAGGGTGTCTAAGTCCCAATAGCCAGTAAAAATGCATTTTTAAAAACCTGTCATGGTTGGACTTATGCTGATAGCTTCTGTCTCAGCCTCAGTGTTCCTTGCTTGTAAAATAGGAGTATTAACTGGTTGTCTTTAATGAGTTCTTTGTGCAATTCTGTTGGCTGGTCTTAAAGTTTTGTATTTGTAACTCAGATACCGATTTTTACTTGTATGTAGTGATTATCCCAGTATGTGGCTCACAGGGTGAAGTAGGTAATCAGCTCCACCACTTGAAGCATCTGGCTTTAATTAGTGGATCTCTGAGTTCCAGTAAAAAAGCAAAGCAGATCCCATAATCCTGAAGCTAACCATGGAGCCCATTGATTTGCGTGAAGTGATAATTCCCCTTTACTCAGCACTGGTTAGGCCTCATCTTGAGTACTGCGTCCAGTTCTGGGCACCACACTTTAAGAAGGACGTAGACAAACTGAAGAGGGTTCAGAGGAGGGCAACAAGGATGATAACGGGACTGGAAACAAGGCCCTATGAGGAGAGACTGAAAGAACTGGGCATGTTTAGCCTTCAGAAGAGGAGACTGAGCTGAGGGGAGATATGATCGCACTCTTCCAGTACTTAAAGGGTTGTCACACAGAGGAGGGCCAGGATCTCTTCTCGATCATCCCAGTTTGCAGGACACAGAATAATGGGCTCAAGTTACAGGAGCCCAGATTCCACCTAAACATCAGGAAAAAATTCCTGACTGTCAGAGCAAGAAGACAATGGAACCAACTACCTAGGGAGGTGGTGGGTTCTCCCAATCTGGAGGCGCTCAAGGTGCAGCTGGACAGCCATCTGTCAGGGATACTTTGACCTGGATTCCTGCATTGAGCAGGGGGTTGGACTCGATGGCCTGGTAGGTCCCTTCCAACTCTGCTTTTCTATGATTCAACCAAGCTGCTAGTCTCCTGCCCTGGTGTACATGAGATCAAATGCAAAACAAAACTTTATGGGGACATTTTTTTTGAGGGGAGGGGGACAGGAATGGATTCATTATTTTCAAAAAGGGACACCGCAGAAACTGCATGTTGTCAACTTCCTGCTGTGGATATACCGTATGCAAGAGCAATTGCTCTTTGCAATTTTAGGAGAAGAGCTGTTGGGCTGAAGCCCAACAGCTCCTGCTTCCGCTGCTGCCCCATGTGGTAATTATTTTAGATAGCAGGAACTACACAGAGATCTGCTGAGTAAAAGTGAATTCTACAAGTAGGGGCCTCAGTTCCTGGAAGAAACCGTTCTTTCCATTTGCGTCATGAGGAAAAGGTCCAGAGATGGTGTTCAGGGGCATTGACAGGGGCTTAAAAGATTTGAAGCAGCAGCCCATCAGACATACATTTGAACAAAATTGGCATGTGCTAATTAATTAATTAATTATATTTATGAATCGCCCATCTGGCCAGACATCCAGGCCACTCTGAGTGATGTACAGTCCAATAAAATACAAGAGCGGGGGGGGGGAACACACACACACACACACAGTATAAAACACAATTAAAAACAGTACAAAACTTAAAAATCCTAACCCACCCCATATTCCCACCTGAAAAGCCACGTTTTTAATGCCTGGTGGAAGCTAATCAAGGAAGGGGCATGGCGGAGGTCACTGGGGAGAGAGTTCCATAAATTGGGGGCTGCCACAGAAAAGGCCCTCCTCCTAGTCCCCACCAGCCTGGTTTCTCTGGCTGATGGGACAGGGAGAAGGCCAGTCCATGGTAGATCTTGTTGAGCGGCCTACTTGATGTTGCTGGAGGCGCTCCTTGAGATAAACTGGACCGGAGCCGTATAGGGTTTCAAAGGTCAACGCCAACACCTTGAATTTGGCTCGGCAAACAACTGGTAGCCAGTGCAACTCTTTGAGCACTGGAGTAATGTGATGTATATGTATATATTATATGTGAATTTAGAAATGATTACTAAGGGCATAATCCTATGCATGTTTAGACAGAAAAAAAGTCCTACAACTCCCATCATCCCTCCAGCCAGCCATGAAAAAAAATGAAGTAGTGCTTCAATGAAAGAGCTTTATAGCCCAATAATAATAATAATAATAATAATAATAATAATAATAATAATAGTGCTATAATGCTCTTTCATTGAAGCACTATTTCCTTTTTTTAATGTAGCCACGAAATACCACTAATTAAAAGACTGATAAAAACATAAAATAAAAACCTGTTGATAAAAAGGTGCCAATCAGAAAGATAATAATAGTGCGTCAGGGTATAGATGCATGGCGATAGGCTCACCTGCCTGATAATATCACCGTACTATGGATCAAAATCATGGCTCTTCAAAAAAAAAAGGAAAAAAGGAAGAGTAATACTAATCAATCTACACCTGCAGCCATTGTGCTACTGTTCTGTTCTTTAAAAAACCCAACAATTTACTACCCTTTCATGACACCCCAAATCTGCTGCCTGAAGCAGCCACCTCATTCTGCCTAATGGAAGGGCTACCCCTGAAAACAGGATTAATAATAAGTAGGGAGGGGAATTTGGGAAACATCAAAGAAACGAAGAGCTCGTAAAACCTCGTGTTATATCAGAACAAAATTTCCTGATGTTGAAAAACTGGAGGCATCAGACCCAGAGGTCAAGTTCCTTTAATGTAATTTGCCAGTGAGCAACACAACACTGTTGCGTGTTTATGGTCTTGTAGCTGGCTTGATGCCTTCTTTGCCAATAAAAAACAACCAGTCATAGACATACAATGACCCGCTGAAGTTTTCACTCAAGGAAACCAAACAGGAAAGCAAGTTAATAAAGAAGAACTTCAAAGGGCCACTTGCTGCCAGATCCATCCCACACTTTGCATTTCTGCCTGGATGCCTGGACTGTTACAGGCTTAAGGAACTTTACAAGCTCTGCTTTGGAAGCAGTTTAGTCACAAGGAAGCTGTCTCTTGCTGAATAATGTATCTTTTGTCCAGCCCTGGAAGTTCACCAAAGCAAAAAATAGGTTTAGCGGACTCTGCTACACACGCTTGGACACCCACATCATTCATTGTTCACCTCACCAGTGTCCGTGGCCAAGCTGGAGAATGTACCATGCCAAGAGCTGAGGAATCTGGATCTTTGCCCTGGACGTGATCTCTTTCAGACATAAAACCCTGAGTCATGAAGCCATGACGCTCAAGAGCTGGCAGTATAAGATTAGTAATGTACATGGGAATTTAATTCATTCATTTTTAGAGACATTACTTAAGGGGTATTACTTAATAAAGATAGTAATTACTTTGTCATTCATTTGCAAATTGACATTATTGAGTTTGGTCTGACTCATGATTGGGATAGCGTTTTTCAACCACAGAAACCAATAGTCCCTACTGAAATGCTATATTTTCTCAATATGCTAATTTATCACCAGTGGCTGCTGTTGGGTGTGGGTCACTCTGATTTTATCTTGTATGCCTTTACGTTTTGCACAGAAATGTGATGCACCTAAAGATACTACAGTCATGCCTTGGATTGAGAGCATAATTCGTTCCAGAAACGTGCTTGTAATCCAAAACACTCTTATATCAAAACGAAATCCCCCCCCCAAAAAAATGTGTAAGAGATTTTTAATTTAAGCCGTACTACGGTACTTGTCTTGCAAGACGTCGCTTGTATATCAAGTAAAAAAAAATTAAAAAAATTAAAAAATGTGCTTGTCTTGCAAAATGCTCTCAAACCAAGTTACTTGCAATCCAAGGTATTACTGTACTTGTATTTCCTTCTCTTTCTGCCCCATTGTTTCCAAACTTTGGGGGGGGGATTCACTGTGCCCATCTACATATAAACCTGCCAGCTTAGGACACCAGTTCATATGTCTAATGAAGGAGCCATGGAAGCTGTATTCCATGGAAGCTTATGGTCTCTTGTGTTTTTTGCTATGTCAGACAAACATTGCTACTGGCTTTCGAGCTTCTTCACTTAGGGCCTGGATTTATTCGTTCGTTCTTTCTCTCCTGTGAAGTTAACATATAGGGGGAAATGTCTCTTACATAATGGTTCTTAGAAAACAATGCCACTTCATCTCTCAGACTGACTTCCTCATGAGAAGTGAGATCAGTAAAAGAGACAGGAAAACATCAATTCCCTGATTTTTGTTTTGCTTAGTAATCAGTGGCCGATGTGCTGAGTCTCTCTTTCCCTTGTGCTCAAGAACGGTTGGTTTTAAAGCAATTTCCAATCTCCGGTATAAACCATGCTGAGCTCTGCATTTTTAGAGACTTCTAAAAAGAGAAGCTGTGTGTGTTGCATGGCCAATACCCTGAAGGGTGCTTTATGTTGTGTAACAGTGAAGGCTGTTGAGAAATGGCTCACATATCAGAAAGGTTGCTAATATTTTTATTTGCCCTTGCTCCTGTACTTTTATAGCAGCTTGGTGTGCAGATACTAGCAGATATGGTAATGCTTATATCTCCATGGCATGAAAAGTTTCCACTGCTGATTTCTGCACGTCAGTGTGCTGTTAAAGGCACAGGACAGGAGCAGGACAGCACATTTTTTCAGGTCAGTTGACAGCCTTGCACAATGGATGGTCAGGAGTGGGCCTATAACTGGACATCATTCTCAAAAACTGAAAATGAAATTAGATTAGCAGTACAACTGGGAATACAGGTCATGTCCATAGCTGGAATATGTGCGTGTTTAGACAAAGGATATTTATTTGATTCTGCCTTTCCGTTATAATTGAGTTTCAAGGTGGTACAATTATTGGACCATCATAAGTCAACACAGAAGAACAAAAACTTAAATACAAGTAACCTAATTTGGTTAAGTTTATTTAGGTTTCAGTCTTTGACACACTAACTACAGAGTAAGTCCCATTTAAATCAGAGGGTTGTTTTTTTCCTGAGGAAATAGGGTGAGGATTGCACTGTTAATGCACTAAATCATTTTAATAAAATACAACTGAATTTTAATCCATTTTTTTAAAATTAGTGCCTTTGCACTCATTGGCCATAACACTGGACACTTGGGTAGAATACTGCTTCTGTATTTTCTCTTATAGCTCCATAAGGAAAAGGGCTAGATAATTGCTGCTGCTTCTTTTTTTAAGTGAAAGCTGAAAATTCAGTGAAATGGCCTCTCTCTAACATCCCCAAAGCAGCCAGCCAGCTGTCCTCCTGGTTCCACCCGACCCAATCCTTCCCCACAGCGGTGGGCGTGATAAGAGTGCTTCCTCATTTCCCTTTCTCATTATGCCTTTCAAAGACTGTCTCAGGGCTTCTTTTAAGGAGATACTGTAGGTGCCACTCTCATAAATCACACCTATTTTCTGAAAATGATGAGCTTGTGGGAGACCTAAAACTGAGTTGTCAGATGGTGAATCAGAAGCTTGCCCAAGGATGCCTGTTTGAGTGGGGAGGTGGGAACCACGTGGGTGAAGAAGCCACAACTGCCTTGTCTCCCACTACATCAGGGAATTGAAAGACATAGCACAGCATAGATCTCTACGTTGCAACCTGGACATCCTATTAGTCACTAGAACCAGAAAGGTCAAAAACACAGTTAACCGGATGTAGCAAGGAAGGACTGGGATGCTGTCAAATTAACAGCTGTGCAGCAGAGCAGAGAATTTTGGCAAGTGCTACTTCAGGGTAAAAGAATCTCTACCTGCTGAAATCCCCTCTTTTACACCACAATAAAAGTCATAGGAGCCCTGTCCTCCTTTGCATTTTTCTTACAAGAAGTATAATAAAGTTTCATTTTTGCTTACATGCCCCATTTCCAAATCTCAATGAGGGAGCCGCAGCCTGACCAAAAGCAAAAGTTGTTGACCACAGTGAGCAACTGTGAGAATCATTAAAGACGCATCAGTGCAGTCATATTGCTAGTAGTTTACTATCAAAACTTAAAACAGACTTGAATAAGGATGTGGCTTGCAGCTTTTCTCAAATGCTTTCAGTGCTTTTCCCAGCAAAGTCCCACTGAGGTGATGCTTCTGCTTGAAAAACGATACCTGGTTGTTTAGGGAACTTTGACATGTTTGTCAGAGCAGGTGTGAGGCTTCTGTGAATCACTGCTGGAAAGATCTGTGCTCAGGGGGAAAGGTGACAACACAAGAGTTCCCCCGTATTCACCAGTTTCCTGGAAAAACCCCTGTATTAACTTGCAACACAGAGAATGTTTCCAAGGGTCATGCTACTACCCACTATAATTTGCACATTGGTGAGATCAAAGGAAGATGTTATACGATTTTCTGTATTACTCACTGTTTTACCAGCAAGTGTTACAACTTTTTGTATTTTGTCCAAACAAAGGATAATAATAACCATGCTTCCCTTTAATATGTAAAGGGAGGGGGGACTTGTTAGAAGCAATTCTAAGCCTTATAGCTGGGGCGAGGGACAAAAGGGGGAGGTAGAGAAAAGCAAGGATTGAAAAATTCTTATATTTCCCCCCCAGTTTGTTGGAAAAGAGGAGCTAGACAAAAATGTTGGGAAGACTGTAATATGCTCTGCTTGTCTATCACCACTGGACTAGAGAAGAGCCTTGCTGGACCAAACTAAGGGTCTATCTCAGCCTTCCCCAACAACCTGGTGACCTCCAGTTGTGTCAGACTACAACCCCCACCATTCTATGGCCATCTAAGCTGGGGATAATGGGAGTTGTAGTTGAGCACATCTAGAAGGCACCAGGTTGGGGAAAGGCTGGTCTATCTAGGCTTATCTATCTATCTATCTATCCATCCATTCATCCATGGCCAGCCAGATGCCTCAAGAAAGCTCAAAAGCTGGGCATGAAGCACCAGTTCTCCTGCATTGTTTGTTCCCAGCATGATTTGGTATTCAGAAGTATTATGCCTCTGAACCTGTAGGTTTCATTATGTTATCAGTTATCATGGCCAATAGCCATAGATAAGACCAATCCTCGTGTATCTGCCTAACCCACTAAATAAAATAAAATAAATAAATAAATCTAGACTACAGGTCATCAGTGAATTCCATAAATTAATTATAAGTTGTGTGAAGAAGTACTTTGTCTACCCAGAATATACTGCCAATGAACTAACTTGAGTAACCCTGAGTTCTAGTATTATGGGATCGGTTGGAAAAGGTCTCTCTTGACACCATCAATTTATAAGCCTCTATTGCAGCTACGCTAGCTGGGGCATGCTGGGAGTTGTAGGCCAAAATCATATGGGGACCCAAGGTTGGAGAACACTGCTCTACTGTGTCCCTCCTTTCATGTCAAGTGACATAAATGACTCATTTGTATAATTTATTCTGACTGCAGAAGATAGAGTCAGTGCTTGGATGTAATTCTAGAGCAGGGATGTGCAACTTTTGAGGGTTGGCTGGGCTGCATTGGAACCCTTCTTGGGACCGCACCCCTCCCCCGCCAAAGCTGCAGCTGGAAGTGGCCGTGCTGCTACTGGAAGTGGCCATGTGGCTGCATTCCCAACAATTCTACTGAGAAACAAGGCATGTGGGGAACACGCACGCACCTTGTTCCCCAAGCAGAATTGTGTTCACCTCAGCCTGCCAAGCAGCTGGTTGGCAGGCTGGAAGGAGTGCAATTTTGCAGAGAAACGGGGCATGCCTGTCAGCATTTCTACTGGATAACAGAACATGTGGGGAGCATGCGCCTTGTTTCCCAGCAGAATCACTGGGAATCTGGGAGAGTAGACCTCTCCGGCAGGAGGCAGGATGGAGCCTGCAATCCGCTTGCCACTTCCCCGTGGTTAGGGCAGTGGCACCAAGTGGATCAGGCACCACCGCCTCCTCTTGCCTCCTGCTCCAGAGTAGACCTCTCAGGCAGGAGGCGGTCTCCTCTGGAGCAGGAGGCGGGGGTGCCCAATCAGCTCCCCTGTCCTCCCCTTTGCGCTTCAGGGCATGTGCCCTGTTTGCACTATGGGAACGATGATGATGATGATGATTCTTTGTCCCCTTTGCACAAACAGGGCTCATTCCCTGAAGTGCAACAGGGTCAACTTCCAGCCTCGGCTTGTCCCAGCCGAGGCTGGAAGTTGACCCCATTGCACTTTAGGGCATGAGCCTTGTTTGTGCAACAGGGACTCTGACGGCCGCAGCGAGTCGAAATTGGCTCGTGATTGCCACTGTCAGACTGAGGAGACTCGCTCCTCCCTGCAGTGTCCTCTGGGATACACCTGGAGGAAAAAGGGGGAAGGAGGGAGCGAAGTACCCACAAGAGCCCCGATCATCTGTTGGGCTCATCATGGGTACTTTGCAAAACAACCAACCCACTGTAGCTTATTGCCAAGGTGGGTTGTTGTATCAGGTGAACCAGGCCATTGTGAATGCGGAGAGGGCAGATAAAGATGGAAGAAGAAGTCCTGTGGGTGAGAGTAGATGCAGCAACAGAAGTAAGTTAAATTTTGCTAGTTTGTGTTGTTTGTTCAGCTGCTGCTACAATGATAGTTTTTGTTTTGTTTTTTGCTTTATTATGTATAATTTAATATACAAATAATAATTAGTATAAGCCATTTGAGTCTTGGTGATTCATTAATTGGGAACTCTCATAATTCCAAAGCTGAATTTGCTGTAGGGGCAAAGCTGAATAGGGTGGAGGAGTTACATATGCATTTGGCCTTGGAAGATGATACTGAATGGCACCGAAGGCCCGAAGGGTACACTGCTAGGGAAATCATAGTCATGGGCACTTTCACGGGATAAAAGAAGTTTGGACTTGATAGCCTTGTAGGCTCCTTCCAACTCTATGATCTATGAAATCTATGAAGAATCAGTTTTTGACCCAAAGATGGTTTGAGTTTGAATATGGTTGCCATGGACTGAAAGAAAAGGAACAACCATTTGTAATTTGAGTGACAGTCCCTAGAAACATGGTCAATTAGTTAGCATCATCTGTTCTCCAGTTCCTGTGAACGATGTGGCCCTAAAGATGTGTGTGATGATGATTTGCTGCTGGTCACCATATTTGCCATAGTGTCCAGGCTCTTCTCCTTGACATGTGGCATCTCCTACACTAGAAAATTATGTCCATGATTTAATTTAAAAAAAAAACAACGTACAGAATGAGGACATTTTTAAAATATTCTGTGCAAGTGCCCTCTTGCCTTTGAAATAGATATGTTTTAACAATATATCAAACGCTGTGGTCACAAGGCAAAACACTTTTTCTGAAGTGAGACGAAACCATAGTATCTAGATAAAAAACCTGAACAGAAAAATTAAATGTTGTCTAGAAATGACTAGCATGAGACAGTTAGATACTGTCTCACCATGCCAAAGGAGGAAATAGCCTTTTCTCTGGGGTTTTGCTTAATTTATTAGATAGATTATAGGCACTGATCTAGCTCCCTACTTCCCCAAGCAGTTGGCTAGTGGAGGCTAGAAGATGGTTGTTTAAATTAGCATTGACGGTGTTGAGAACTGGTCGCTACTAGCTAGTGGAAACATCAGATCTGCTCGGCAGTTTGATTAGAATGTAGCCAGGGGGGAGAGAAGAGGTCTTGCTCTCTGGCAAGAAGCAGCCTTTGGAGAAGGCAGGGCTATTTTAATGCATGCTGTTGCTTTCCGGAGAACTAATGTTGCTTTAAAGATTAGCACTGTATAAGTGGGTGCTTCCCAGCTGTTCCCTGTATATCTGTAAATAAATAGAAATTGGAGGGTAAACAATGCAAGTATCCAGCATGCTCTCCTCCAAGGAAAGTGATCCTACATCAGCTCCCTGTGTAGACCTTTCTGCTTGGGGAAGTGGGAGCTAGGCAATGATACAACTGTATCCTGCTACAGTTTGAGCTACAACTTGTATTTCCACACCATGGCATCCTAAATGGTAATAAACCAGGAGACAGACACAAGCTCAGTTGAAAGTAGATATTTCATGAAAGGATGAGATGGCAAAACAGTGTGGCAAAAAAAATGGCAAAACAATGTGGCAAAAAAAAGGGCAAAATCAGTGTACACAACATCAAGATGGCCACAATATTTGGCCATTAAATCTTTTTGATCTCTCTCTATTCCACACAGGGATTAAAACAGGAAACTAGACAGAAATATGGACTGTGCATGGAAAGTTAATTATGGCAGATAAAAGATTAGAAGACAGTGTACTAGAAAGATGCCTATTAGCACATTACAGTGAAAGCTACTCCTTCCATGGCAGTCATCATTCCTGAGCTGCAAGAATCAAATCAACTGGCGTGCTGACCTTCCTCTTCTTCACTGGGCCACCTGCCTGCTGGCTCAAAGTAAACTCTAGTCTCCACATCTGCAAGAGCAACCAAAGAAAGAATTATTGGAGCTTTGGTATTTTATTAATTTAAATTCTATACTGCCGTTCACCCACAAAAGGACTCCAGGGCAGTGCTAAAAGATAAGATTCATGTATTCTCACCATGAATTCACTGGTTAGCTTTAGACTAGGGAAAGGTCTGCAGCACATGCAAAAGGTCCCAGGTTCAATCCCTGGCATTTCCAGATAGGGCTGGGAAATACCTCTTTCTGAAAATCTGAAAAGCCACTACCAGTCAAAGTCAATTATACCAGGCTAGATGGACCAATAGTCTAACTCAATATATGGCAGCTTTCTATGTTCACTATTCGCTCTCTCTCAGGCTCTCCCCCTGCTTATAATATGGGAATGTTATTGACCTACCTTGCACAGCTGTTGAAAAGTTTAGTGAATGCAGAGTGCTCTGAATGCTCTAAATCACTATACAAATGCTAAGTTTTTGTTAGGGGCTGGGGTTCAGCCAGGACCAAGAGGGCTGTGCTAGCTTCAGGTCATAGGAGACGGTGTTTACTGTGTGCTCTCTCTTTCTCTCTCTCTCTCTCTCTCTCTCTCTCTCTCTCTCTCTCTCTCACACACACACACACACACACACACACAGCGATTCCTCCTTGGCTGCATCTCTTTGGTTTCCAATACAGTAATACCTTGGATTGCAAGTAACTTGGTCTGAGAGCGTTTTGCAAGACAAGCAATTTTTTAAAAATAAATTTTGACTTGATAAACAACAAGTGACGTCTTGCAATACAAGTGTAGGGATGTAACCGCTCGCCTCGAGTGGGCGTAGTGGGCCGAAATCGGCCCCGCTCACGCCCGCCAGAGACTCGCTTTGATATAAGAGTGTTTTGGATTACAAGCACGGTTCCGGAACGAATTATGCTTGCAATCCAAGGTATTACTGTATAGCCATTCCAGTCATACATGCTTCCTCGCAGTCCCAAAGATCTTGTAAGGACAGGCTCTTTGCCGCATTACCAAGGGAATACTGTAGTCATCATGGCTTCCGAGTGGTGCCACACAGCACTGCATCATCTCAGTAGGCTGCTCTCCCAGGTACATGGTAAGCTCCCTCCCTCCACAGAATTATTTAGTGATGGTGATGAATATTCGTAAATGTGAGAAAATATATTTAATCTGTATAATTGAATATGAGTGAGGCAAATGCAGAATGTTAGTTGTTTTTTTGTTTTTTTTAAATAGAACACATGGATTACATAGAGCTCTAGGTATAGCACATAAAACGTTACATAGCCAAACTCCACACTGATGCTTCCCATGGAAGCTCACTGGCCCACACTTGCAATTTTACTCAAACATACATAGAGCTGCAAGGACAGGTTGCTTACCTGTAACTGTAGTTCTTCGAGTGGTCATCTGTGCATTCACACACATATGGGTTCTCTGCGCCTGCGCTGAGATCGATCGGAAACTTCTTTAGCTGAGATGAGCCGGGCGGGAGCCCCTCCCCCTCGCGCGTGCTCCTTAGCGCGGCTCCCGCCCGTCTCCTCAGTTCCCTGAGACCGCCTATTGCGACCCTCGGGACCGAGGCTGATTCAGGAAGAAAACTTTACTACACCTCCTCGAACCCGATGGGTACGAGATTGATAGAAAAAATTTCGAACCTCGATGTAATCGAGATCGACTAAAAAGAAAACACACGAAATTGGACCACCCCGTTTCCACCTGGGTATCCATCGAACTCGATGCAGACACCGAGAGGGGAAGGAGGGCGGGTTGTGTGAATGCACAGATGACCACTCGAAGAACTACAGTTACAGGTAAGCAACCTGTCCTTCTTCTTCGTGGTCTCTGTGCTTCACACACATATGGGTAGATTAGCAAGCTGACTTACCGGAGGTGGGTCGGTGTCGGCAGTCAGATGGTGATCGATGACAGTACCGCCCTGCCGAAGGCGTTCTGTGCCCTGGATCGAACATCGAGGCGGTAGTGCCGGATAAAGGTGGAGGGCGAAGACCAAGTTGCCGCCCTGCACAAGTCCGTCAAAGAGACTCCTCTGCCGAATGCCGTCGAAGTCGACATGGCCCTAGTAGAGTGCGCCCTCACGGAGCTTGGCAAAGCGCGACCGGCGAGTTGATATGCCAGTTTGATGGTGTCTACAAGCCATTTGGATAGTCTCTGTTTTGATACTGGACATCCCTTCTTCGGAGGGCCGTAGCATATGAAAAGTTGTTGCGTGTGCCTTATGGACTCTGTACGCGCTTTGTAAAAGGCTATTGCTCTACGGACATCGAGGCTGTGTAAAAGTCTCTCGGTATCCGATGATGGTGTTGAGAAAAAAGCCGGAAGCACAATGTCCTGGCCTAGATGAAAATCGGAGACGACTTTTGGTAAGAAGGCTATGTCCGGCCGTAAGACGACCTTGTCTTTGTGGAAAGTTGTGTACGGAGGGTCAACCCTGAGAGCGGCTAGCTCGCTGACACGCCTTGCGGATGTAATCGCTGTCAGGAACAGAGTTTTAAATGACAGAAGACGTAAGTCTGATTTCGCCATGGGCTCAAAAGGGGGTTTCATTAAAACTTTCAAAACCAACTGGAGGTCCCATCCCGGTATAATAGTTCTCGTCGGAGGGCATAAGTTCTTTACACCCTTCAGAAATTGCTTCACGAGTGGGTGTACAAATAAAGATGAACCGGTCGAGGTTGTTCGGTACGCCGTAATTGCCGCTAAATAAACTTTAATAGACGAGAGTTTAAGTCCCCGGGCCATCAGAGAATGAAGGAAGTCGAGGACAGTCGATATCGAGCAAGTTATCGGGTCTTTATCGGACATCGACACAAAGTTAGAGAAAGCTTGCCATTTCCTTGCATAAGAAAGCCTTGTTGATTGCTTTCGTGCTGCTAACAGGACTTCCCTTACTGCCGAAGAGAGGTCTGTATGCCCTGCTATCTGATCCTCCAAGCCGTGAGGTTCAGCGATTGCAGATTCGGGTGAAACACCCTGCCCTGCTGCTGGGTGAGCAGGTTGTCCTGAAAAGGTAGTTGTAGGTAATTTCCCTGAGATAGATGTAGAAGAAGGGAAAACCAGGGTTGACGTGGCCACCATGGGGATATTAGGATACAGTTTGTTCTGTCCAACGATATCTTTGCCAGTACTCGAGTCAGTAGCGGAATTGGAGGGAACAGATAGAAAAAGTCGTTGCTCCAATCCAGTAGGAAGGCGTCGGTCATCGATTTCGGATCCATAGCCGCTCTGCTGCAGAATAGTGGACAGGCCGTATTTTCGTTGGTTGCGAATAGGTCTACGTTCGGCCGGCCCCATAGGTGGAAAAGGGATGCCAATATTTGTCGATCCAGCTTCCACTCGTGCGACTGCAGCGACACCCTGCTCAGTGTGTCCGCCAGTACATTGATTTTCCCTGCTATGTGAATAGCTACAAATGACATTCGTCGAGGTAGAGCCCACTCGTACAGCTGTAGCGTCAGTCTCGTGAGGCGCATCGACCTCGTGCCTCCCTGTTTGTTTAGATACGCTACCACTGTGGTGTTGTCTGTTACAATTTGAACGTGATGGGCAGTCAGATGATGTTCCAGCGCTTGTAGTGCTTTCCAGACAGCCATTAGCTCCAGCCAATTGATGTGTCTGGTTCTTTCCGCCGGATTCCAAGTGCCCTGTACGACGTGGTCGTCGGAGTGGGCTCCCCATCCTAGTAGCGATGCGTCCGTTGTTAGAATTCGGCTCGGTATCGATGGTCTGAAGGTCACGCCGTCGAGCAGGTTCGACTCTTTCTGCCACCACCTCAAAGACTCTCTTACGGCTCGTGGAACTGATAGACGAAGGGATGGTCTGTCCTTTTCCGGCTGGAAAGCTCGGACAAACCAGATCTGTAGCGGTCGCATGCGAAGCCTCGCATAGCGTACGACTGCTATGGTCGAGGCCATGTGCCCTAAGAGTCGCTGGAGTGTGCGAGCTGATGACATTGGCCGACTGTATATTTTCTTTGATAGAGCGACTATCTTCATTGCTCGTTCGTTCGGAAGGTAGGCCCGACCATCGGATGCATTTAACCTCGCCCCTATGTATTGAATCTCTTTTACGGGCTGGAGGACCGACTTCTCTGCATTCAGGCAAAGTCCCAGCTCGAGCATGAGGCCAAGGGTCTGTTCGAGCGCGTTTCGTAGCTCGAGCTTCGACGATGCCACCAACAACCAATCGTCGAGGTATGGAAAAATGGTGATGCCCCTTGTCCTCAAACTCGCACACACCGCCGCCACACACTTTGTGAATACCCTCGGCGCGGTGGAGAGTCCGAATGGAAGAACGACGAACTGGTAGGTGTCTTCCCCCACTCGAAACCGAAGGTATTTCCGGCTGTCTCCGTGGATGGCGATGTGGAAGTAGGCATCTTTGAGATCGATGGATGCAAACCAATCGGTCCTTCGGAGTAGGGGAAGGATCGATTGGAGTGTGACCATGCGGAATCTTTTCGATGGGATAAAAAGATTCACAGTTCGAAGGTCCAGGATCGGTCTGAGTCCTCCTCCCTTCTTCTTCACAATGAAGTACCTGGAGTACAGGCCGACCTCCATGTCTCCTGCGGGAACTGGCTGTATTGCTCCCTTTTGAAGGAGGCTCGAGACTTCCTCCAGTAGGACCCGCGTTGGACGGGTGGTCTTGATCCCGAGAAATGGGGGGAGGACTCCGAACTCGATCCTGTAGCCGTGCTCTATAATGCTTAACACCCATCGGTCCGTCGTGATGGTCCTCCAATTTTGGAGGTGGTTGCAAAGTCGGTGGCCGAAGAGAGTAGTCTGAGGTGGTGCAGAGGTGTCGTCGAGGTATAGCGTCGATGGTGTGTCGGTCGGGCCGGTAGGGCAGTCAAAGACGACGACGACCGAAGTCGCCCCCCTTCCTGCTGCCCCTTGGTCTTTGCTGCTGGTATTGTCGCTGGGGTTGGGTCGGAGGCTGCGACGCCCCAGGTCTCCGGTTCCCGCCCCTGTATTGACCCGCCGGCTGGTACTGCTTGGTCGGGAACGGAAACCGGGACCACCGCCGTGGCCTGAAAGACTGAGATGGTTGCTGGCGGACGAGCCCCATCTTTTTGGCCGTTGTGAAGGCCTTCTGAGCCGAGTCGAGGGAGTCATCAGTGGTGGCGTTGAATAACCCCTCGCCATCGAACGGAAGGTCCTGAATCTTCGCCCTATCGTCGGGAGTCAGAGCGGTAGAGCGAAGCCATGCGTGCCTCCTCAAGGCCACGGACCCGATCATCGATCTGGCATGACTGTCGACCTGATGCCGGGCAGTGTTCATCTGAAGTGCACCGATACTCGTTGCCTCCTTGATGTACTGAGCCGCCAGATCTCTCTTGTCGTCCGGCAGATAATCACAGAGGTCTCCCAGCTTCTCTGTGATATACATTTGATATCTAGCTAACAACGCCTCGTAGTTAGATATCTTTAGTCCGAGGGAAGACGATGAATAGATCCTACGTCCGTAGGAATCTAGCGTCTTACCCTCTCTATCTGCCGGAGTGGTGTGCTGTCTTCCCCCACGAGACTGCGCCGATTTGACTATGAGCGAGTTCGGGGTCGGATGGGAAAACAGAAACTTTGCTCCTTCCTCCTGGATCTTGTACATTGACTCCAGGCGTTTGGCCGTCGGTTTCAATGAGGCCGGAGTCTTCCAGGTTTCTTGCACCGTCTCCAACAATGTCGGCAAGAATGGAAGAAGCAGCTGGTTCGACTGTGTCGTTTTAAGGACCGCATAAATGTCGTCCTTGGCCTTCCCCTTTGACGATTTCGCCTCAACTCCCAGAGCAGTCACCAGCCGGCTGACATGCTCCGCAAAACTCCCCATGTCCTCCGATGGGGAGACTGCTTCTTTGGACTCCACCTGCCCGTCCGGGGAGGTGGAGTGGGAGGAGGAAGCCGTCGAGTCGGAATCCGACCGATACGCCGATCCCGACGAAGAGTGGCCAACTACATCAGTCGCAACCGGAAGATTTACGAGAGGTTGTGGCTGAGCTGTCGACGTCGACGCAGCTGACTCCCTCACCACTGTCGACGGGGCACGAGACACAGCCGTATCTCGGTGTGGCGTTGGGGAGTGCCTTTGGCTACGGTGTCTGTCTGGAGAAACGGAACGCCGGTGATAGTAATGGCGTTCCGACCTCTCGTGCCTTGGCGAGCGTCTCGACCTCGAGTATCGGCTCCTGGAACTCGATCCCGAGTAGTAGGAACGGGACCTCGACCTCTCACGGTATCGGGAGAGTCGAGATCGAGGACTCGAGGCCGTGGAGACCGACTCACGAGCCCGATAGTAGGGGGATCGTGATCGGCGGCGGTATTCCCGGCGCTCCTCTACGCGCCCAACTGACGGAGACAGTAACGGCGGGGGACCCCTCGAGCCCGAACGGGGTCTATCCAGTGCCTTTTGCTCCTCGAGCTGGGCTGGCGAAGCTCGTAGCTCTCCCTCCGACAGGGAAGCTGACGCAGCTGCTGGCTCTTTTTGGATCTCTCGGCCTCGAGGAGACGTAGTCGAAGCCGGAGTGGACTGGCGGGCAATCGATCCCGAAGCTCGATCCCGAGCACCAGCCAGAGCCTCTATCATCTCCACCGTACGCTTCGAGACCACCATAGTGGTCGAAGTCGACGGGACCGCCATCTCGCTAGCCGTAACCGCCATTTTCTCCTTAAGGCGTTTCGCCTTATCCTTACGGGCCTTCTTAGCGAGTTTTTTCGTTATGTCCGTTGGCGGTTTTTTTATAGACTGGGATCCCCCAGGTCGTTCCTCTGGCGCTGGTCCTTTAGCCGACAAGGATTGTTCCCACAGGAGGGCCCTCAGTTTCATTTGTCTGGCCTTCCTGGCCTGTTTGGTAAAGGCCTGACAATCCTTACAGCTTTCCACTTTATGCTCCTGCCCCAGACATAGGAGGCAGAGCGTATGCTTGTCAGCGGGGGGGATTTTAGTCCCACACCGCTGACATTTCCTAAATGGTGCCTTGAGAGGCATAGTGAAAGATTAGATAGAAATATATAGATAAGGACAAGAACGGGGGAGAGAAGGTTTTAGGTAGGATTTTTTTGGTAGTAATTTTTTTTTTTTTTTTTTTTTAGAAATGAAGGTATAGTTCGAAAGAGAATGAAAAAACAGAAGGTTTATGAGAGAAAAGTTTTCTAAAAGAAGTAACTAGAGAAAAATAAACTCAGCTTTCGCTTACAGAGAAGGAAGAGAAGAACCTATCGACTAGTCGCAGAGGCGGTCGAAGAGGAACTGAGGAGACGGGCGGGAGCCGCGCTAAGGAGCACGCGCGAGGGGGAGGGGCTCCCGCCCGGCTCATCTCAGCTAAAGAAGTTTCCGATCGATCTCAGCGCAGGCGCAGAGAACCCATATGTGTGTGAATGCACAGAGACCACGAAGAAGAACCACAATGACCACATTTCCCCCCACAGAAATGTTGTTTTCGGGGCCCAAGTACTTTCTTCTAGATGGTGCATAAATATTATTTTACCTTAACCAGAAAGTAAACTATCTTTATAGAATGGCAGGAAACCTCAAATGGTTAGAAAGCAGCCAAGTCCTAAGAGTAAATACAGGGCAGGCACTTCCAGACGGAAAGCTATGGGAAAGGTTCCTCTGTTAGTGCTGACTATCTGCACTGATATCCTCATCCCCACATCATAAAAGGAGGAAGAGTTCTTTTTATGCCAAGGTATTAGTTCAAATTAGAGGTGGGCCGAAACTTTCATCCCAGCTTCTTTTGGTAATTTATGGAGGAAGGGGTGAACATGCCCCTGAAAATTGGGGCAGGGGAAGCTTGTTCTTTTTTAAAACATTTGTTTAAATCCTCATGGAGGTTCAACTCAACTCACACATCCTCCCTGCCACATTTATGTGTTCAGAATTCACATGGGAATGATAGAATTACCGCAAGGTTGTTGTTTTTAAAACAAGTTTTAAAAAGATACACACCCCTTGGCCACCTTATCTAAAAAAAAATCTAAGCTAAACCACCCCCTCAGAAATTTCTCCCCCCCCTCTGAAAGCAGCCAAAACTTCCCCTCACTTTTGTGTGTGTGCAGTATATGTACGTGTGTGTGTGTGTGTGTGTGTATGGTCCCGCAATAGTGTGGAGGTCTGGAATGGTCTGAGAAATGGTGAGATTAATAAGGCTGAGTCTTGACTGAAGAAATTAATCAATCAGTCAATTAATCAATCAGTTACAGTTGCATAAATGTGCATATTCATAAAAATGAATCTTTCATTCTCTGTTAAAAAAAAATTATAAATAGCATATTGAGTGGTAAAGGATTTTGCACCTTCTATCTCTTGAGCTGGGAAAATGCCAGCTGACTCTCAGATTTTCATTTTCATTTTTACCAAGTTTGTACAAGCTTCTGGAGAAAAGAACATGATCTCCAAGCACCTATAAACCTCAAGCAGTGCATCTCTTTTAAGAAACTAAACATTGGTGGGGTAAACCCAAGAGCTATCAGTGACACAAGCTACACCCCCTTTACCTAAACTCCCAATCCCACAATTTGAGAATTTTTATTTTCATTAACCAAACTAGGGAACCCCACCCCACCCCGGACTTCGAAACATTCACAAGGATTCAGGTCAGTCTTCAGGTGGGTACTTCCCCCAATCTCAGCTCCAGCAGAGACAGCATAGTATTTCTTTTCCTTCCTTGGCTGAGCTCCCATTTCTTGATGGATGAAGTGGGGCATGACTCCTTCTCACTCCTTACATATATTAAATAAATAAATCTCTGCCAACACTCCATTTCCTCCAGTTGACCACTCCACCACTCCTCCTAGTGCTCCTTCCACCAGAAACAGGAAATGGAGAGGCACTGGTCTACTCTGGACAATTGTCAAGGGATAACACAGTCCTTTTCCCACTTCAGAATCCTAAGACAACAGGATGTGTCCCATACCACTAGGATTTTGTAGCTGCAGTTCCTTCCTACCACTCCATTCACTTATGGAGCATGAGAAAGGGCTACAATTAGGAAAGCTCACCACCACACATACAAGATGTGGGATGAGGCAGCAAACTTAATTTTAACATAGGGCAGCAATATAGCTTGAGTGGGCCCGGTGTCAGGGTGAGTTTGATGAGGGGTTAGAGAAATTGTGGGGAACAGAGAGAGAGAGAAACCAACCCAAGTTCCTCATTTTAGTACTTCTCTGGTAGAAAGCTGCTAAGTGTGTCACTTGTACAAATGTGGACAAAGTACATTCCATGCAATGTAACAAACTGAGGTTTTTCACCATGTAATGAGCGGAAGAGGGTGGAAAGAGAGAGCGTCTGCTTTGAACTGTTATTTAAGTTCCGATGTGCTCAGGAAATGTTCTAGGAAGTTGCTGTCAGATACAGCACAATGATAAGAGTTAGAGATAAATTGGTGAGTGCCAGTGTTTGAGATTTCTCAGCCATGGCTCTTCATGCGTGATTATTATTAATTAATATTTATTTATCGCCCATCTGGCCGGCAACCGGCCACAAGGTGATAATTCTACCTTGTAATATTTTTTCTATGCTTGTAAAAAAAAATTACATATCTTTTTATTAGACAATGCATTTTCCTAATAAATAAAGTATTTTGTATTTATATGCTGCTTGTTACACGCTCAAAGAACTTCATATACATTCTCAGAGAAATCCTTACAACACCTCTGTAGAAAAGGTTAGTATTACTATCCTCATATTGTAGATAAGGGGCTGAGGCTAATAGTGGCTCGCCTAAGGCCACCCAATGAGTTCATGGCTAAGGTTAAAGTTTATCTATTTATTTTATACATTTATACGCCACCTTTCCAATTAATTGTCTGAGGCATCTTATTACAAAAATCCATAAAGCCAACCACAAAATAATCCAAAACACGGATGCTAAAACAACCAGCAACAGTAAAACCAAAGCAATAATATCAGGAGCAAACTCAACCAGGGCAAGCACTAGAGCAGGGCTCTCCAACCTTGGGTCCCCAGATGTTGCTGGCCTACAGCTCCCAGCATACCCAGTCGGCATGGCTAATGGCAAGGGATTCTGAGAGCTGTAGTCCAGCAACATCTGGCGACCCAAGGTTGGAGAGCCCTGCACAAGAGCATAAAATAGTTTTTATCTGGCAACTGAAGGTGAGCAGTGTAGACAGCAGGTGCACCTCTTTAGGTAGCATGTTTCACAGCTGGGGTGTCACAGCTGAAAAGGCTTATCTCCAGGATGCATTCACCTAACCTCTGATGGGGGGAGGCACCTGGATCAGGGCTCCTCAGGAAATAAGCAGGTCCCTTGGTACTGGAGAAGGCAGTCCTTCAGGTACCCTGGTCTGGTCCCAGGTCATTTAGGGCTTATACCAGCCTTTCCTAATGTGGTGCCCTCCAGTTGTTTTAGACTAAAATTTCCACCAGCCACAGCCAACATGGCCAATGGTCAGGGTTGATGAGAGTTATCGTCCAATGACCAAATGTCAGAGGTGATGGGAGTTGCAGTCCAAAATATCTGGAGGGTACCGGGTTTAGGAAGTCTGGCTTATACGTATGTTTGTTTATACTAAGAACGTTTCACACTCAAACTAGGTGTAGCTTTGTATAATGTTCCCATGACTTTTTTTCTTAATGAAAGCAACCTTTTTAATAATCACAGCACCACGTGACGTCCATTTGACAGAGTGGCATTGTGGTGGATGCACATTGCCAATTTTGGGCATATGGTACGGTAACTAAATTTGTCAATGAATCCATGTATTTTGCAACTCGCTTGTCTGAGCGTGGAAAGCTAAGCAGGGTCAAGCCTGGTTATTACTTGGATGGGAGACCCCTCCTCTAGTTTCCTGCATTGAGCAGGGGGTTGGACTCGATAGCCTTGCAGGCTCCTTCCAACTCTATGAACTATGAAACCATGGTGTGGCTTAACCCATTTTGAAAGTTTAGCAGGATATGCCATTCTGTGATTTTGACACACAGTGGCACATTTACAAGAACAGCGGCCATGTCACATAGTGGCACTTGCCTTGTCTTCGCCATGCTATCACAAACCAAACGGGTCATGTGAATCAGCATTACACAGATGTATTAAGCAGAAAGATATATTAGGGAACAGCAAACACCTCTGAAAACCCAAATGCCACCAATTTTTGCCAAATAAGGTGGGGGAAAATACAAAAAGCAAGTGAAAAGTAAAGCCACCCCTTTCTGTGAAATTCTTTCCATATAAGCATCTCTACTGCCTTTTGAATGTGTGGAGATTAGAAAAGTGACTATGCAAGAAAGGCATTTTCATTTTCTTAAGATCTACTCCCAGGATAGTTCTTGTCTTAGCATCTTCCTTCTCAGTCAGAAATTGTGTGGGTTTGCATGACACGCTAAGCCACCTTGCAAATAAGCCACTCAGTGTGGGTTGTTCACAGAACAATCCACAGTGTGCCCAACAGACAATCAGGCTCACCATGGCTTGTTCTCCCTCTCCTTTCCCCTCGATCCTCCAGTATCCCAGAACCTGTCTTGTCTCTCCCTCCCTGCTCTGATCGCTACCCCTTTTCATTGGCCACCGATGGGTTTTTTTGGGGGGGGGCTCAAAAAAGCACAATTGGGGTTGTATTTTTTAAAAATTATTTTTTTGGCCCCCTGAGAATTGTGCAGCTGTGTTCATATCATCATCATCATCATCATCATCATCATCATCATCATCATCATCATCATCATCATCATTCGTCTTGCACAAGTGCACTCTTATGGCTGTCCAATATGTGAAGTCTTGCCTGGCCAATTTCCTTGTACGTATGTTTTAGCTGTCACAGTGAGAGGCAAAGTAGAATAGGTAACATACATGGAAACTTACAAGGTGAGACTGCATATAGGCTAATTTGCACACAGTTGCTGAGTTGTCAACTGAAAAGCGCTGGTAAAGGGGGAGAAAGCGACAAAAGCATCAAAAGCGTGGGCGGGGATGACAACAATATCTCCCCCTTGGCAATGAGATCCCCTGGCTTTTAAGTGTTGAACTGACAGTTCTCAAATATTCCCAACAGGTTTTTCTTTTTTTTTAATCTTACAGTTGGCAGAACGGGATTATGCAAATGTGGCACCAGCACAGCGGTACTTATCCCACCCCCCATGGGGCCCCATTCACTCCATCCCATTCAGCCACCTTCTCAGGGTTTTTGCTCTTGCCAAGCAGCTCGCTAGCCAATCCCCGCAACCCACAGTGAAATTGCTTTCCTGGTTTTTATGACATGACAACCCATCGTGGATCAAATAACCCCTAGAACAAGCCATGGGTTGTCCAGGTGGCTTGTTCCCCCAAAAAATTAAGCCATCCTGCGGGAAGCAGTATGGCTTTGGACAACACGACAATGCGCCACGATGGGTTGTCATGTCATACGAACCAGGTCATTGCTTCTGCACTTCCCCGGAATCAAAGCCATGGAAGAGTGATCCCCTTTCTGCTCTTTCCACCCTGTTGCTTCTCTGGAGTCATCCCTAGAAAAGTAGCCATTCTGCCACAAACAATGGTAGGGATGGAGAGACAACTGGGGGTTCCTAGAAGAGAAGGAGGGAAAGGAGCTGCTCTCTGGGAAAGTCACACACACACACACACACTAATCCACCCCAGTACATTCCCCAGTCACATTTCTGCTACTGGACTTGTGCGGGAGGGTGGGGGGAGATGAGGGAGAACCAGGGCCGGTGCAAGGCAGTTTGGTGCCCTAGGCAAGATCAGATATTTTGCGCCCCCCCTTCCCACTTGAGCCCTCCCTCCCTCCAGCCCTATGCCCATTATGAAATAAAAGTCAATTGGCAAAACCTAAAAAAAATATTATCATAAAGATATGTGCCTTAGTTTTTGTAAAAGCCTGCATTCTACACTACATCTTTAATTGAACCACCACCACAAACAGAATCCAAGGGCAAAAAGAGAAGCTAAATTAACAAGGTGCCAGCCCCTAGGACAAGAAAAGTCATTGTTTCAGACAACTGTTTACTTACAGTATGGATTTAATCACAACAAAACGTATGTTAGGACAACATCCTGCAAAACTGCAGCATTTTCCAATGCAATGGACCATATATATTACACACACACACACACACTTTTAAGAAACAACAGAATACAAAAAAAGAAACATTTAAAAAAAAAAAAAAAAAGAGAAGGGAGGCGGGGAGAAGTCGCAACAGAACGAGGGCTGGCTGCCTTAAAAAGGCCCTCCTCAGACTGTTCTCCCGATTATCCCCACAGATGTGGGGCTATTTAACTCCCCCTCCTGTGTCCTGTACAGCTATTTCCCGGTGATCATTAAAAGAATGGGAAAACCTCAAAGTAGGCTAAACTATATTTATGTATACCAAAAGTGGAGGGAATCCGCGCGCCCCCCCCACAAGACCATGAGCTGAAGCCTGATGGGGGGAGGAGGGAGGGGCGCCTCACCCTCCTTGGAGGATAAGGGATGCCTCGCTTCAACCGAGGGGCAAGAGGGAGGCACCCTCGAGGCTGTCCCCGCAGAGCGACCCCCGTCCGGCCGCCCCCCACAGCTGCTTGACTCTCTGTGGGTGCCACAGAGATGAGGTCTGTGTGTACTTTTCTGTACGGTACCAGCTGTTGAAATGTGCATGTTGGGGAAGATAAGGCGGCATTTCCCAGTGAGCGTGATGCTGTGTTCAGCTTCTGATGAGGACTTTGTGTGTGGCTCTGCTGTGTGCTGGGTTACCGCCGGTGCCGACCCTGAGAGGTGAGAGGAAGATTGAACCAAGCATATGGCTGGTTATTTAAACGATTGATCCAAATATGAAGGGGGGGAACTGCCGCCGCCGATCTCGCCCGCCCGAGGGCGGGAGGAATCGGAAGACGTGGTCGGCGTGCACACGGTGGAGGGAGGGGGCGCGGCTGGCCCACGCGAGCGAATTCGGGGGCACCCCGCACGCGCACGCCCTATTCCATGCGCGCCCGTCCCTCTGTCACGCGGCGGCGCCTCCCCACCCCTTCCTCCAGCCAATCCAGCCCAAGAAGCAAGAAAGGCACGTGGGAGGGCGCACCTCAGGGGCAGCTCCAATCATTAGAGGGGGGAGGGGGCGTGCAAGTCAAGATATGATTGGCAAAACAAACTTTGTAAAATACGCATTTTAGCACTGCTGTATTTTTTTTCCAAGGCCTTTCTGGTGCCCCCTTTAGGCCGGCGCTCTAGGCAGCTGCCTAGTCCGCCTAATGGTAGCGCCGGCCCTGGGGAGAACTGGAAAGCTAGCTGATTATGGGGGGGGGGTCAAATTTTCCAAACAACAAATTGTTAATTGAGTAATTCCCCTGTAACAGGTGTGCCAGTTGGAGGACAGACACCATGACAGCCAGGCTAAATGGAACTGTAATAAAAAAAAAATTAAATGACATTAAGGTCACTCACAGGAACTTAATAATCATAGAATCATAGAATCATAGAAAAGTAGAGTTGGAAGGGGCCTACAAGGCCATCGAGTCCAACCCCCTGCTCAATGCAGGAATCTAGGTCAAAGCATCTCTGACAGATGTCTGTCCAGCTGCACCTTGAATGCCTCCAGAGTGGGAGAGCCCACCACCTCCCTAGGTAGTTGATTCCATTGTCTTATTGCTCTGACAGTCAGGAAATTTTTCCTGATGTTTAGGTGGAATCTAGGTTCCTGTAACTTGAGCCCATTATTCCGTGTCCTGCAAACTGGGGTGAAGGAGAAGAGATCTTTGCCCTCCTCTGTGTGACATCCCTTCAAATACTGGAAGAGTGCGATCATATCTCCCCTCAGTCTCCTCTTCTGAAGGCTAAACATGCCCAGTTCTTTCAGTCTCTCCTCATAGGGCCTTGTTTCCAGTCCCTTTATCATCCTTGTTGCCCTCCTCTGAACCCTCTCCAGTTTGTCTATGTCCTTCTTAAAGTGAGGTGCCCAGAACTGGACGCAGTACTCAAGATGAGGCCTAACCAGTGCCGAGTAAAGGGGAATTATCACTTCCCGCGATTTGGAAGCTATACTTCTATTAATACAGCCCAAAATTGCATTTGCCTTCTTTGCAGCCACATCGCATTGCTGGCTCATATTCAGTTTGTGATCTACCACAATTCCAAGATCCTTCTCACTTGTAGTATTGTTGAGCCAAGTGTCCCCCATTCTGTAACTCTGCATTTGGTTACATTCTGTAACTCTGCATGCTTCCCCTGTGCAGGCAAACAGTTCTCTGGAAAAACCCTTACTTAGGGTGTGTACAAAGACTAGCAGCCTTGCTGCATTTCATTTCCTCACTGTCCTGCTTAATGGTCACACATATCTTACATAGATCCTTCCTTCTTCAGGGATTGCAGCCTTGCATTTAAAACAAGATTTCTTATAAAACTGCAAAGTTCACATGTTTATACTTGTGCACCCATACATCAAACATTATGATAAATTTGAAGATGTTTGCTAAACAATGACAACAACAAATGGTGGTGGGGCCTTTAAGACAGTACTGTGAAATAGCAGCGTTTCATTCCTGCTAACAGGCAGCAGTAGACAAATTTAAAAGGATTGTAGTGGCAAAACTAGATGCCACACTATATGTGAAATGGCTGCTGAAAATGGAAACCATGTGTCTGGCTTCCCCCTCCATAATATCTAGTCAAATGTATCCTGATGTCATGGTGTTCTGCATTTTCAGATCCTTGTTCCCCATTACTACACAAATGTAGTGATTTCAGGATATGGTTAATTCAACGAAACATTACAGAGAGAGTGGGGGGAGCAAAAACATTTGTTTGCCAATCTTGATGGCCAACTGAACCTTCAACATAACAGTTTATTCCGTTCTGGGAGAATGGAGGCAAGGGTACAATGTCAAAAATGGTACCTATAGCAATGGCTACACAACACTCCCTTAGAGTAGCTATATTGTAGGTCTGTTTTCACATGAAGTGGCAGGTTGTCTGATGTGCACTCCAGAATGCCAGTGTATCACTCTCACTATCATAGCCCAGACTACTAAAACAGTATGTTCAGAATATGACATGCATTAAAGATCTTGGATTATTTTGATAAGGCAAGATTTAGCGAATACTGAAAATATTTTGAGGGTGCTTCTAGATGGAGGGCTCCTAGTGCTATCAGTCAGAAGGTATTGTGCAGCTATGCTGTCTTTTTTTCCTTAACCGATTTTCTGTGGTAAAAAATGGAAAAAGCAGCGGAAAAACACAGAGGGTTACGAGTGGAGGACAATGTTGTCTGGACCCCTTGTAAAATTCTGTGAAGGAGACAGGGCAATGGTGCCATAAAGCTTCATCTGGAAGCACCCTAAGAGGATGTCAGCATGAAAAATAAACTAGTGAAGCTCAAGTATTAGGATTTAAGCAGTGATTTCAACAGAAATAAGGGGCAAGCCCCCCCCAAACCCAAACACCTCAGATAATTAGCCGATACTGTATAGTTATCTCCTATAATCCAAGTACTTCAACTTACACCAGTTGTATACTAGGCTGCAAAGAGAAACAGGGTCATCTACAAAATCATACATTCTACATTCTCTGGCCTCTCTGGCCTCAGCTACATTTTGCTGAACTTGGCACAATTCGAATCCACATTTGTTATCCACAGTGTGCAAGTGGCTTTGTTTCATTGCCATCCCCCTGATTCCTCTGAACTAGGTGCTAACCGCCATTTAGTGGGTTTACCTACTTCCTAGTGAGAGGAAGGGAAAGTCCCTCTAATACAGAACAGAATCAATGAATCATTCACAAAACAATGGCATGTCTAGTAACCTAATTTCCTTTTTCCCTGAAGTGGTCCACATGATCATGTCTAAAGTCAAATGTCTCTGCAAAACAGGGAGACCAGTGAAAATAAGAATTTGCATGGGCTAGAAATCAATGACTTTGGTACCAGAAAGTATAGGGGACAATGGGCAATAATTGCCTGTGGACACCATACTTGCCCCTGGCGTGCCTAGTAGTACTAATGTGCACTGACTCCCCATATAGGCTATCAAAACCATGCCATTTTAATGAGGACCTCTGTTCGCTGTGTGTTCAGTGAGTCAGCACATTCAGATTGCTGATTCAAGGAAGAAGTGCAATGTCATACCCTTCCGATATATATTTTTTATGCAAGAGCCTCAAGGGAACAAGCCCTGAGATTTATGCAATGATTCCTTCAGACAAAATCTCAGGTCACCATTTCAAAATAAAAATCTCATTGCTTCTTTGCCTATGTATTGCTGGGTTCAGCACCCCTTCTTTCTCCCATGCCTGCCCATGATTATGCAGACATTTAAAACAACATTTTAAAGAAACATTCTTTTGATCTGCAAAATCGCCAGCATCATAATTAACATAACATTTTAGGTATGTTCAAAGTCTTTCACATACATTATCTCAGAAATTCTTCCATGTGAGGTAGTAGGCCTATATTTCAGATCAGAGACTGAGTGGATTGCCTAAGGCGAATGTATGGCAGAAGCAAGATTTGCACGTGGCACCTCCTAGCACATGGTTCAGTCTCTTGGTCTCCTAGGACTGCATGGACTGCACACACCTGGGGAGCCAGCCTTGTGGAGAGCACAGCCCATGCTGGTCTTTGTCAGTTATATGTCATAATGGGGGTCCAACATTGGCTGGAAGCCTCCACACACCTAGGTGGCAGGGACTGGAAATGTATACCCACCTGATTCCCAAAATTAGAGCCACCTGGTTTGAGGAATGTACAGCATTCATATCAACATCCAAAAAAAGGAGACATTTGATCTCCCCAACTCTTTCTGAGATATTCCATCATCCTTGTTACAATATGAAGGAACTACTGGGTTCAGTCTAAATGGGTTGTGCTTCCTGGGAGGAAGCATGAAGTAGTTAAGAGCAACACCCACTGCTTCTGGCCTGGGGAGAGAGAGGCCACAGCCTGAGAGAGCTCTGTAGAAAAAAGCCTCATTTAAATAAAACTTAAGAACAAAATGTGAGATGGCAAAACAAAAAAAGTGAGAAAGAAAGAGAGGGTGAAAATGGAGAGCCTGAAGCCACCAAGCACATTAAGCCTGCAAGCAAAGAACTTAGCCCAGCCACGGAAAACCTGGAAAGAGAAGTTTAATCTCTATGTGGACATTGCAATGGCAGATAGAGAGGAGAGTCTGTGAAAATGAAACAGTTTCTATATTTGATTGGAGAAAGGGGGAGAGAAATAAGTGAGACACTGTGTGCAAACATTCCCCATGCACAGCGTACTTTGGCTACAATAAGAGGTTGTTTTGATGCCCACTGCAACCCCAGAAAGAATGAAACAGTGGAAAGATATAGCTTTTTCACGTGGGACCAAGCAATAGGGGAAGGCACTGAAGGAATATTGCACCAGTTTAAATATGTTAGCAGCCAGTTGCAATTTTGGAGATCTCGAAGACTCCTTGATAAGGGACTGGATAGTGTGTGGAATACAGGACACTCAAATACGAGAGAGATTGCTGAGGGAAGCAGACTAGAGAAAGGTTTGGAGATTTCCAGGGCAGCTGAGTTGTCCAAAGACAGGATCACCTAGTGAACCCAAATATTCCATTGGAAGAGACTTATCAGCTTTTAAGAATGTATAATCACACTATATCAAAACCAGTGGAAAAATGCAAACTCAAAATTTCTAACCCAAAGACAAACAAGAAATACAGGCTAGAACTTGTAGTTGTAGATGACCAGAGAGCAGTACCACTGCTAGGCCTTAAGGCAGTCCAAGGCAAGCTATGAAACTTTCTTTTCTGACAGTACCCAAAGCCAATTTATCTGGACTTTCAGACCATATGTGGTTCAGGCAGTTTAGAAACTATACTGATATGAAATAGTCTGAAAGTCCAGATAAACTGGCTTTGGGTACTGTCTGAAAAGAAAGTAAAGCCACACTCCCAAGATGAAGCTACCTGCTTCGATATCACTATGGAGGGTGAGTGGGGACAGATAATGGAGTGAAGTAGATGAAGGCAAGAATTGGTGTCTGAACAGTGCTGGAAGACTTTTTAAAGCTGAAGGCAAAAGGGGGGGGGATGAAATGCAAAAGGGGAGGGGCCAAAATACCAAAACTCCAGCATATTTTAGCTTAAAGCTCTTACTGCCAGTAACTAAGTCTTAGGAGAGGCATGTTTTAAAAGGGGGGGATGCTCAAAAGCTGAGAAATCACCAAACTATAGGTGGTCAGTGATGTTGGAATATGCAACGAGAAGATGTTAACTCTGCAGGGAGGGTTTTTTAATTGACTGCCCAGTTAAGATAGACTGTTATAATCTAGTTAAAGGCTAACAGGAGAAACCAAGCCTCTCTGTGAAGTCAGAGGCAGGGTTCAGTGGACTCAACCACTTGATTGTAGCAGGGGAGGGAATGCTGGATGTTGCTTAGCAACAGGTTAGAACTCCTGTCTATAATTCCCTGAGGGTTAGGATGTTCTGGCAGTTAACTGACTTAACTGATGCTTGCTAGAGTTTAGAAAAGGGACTTGACTGACTTGCATTTTCCTTACCTCACAGAACAAGTAACATTTAAGAAACTGCACTTACAAACTATGTAACCATCAAGCTTAAAGTGCCTGAGTCATCTTATATTACTGTTATTTACTTAATAAGCATCCACTTTAGAAATATGCCTATGTGTGCGTGTGTTTGTCTGGGTGAAGTCTGCTGCTGCTATTGTGCTCTGCCACCAAGGGAAAAGGATGGAGCCAAGGGAAGGGGGCATGGCCTTCTGGGGAATCCCAGATGGCTAGACTGGTACTCCAGGTGGGCTGAATTTGGCCCGTAGCCTGAGGTTTGATGCCCCTGTTTTAAAGTGTTGGCCCTAGTGGGGACGAGTGTCATTTGTGCTCCACTTTAGGCAGCAAAATGCCTTGGGCCAGCACTGGATGACAGAGAACCACCTGATATGACTCACATTTACAACATAGCGATGCTCACCTGGTGAGAAGTCTTAGCACAAGGTACTCTTTCTGTCTCTTCTACTCCAGCTTTTCTAATTGTTTCTGAAACATAAATTTTAAAGTCTCAGATAGATCTGCTTTTTTTTTTAAACACCTCTTTATTATTAAAAATAAAATAAAAAATACCCTTGAAAAATAACAAAGACAAATAAACTAAATCAGGAAAATTAGAATACATCTGTAAGACTGGCTACACAGCAGATCAATTGATCAGAGTTCTCCTAGTAAACACTGGAAAAGGGATAAAAAATTTCATATGTATGATGGTGCTGCCTGGACACTGCCATTTGGCTTGTTCACAATTTTGCACATATTTGGTTACTACTAACAAAGGTATTGCTTGACCATGAATTTTATAATTTTTCTACAGACCAACGTGGCTTACTTTGTTTTAAGGGAACAAAGGGTATATTCTCACTCCTTATACAGCAATTATATAGCAATATATGCAAGTATAATACTTGTAAATATGTCCCACACTGAAATCAACGGAGCATACTTCCAAGCAAATATGATTAGGACTGAGATATTAATGATCACATCATTTTACTATCTGTAACTTGTTTCTCTTAATAATGATTTTGTGTGGTAGATTCTCTCTCCCCGCCCCCCGCCCCATTTTACCAATAGAGAGCCAAGGCTCAGATATGTTGTGGCTATCCAGTGCATCAAACACTTCTTAGCAACAATTTGAACCCAGAGCCACTGGACCATTCTGACAACACTTCAATGTGTTGTACATTCTACCTCTGAAGTCTGTCTATAAACTTCATTTAAACTGAATCCAACAGGGGAGGGAGACATAAACTCGGGGGTACCAATGGAAGAAGGCCTCTATGCCACAATGGAGAGAACAGCTCCAGCGGTGCCCATTGATAGTCTACCACAAAATGTAGGGGGAAAGTCGGACTATAAAGCACATAGTCTTCAATGTCTCTATACTAATGCCCAGAGTATGGGCAATAAACAAGACGAACTTGAACTCTTGATACATGAGGGCAAGTACGACTTGATAGGGATAACTGAAACCTGGTGGGATGACTCCCATGACTGGAATACAGCAATTGAAGGGTATAACTTGTTCAAAAGGAACAGAAGCAACAGAAAGGGAGGTGGAGTTGCACTGTATGTTAAAAATACGTATCTCTGCACAGAGATACAGGAAGAGGAGCTTGGCAGCCCCATTGAGAGCATCTGGGTTAAAATAAAGGGGGCAAAGAATAAAGCGAACATGGCGGTTGGAGTCTACTACCGACCACCCAATCAAGGAGAAGATGAGGATGGAACTTTTGAAAAGCAAATTGCCAGTGTTTCAAGGAGGCACGATGTGGTAGTAATGGGAGACTTCAATTTCCCTGATATCTGTTGGGAGACTTATTCAGCCAAACATGGCCCCTCCAAGAAATTCCTGAGCTGTGCTGCTGATAACTTCCTCCTACAGAAAGTGGAGGAAGGAACTAGAGGATCGGCTATCCTTGACCTGATTCTAACCAACAGAGACGAGTTAGTGGATAAAGTGGCAGTTTCGGGAACTCTGGGGGAAAGTGACCATGTTATACTCGAGTTCTTGATTCTAACAGAAGCAAAAGCTGAGTGTAGCCAAACACGTACCCTGGATTTTAGGAAAGCCAATTTTAACAAACTCAGAACAATGATTAGTAAGATCCCATGGCAAGTGACTCTCACGAGAAAGGGAGCCCAGGAGGGGTGGGAGTTTTTAAAAAAGGAAATTTTAAAGGCACAATTGCAAACAATTCCCAAAAGGAAAAAAGGCAGAGGGCAACAGAAGAAGCCAATGTGGCTTCACAATAAACTCAAAGATGACCTGAAAACAAAAAAGGACACGTATAGGAAGTGGAAGGAAGGACAGGCTACAGGGGAAGAGTACAGGCAGGTAGCACAGAACTGCAGGAATAGTGTCAGGAAGGCTAAAGCTGAGAATGAGCTAAGGTTAGCGAGGAATGCTAAAAGCAACAAAAAAGCTTTCTTCAGATACATGTACAGTAAAAGACAGAAGAAAGAACTGGTGGTTCAACTACGCAATGAGGATGGCAAATTGATAACAGAAGACAAAGAAAAGGCAGAAGTGTTCAATTCCTACTTCGGCTCGGTCTTCTCCCAAAAGAGGGTCTATGACCCCCCTGGCAAACCTGAAGTACAGACTGAAGGGGCAGAATTGCAGCTTGAGATTGATAGGCAAATGGTCAAGGAGCACCTGATTACTCTGAACGAGTTTAAATCTCCAGGGCCTGATGAGCTGCATCCTAGAGTAATAAAGGAACTGGCAGAAGAACTCTCAGAACCACTGTCTATTATCTTTGAGAAATCATGGAGGACAGGTGAAGTGCCAGACGACTGGAGGAGGGCAAATGTTGTTCCCATCTTCAAAAAGGGCAAGAAGGAGGAACCTGGGAACTATAGGCCAGTCAGTCTGACATCAATCCCCGGGAAGATTTTTGAGCAGATTATAAAGAAGTCAGTCTGCAAGCACCTTGAAAACAATGCAGTGATTACTAGAAGCCAGCATGGATTTGTCAGAACAAATCCTGTCAGACTAATCTGATCTCATTTTTTGATCGGGTAATCTCCCTTGTGGACTGTGGGAATGCTGTGGACATTATATACCTGGACTTCAGCAAAGCTTTCGACAAAGTGCCTCATGATATCCTGATTAGTAAGCTAGCTAAGAGTGGGCTAGATGGAACAACTATCAGGTGGATCCACAATTGGCTAAAGAATCGGACTCAAAGAGTGCTTATCAATGGTTCCTTCTCGAACTGGGGAGAGGTAACGAGCGGGGTACCACAGGGCTCGGTCCTGGGCCCGGTGCTCTTCAACATTTTTATTAATGACTTGGATGAGGAGGTACAGGGAATGCTTATCAAATTTGCAGATGACACAAAGTTGGGTGGAACAGCTAATACTCTGGAAGACAGAAACAAAATTCAAAGTGACCTCGATAGGCTGGAGCGCTGGGCCGAAAACAACAGAATGAAATTTAACAGGGATAAATGCCAAGTGCTGCACCTAGGGAGAGGAAACCAAATGCAGAGTTACAGAATGGGGGACACTTGGCTCAACAATACTACAAGTGAGAAGGATCTTGGAATTGTGGTAGATCACAAACTGAATATGAGCCAGCAATGCGACGTGGCTGCAAAGAAGGCAAATGCAATTTTGGGCTGTATTAATAGAAGTATAGCTTCCAAATCGCGGGAAGTGATAATTCCCCTTTACTCGGCACTGGTTAGGCCTCATCTTGAGTACTGCGTCCAGTTCTGGGCACCTCACTTTAAGAAGGACATAGACAAACTGGAGAGGGTTCAGAGGAGGGCAACAAGGATGATAAAGGGACTGGAAACAAGGCCCTATGAGGAGAGACTGAAAGAACTGGGCATGTTTAGCCTTCAGAAGAGGAGACTGAGGGGAGATATGATCGCACTCTTCCAGTATTTGAAGGGATGTCACACAGAGGAGGGCAAAGATCTCTTCTCCTTCACCCCAGTTTGCAGGACACGGAATAATGGGCTCAAGTTACAGGAACCTAGATTCCACCTAAACATCAGGAAAAATTTCCTGACTGTCAGAGCAATAAGACAATGGAATCAACTACCTAGGGAGGTGGTGGGCTCTCCCAGTCTGGAGGCATTCAAGGTGCGGCTGGACAGACATCTGTCAGAGATGCTTTGACCTGGATTCCTGCATTGAGCAGGGGGTTGGACTCGATGGCCTTGTAGGCCCCTTCCAACTCTACTTTTCTATGATTCTATGATTCTATTTGCATCTCTAATCTAGAATACAATTTACTAAGAGGGCCTGTAGGTGGCACCATTTCTCTTGCTATACATGACCCTAGGAATCCCTGCATTGAATATGTGGGCCTTTCCAGACACTAAGGGGGGGGGGGGGGCAGGCTTCATAGCAGTTGACTAGCACCATCTAGTTGTAAAAAGCAATTGAAAGATTCTCCAGACCAAACGGTTGCTCATGATATTACCACAATTTCCATCCCTACTCTAAAGTTGTTTTTTCAAGGCAAGAATGGTAGAGATCTTGAACTACAGATACTAGCAGTGGGACTGAGATGACTTAGGGCCAAGCCAGATGTTACACACTGGAAACCAGCATTGGGGGGCTGTGAGTTTAAAAGGAGGAAGGAATAGTGTGTGTGTGTGTGTGTGTGTGTGTGTGCGCGCGCGCGCGCATGTGCACAAGCACATGATATTTTTTTTCTGCTCAAAATCACCTTTCCCCCCTTCTCCTTTTAGGGAAAATATAGGGATAAAAGCATCTTGAGTAGAGGAGGAGGAGGAAAGAAAAAAACCAGATGCTTTCGGTTAAAACAAAAAGTTCACATAATCAAAGCATGAGCACTACTACTGAGCTGCAATCAAAGCATAGACTCTTCCACTGAGCTATGGGCCCAGCCCAGGAATTCATGATTGCTGCAAGCAATCCTAAAATATTTTTATATTGATGCTACATATTTTCTAAATAGCTAAATTATTTGTTAAAATACAAACAAATGGAAAAATTATGAACTACATCTTTTTTTAGTCGCTATGGTCTTCCTCCTCTATATCTATCTACTCTTCTTTCTCTGTATGCTCCTTCTTGGACCCTTGCAGCTTCTTGTTCAACATAAGAACACCCCCTTTATTCCCCACCTTTCTTTTCACACACAACTCCCAATCACTGAAATGTTCTTCCATCTGAATTTGACTCTCTCTCTCTCTCTCTCTCTCTCTCTCTTTACATTTAAGCATCTCCTTAAATACATTTGTTAATTCCAAATGATCTTCATCCCCTTTAACTTCCCCCCCCCCTTTCTCCCTAATGTGTCTTGTCTGTATCATTGGACTGTAAGTTTGCAGACACGACCTGTCTGTAATTTTTAAATGTTTGTTTCATGTAATAATAACAACTTTGTAACCAAACACCCATCACTCTATTCTTGATATTGTTCTGGGAATGGTGCTGATGCTAAATGCCACCTGTATTCAAGCATATAGGGCACGCTGTGGTATTGGAGTTTTATCAAGTGAAGAGATACCTTCCTCTAATCTTCAGCTAACATCTTGATAGCTTGCTTAATGGCCTTGATAGCTAGTGGCTACAAGTTATTAGGATCTGCTACACACCTATAAGCCAGAGCCAAGACTGGGGACTTGTATTGTGCATGTATGTGTGATACGAGAGGAAGGGAGGTGGGGGAATAAGCAATTTCAATGAAGCCAGCAATGGGGGGGGGGGGAGTCTGCGTTTTGCAGCCTTGGGGGTGTTGCAAGGACATGCTCTTGCTTTTGCAGAACTGATGTTGCTTTACACTCTAGCTCTCTGTGTGTAGGCTTTTGCTTGCTCCCCCTTGCTTAAAGTGTGTTTTTGTAAATAAAGAAAATTACAAAAAGACCATAAGTCTCCTGTACTGTTCTCAGAAGGAAACTGATCCCATAAAGGCTGGTCCTGGAACATTCTGCTGCATGGGGAAGTGGAGAATGCAAGACAATGTAAACAGAGTTAATAAAATGAAGATGCCTGCAGCTAGCAGTAACCCACAACTATGGTAATACATTTTAGAAATACAGTTGTCTGACTGATGATTCACTTTAAAATTATTTTTAATCTTTCCTTCAGATATTAACTGAAGGGAAGGAACATAAACAACAGTCTTGTGGCACCTTAACAACTTACATTTGTGAATGAAGTCAGCTCTAGTCCATGAAATGAGCTCTAGTCCATTAATGCTTTCAGCCACAATTAAACTTTAAGGGGACAAAAGATTGTTTTTGCTACAGTAGTGTACAATACTACACACCAGCCCCTCTAGAAACTGAAGTGGAGAATTTTTTCCTTAATTTTCTGTGTGGTATCAACAGAAAGCACAAGGGCACTTATTTAAGACTAGTAAATGGACTCAGCTTCTCATCAGTTGGAATAATCCTTAGTTTGATATAGCAAAGTATTTAAGGAAATGTAGCTGCCAGAGTTGGACACATTGTGCCCACTCTGTCTGAGTGAAGCCATGACTGCTGGCACTCCTAGTTATGGCCTCTGCCATGGTGTACCCCAATAGCCCCGAGAGAGAGGTCTGTCCACTCTTCCTCCGAGGGGAGTCTGTCCCACAGCAGTGGGGGAGGGGGACAGCAGGCATATAACTGTGTCTTCATACCTTCACACTGACTGGGTTCAGACAATACGATAACCCACACTCAAGGGTTGAGTATGAGTTGACTGCGGGTTGTTGTTGTTGAACCATGGGTTGTTGTTGAAAGTGGATTATTGTGTTGTCTGAACTCAGCTGAGATAAGGACAGGTTGCTTACCTGTAACTGTGGTTCTTCGAGTGGTCATCTGTGCATTCACACACATGGGTGCTAGGCTTGCGCTGAGGCCTATTCAGGAAACTTCTAAAGCTGAGGCGTTATGGACGGGAACCCCTCCCCCACTGTCTCACAGAGCATGCTCCAGCGGGTTCCTGCCTATCCCCTCAGTTCCCTGAGACCGCCTGTTGTGGCCCCAGGACCAAGAGGATCATTGTTACCAAAAACACATCGACATCAATACCAACATAGGTATTGATATGGAGAAGTTGAGCCGCTTCAGCCCCATCGACATTGATAGTGACACTGAAGCGGGGACGGTGGGTGGGTTGCATGAATGCACAGATGACCACTTGAAGAACCACAGTTACAGGTAAGCAACCTGTCCTTCTTCTTCGTGGTCTCTGTGCATCACACATATGGGCGATTTATCAAGCTGACTTACCAGAGGAGGGTCGGTGTCGCTAGTTTGATATGGTAGACAGCACTGCCCTGCCGAAAGCACAGTCAGACCTTGCCCGGATGTTTAAGTGGTAGTGCCAAATGAACATTGACAGCGAAGACTAAGTCACGGCTCTACAAAGTTCAGGCAGAGAAACCCCTCTGCTGAAGGCAGCTGAAGTGGCCATGCCGTGTGTCGAGTGAGCCCTCGCCATGTTGTGAAGCGGTAGACCGTTGAGCTCATATGCCAGCTTTATGGTCTGGACAATCCAGTTGGCAAACCTCTGTGACGAGACCGGTAGACCCACTTGCCGGCGCCCATAACAGAGGAAAAGCTGTTGGCATTGACGAATAGACTCTGTCTTTGCCTTGTAGAAAGCAAGCGTTCTCCTGACATTGAGCGTGTGAGGCATCCTCTCTAGTGGTGTCAACGGCGATGTAAAGAAGGTTGGCAGAATGATGTCCTGGCTCAAGTGAAACTCTGAGACAACCTTCAGGAGGAAGGTGATATCTAGGCGAAGCACCACCTTATCTAGATGGAAAATAAGATAAGGGGCATCCACATGGAGAGCACCAGAGTTCACTTGACCGCCAAGCCGAAGTAATCGCTACAAGAAAGGCCACTTTCCATGTCAGGAGGTGTAAGTCCACGGTGGCAAGAGGCTCAAACAGAGGAGAAGTGAGTGCCTTGAAAACCACCAATAAGCTCCAGGAGAGGACTACAGTCCGGACTGGAGGGAACAGGTTGCATAGACCCTTCAGGAATGGACGGAGCAATGGATGAGAGAAAAAAGTCCTGCCTGCGATGGATGGGTGGTACGGCGATATGGTGGTGAGGTAGACCTTTACAGATGAAAGTTTGAGGCCCCTCGTTGACAGCAGGTGCAGGTATTGCAATATTGTTGGTATCAAACACGAGGAAGGATCTGTGTCGATGGATCCACAGAAGGTGGAGAAGGCTGCCCACTTCGCTGCATAAGACTTTCTGGTACATCCAGGACAGCCTGAATGTCTGGTGGAATTGGAGTCCTTGCTATCGGTGTATTCCTCCACGCCAAGAGGTGAAGGGATTGCAGGTCCGGGTGTTGGAGACGTCCTCGATCCCTGGTGAGAAGTGACAGATACGTTGGTAGACAGATGTGTTCTACCAACACGTAGAACCAGGGTTGCCTGGGCCACCATGGAGCAATCAGAATGCAGTTCGTGTGGTCGGAGTGTATCTTTGCGATGACTCTCATGAGCAGCAGAATGGGAGGAAAGAGGTAGAACAAATCCCCCAACCATCGGTGAAGGAAGGCATCCCCCATTGAAGCCGGGTCCACCCCTGCCCTGCTGCAGAAAGTCTCGCATGCTGAGTTCTCCACCGTCGCAAACAGATCCACCTTGGGAGTGCCCCAGGTACGAAAGATTGCCTCCAGTACTTGAGGGTCCCACTCGTGAGATGTTCCCACAATCCTGCTGAGGGCAGCCGCCAGGATATTGTCCTTCCCTGCGATGTGTATGGCGGTGAAGGACATACCCTTCGGGATGGCCCAGTTGAAGAGCCGCAGAGTTAGAGCGTTCAGCCTGGAGGACCTCGTCTCGCCCTGTTTTTTGAGGTAGGCAACCACAGTGCTGTTGTCTGTCACCACCTGTATGTGATGGCCTGAGAGTTCCGAGACGAGGGCCTGAAGCACTTATTTATTTATTGCATTTATACCCCGCTCTTCAGCCAGAAAAGGCTCTCAGAGTGGCTTACAAAGATTAATAATAAGACAGTCCCTGCCCTCAGGCTCACTTTCCACTTGGCATCCTCTTCCCGGCCTCACCCAATACGTACTCTCCAGCCTTTTTGCTGTCGGAAGAAGCGATGCTGGTGTTCTCCAGTTCTGTTGGGCTGTCTGGGTCAGTGTTGGCAGGAACAGGATTGCAGTCGATACTGATGCCTCAGTGTAGACGGCATCGAATACTGGGTCCTCAATCCACGGTTCCGGGCATTGGGTCTGGAGGCCCAATGCTTGAGCCATCCACTGGATCCTCTCTGAAAAATGTCCCAAGTCTTCGGAGGGAGAGTCTCTGTCTCAGGAGGAGACCAGTGGGTCTGGGGATGGCTCAGAGACAGCCCTGGAGACAGTGGATACCAAGTCCAACTCGTATCCTCCCAACGATGAAGAGGAGCGGTGTCAAGGAGAAAGTGGCAGCAGGGTTGGCTCACAGGCTTCAATGGAGCAGGCAGCTGTAGGAGGTCAGCAGACCTTTCTGGTTTTGGAGGTCTTCCTAAGGAGGTGGAAGGCTCCCTGTAGTCTCTGCCCCGATATCAAGGGTAGTCTCCCAGTGCACGAAGTGGGGGCCTTTGGCCATGGGGAAAGTGTTCTCAGTACCGAGACGAGCATGGCTCTTGGTATCGATCTCTGTACCGACGGCTGTATTACTCCCAATAGTAGTGGCTGGGCGAGTAGGACCATTCTGACCCCCTCTCCCAGTCAGAGAGGGCGGATCTCGAACAATACTGCCTCGACACAGAACGTTCCCTCGATCCCGGGTGGGAGGCACAAAAGACGGGATGAGGAGAGATCTGCTGTGGTGGTGGGGAGGTCTGCCAGCCGGCTCCCTCTTGGCAGGACATTTCCCAGCTGGGGAGATGTCCTGGATCTCTCCCTCTGAGATCAATGTCGACGGAGCGACCATCGGTACCGAGGCGGATGTTGATGGTATGGTAGAGCCATCGATACCAATGGAAGCTGCTTCGGACTTCGGTATCAAGGCGGGCAGAGAAGATGGTTGGAGAGTGTTGATGCCGATTTCTTTATGTCTTTCGACCGTCAATGTTCTTTCTTCTTCTTTTGGCACTCCAAGTCCGTGTTTGCCTTTTTGGCCAGTTTCTTGGCCTTGGTAACCACCAGGCTGCACCCTGGAGTGGGTGGGTCAACCACTAACATTACTGGGTGTGGGGGTGTCTGCAGATCGGCTGAAGATGCCGCAGCAGCCTGGGGAGGGTTGGAGACATCTACCACCTCCAGAGCCCTAGTCCAGACATTTCTGCCTTAAGGCGGTCAGCCCGCTGCCTCAGAGTCTGTTTCGTGAACGCCTGGCAGTGGGGACACACATCCACTTTGTGTCCCTCTCCCAGGCAGAACACGCATAAAGAATGGCTGTCTGTGGAGGACAGTTTGGCCCCACAGCGGACACATTTACAGAAGCCTGCCTTTAGAGGCATTGCCTCGGAAGCCTCCACGGCGCCTGAGGGGATAGAGAAAATAAACAAATAAAAGTAAAATTTAAAAGAGAGAATAAACTAGAGAAAGGAGATAGATGGAATTAAAAAATGCAGTTTGACTCAGCTAGTTGAATGAGAGAAGCTCCAATTCAAACAATGCCTTGCCACGATAGGCGGGAACCCTCTGGAGCATGCTCAGTGAGACGGTGCGGGAGGGGTTCCTGCCTAAAATGCCTCAGCTTTAGAAGTTTCCCAAACAGGCCTCAGCGCAGGCGCAGAGCCCATATATGTGATGCACAGAGACCATGAAGAAGAACAAACCATGGTGAACGACCCACAGTTCACAACCCAACAACAAACCATGGGTTCTTTTCATGAGTTCTTCATTCATGGTTAACATGGCTGGATTCACACAACACAATAACCCACAGTTCAACAACAACTGACACTCAACGCATACTCAACCCTTGAGTGTGGGTTATCATGTTGTCTGAACCCAGTCACTGTATAGACTGCAAAGATGTGCACTGGTTAATGGATGTCTGCCCCTAGTGGCTGAAGATGTACTGCAGGCTTCAAAGTTCAACCACATGGACATATGTGGTCCCAGGGTATGAAGGCACGTGAGGCAGCCACCATGCTGAAGCTAAGCAGGTCTGGGTCTGGTCAGTGCTTGGAGGGGAGAGGCCACCTGGGAACCGCATGTAGCCACCTTGAGTTCCATGATGGAAAAAAGGTGGGATATAAATGTAATAAATAAATAAATAACAGAATCAATTTAAATTAATTAATGTGTTTTTAAAACAAAATGACCCTGAGGTGCACACCTCTAGGGTCACCTTAGTATGCATGCCAAGTTTCAGGTGTCTTGATTTCAGTCTTGGCGCTATGATGGTGATGAATGGATAGACATCTTCTTTTATTGTAATGGCTGAACAATTCAGAAATATAGAACTGGCATGCTCAGGCCCCTGTGTTAATATAAACCATCAGAACCACCCATACCCCCCATTACACACTCCTGGATCACTGGGACCAGCTCCGGACTCCTTCTGGCATCACCTCTGAGCAGGGGAGGCTGGTGACTCCTTTTCAGTGGGGCTCCTTTTCCATTGCAGGTTTTTCGGCTTTTATTTTATTTGGAGCTTTATAGGAGCTATCTGTGGTGCTGAGCTCCATCCCCAAAATAGGTTCACCATCATGGATAGTGCCTATGGATCTCCAAATAAAAGCTGAAAAACCTGTAATGGAAAAGGAGCCTCACAGAAATAGGAGTCACCAGCCTCCCCTGCCTCCGAGGGTCCTTTCCACACTGTCCAAGTAACCTCAGAAAACTCAGATCATGAAGGAAGAGTTCACAGCAGTCTTGCACCTCCAAGCAAATGAGACAGTGCAGGTTTGTAGAAGAATTGAGTCCTGCACTCCTTGCCAGGGTCTGGGGTTTCTTTCTGACATTATCCAAGCAAGGCCAGAAGAAGCCATGCTGCAACAGCTCTCATGCTGCAAAGGTAATGCCAGAAAGGCACCCTGGATGTGCATGTAAAGTTCTCAAAAAGCATTTTTAATTTTAAAAAAAGAGTTTGTACCTGCTCTCTTTTGCTCCAAATATAAAATATTTTTGCAGTCTGAATCTGCATTTCCTTCATGCATCTTAGCAGCTTGAAGATTTCTCTGTAAAACATTTTACAGTACATTGGTTCTATTTCGTTTTTGCTACAAGGCTAAACAGATATTTGCCATGGATAGTTTATATAGGATGTCCTGAGTTTAAGAGAAAAGGTTAGGTACAACTGCCAGATGATCCCTTTTAAATCTAAACTGTTATGTAATAGATCTCTTCCCACCCCCACCCCCCTAATATATACACATAATGGGTTCAAGAAAATGACACTATATAACCTGTTCCTGAACTTTAGTGCTGCCTTCCTCTTCTTCCTCATCACAGTCTAGCCCTTGATGGGAGATCTCAGTGGGACCATTCTCCTCAACCAGACTGCTCTCCAGCATTCCCATCCTTTTGCTCTCTGTTGTTACTCTCACTTTCAGCACATGGAACCCAGTAGAGACTGACCCTACTTTTAGGTTCACAGGATCACCATCAAAAAGCAGGCAATCTGAGCTGTTGCCCTCCTTAAAGCCTGGGGGCTGGTAATCATTGGGTGTGACTGCAAAGGAAAGATATATGAAATCCTAAGTTACAGGGCTTGCAACAAAAGACAAATATAGTACCCAGATGTGAGGAGCAGTCCGGTTAGGGGTCGCCGTGCAGGCCCCCAGGTTCCCCATTAATAACAGCCTGCAACAGTTAGGGCTGGTTGAACAAAAGATAAGGGAATCAAGACAAGGGCTTGAGGACTCTGAGAGGCAAGGAAGAAGTGGGGCAGAAGCAAAGGATAAAAGTCTGAATGCAGTAGACATGAGATGGTGGTGAGCAAACCTAAAGGAATGGAGCCTGGAAGGCAGAAAACTAAGAAAGGCCTCTGCTGGCTCTCAGGAGAGACAAAGAGCTCAAACAGATGTTTGGCTGCTAGGAGAGTCCTTCCAACACAGAAAGCAGAGAAGGGACAGTTACACAAAGGAGTGGATGTAGAAGGACTTGGCCCCTTTCCCAACAAACTCAGTAAGTGGTCATCCTGATCCTACAACTACTCACCGCCAGCTTAGATCGCAACATAGAAAATCTGTCTAATCCTGCAGGTACTTATTCACATCACCTAGGAGTGTATTGCGGAGTCCTGTTGCTACTTACCTCAGTAAAGCTTCATCCTGGTCTTGCAAGTCCTTACAAGTAACACCCACAGACATTCATGCTGGTCCTGTAACCACTTACCAATATTGCTTCAGGCCGGGACACCTTATCCGGTGTATACTTGTATAGTAAACTAAGAAGTGCTCCTGATTCTGCAACAACGGACTATAAGGATCCGGGTGAGGTAACCAGGATAAATAAAGTTTATAGTAAAGTTTATAGTAAAGTTTATATTTATGTGGTCCAGTTATTATTCTTAAAGGGTAGCAGCAGGAGATGACACATTCACCTGGATGGAGGGGCCAGGCTTTGTGACGCCAGGACAAGAAGCTGGGCTTCGTGGCTGAAGAGAGAGCAAAACCCAACTATGATGGTTAGTTTGTTGGGTAGTGTTGCTGAATAAGGCACCCCATGATTTTGTGCATCTTTAGAACACATTTATTTATTTATTTACTTTAAAACACCTTTACCCTGCTCTTCAGCCAAAAAGACTCCTAGAGTGGCTTACATAAAATTAATAACAAAGAAGATAGTCCCTGCCTACAGGCTTACTATCTAAAAGACATGACACAAGGGGGAGGGGGAGGATAAGAAGGGAAGAGGAAAACAAGCGAATTCAGGCACCAGTTCTTGAAGTTATAAAGTTCTTATAATGACTGTCTTAAATGTAAAGGATTCAGAGAAAGGAGGTACAGGTACCAAAGGAGCTGGTCTCTCAGCAGAGCTGGAGACAGCTCTGCTCCCTATCTCGAGGGTCCTGAGGCAGGATTTCTTATAGTTGGGCCCAGCTGCTGTACCTTGCACTACCAGAGTAACTTGCTGGAGGAATGAGCTGCTGATCTGCTGCCCTATACTGTTACTGACTGTGGAATCAGCCTGAGCATCTTGTCATGCAAGGCAAGCACTTACTAAGCTGTCTTTACACTGTCCCTCCATCCCTCCCTCTTCCCACCTTGGCTCCAGACTCCCAGTTTTGACATACATTTGGATAGCAGCTTCCCACTTTCCTTAGTCCTGAGAGGTAAATGAATGAAAGCAATGGGTAGGAAGTCTCATGTCATCACCTACCATTATTGTAGTAGAACAGCTTCATGGTCAATGTAATGTCATTAGGCAGTGGTCCAAGATTCTGCATTAAGACATACAGTTTGCGGATCAGCAGGATACTGGTTGTCTTAATTTCCTCATTGTTTGCTCCATTTGCGACGCTCATGTGAGTGCTATCACTAAAACAAGACAGAAGTTAAAGCCTTATGTGCTACCTGAAGGCATTTTGGTCACCTCAGAGCTACCTACATCAGTGCAACCTTAACCCTAAACCTTAAACCTTAAACCCTAAGCCAGTGTGGCGTAGTGGTTAGAGTGTTGGACTGGGACTCGGGAGATCCAGGTTCTAGTCCCCGCTCAGCCATGAAATTCACTGGGTGACTTTGGGCCAGTCACTGACTCTCAGCCTTACCTACCTCACAGGGTTGTTGTGAGGATCAAATGGAGAGGAGGAGGAGGATTATATAAGCCGTTTTGGGTTCCTTGCAGGAAAAAAGGCGGGGTATAAATATAATAAATAGAGTAAAGATACACTACAGCACGCTACTGTGATGAGATTGCACCTGACAGTCAGCTTACCAAGATGGACTTGATACACATAGAATAACACTGTAGCACAAGTGTGTGTGTGTGTGTGTGCGTGTGTTACAGCAACTAGACATTCTACAGGATTGAAGTAGTGACCTCTCAGCCACAATAGAAATCAAAATAGCAAGAAAATGATTTCCAGTAGCAAGACACTATTACCCATGCCCTAATGGCAAATATAGAACACCCACTGACACATTTTACTGGAATAGTATAAAAACAGCTGTGAGTCTTTTCATCACTCTAATCAAAATAAATAGAGAACACAGATTTGCGGTGGGCAATTGCCTAGAATTACAAAATGTGCCATTAATGCTGGATTGACACCATGACTGTTAAAGGGCACAACACCAAACATAAAAAGGATTATGAATACTCGTTTGTTGGAACTTTGAGACTCCACCCCAGAGTCCCACTCCCATCCAAGAAATAAGGGACCAATACAGACACATTAGATTATCATTAGAGATAATGTGCTCATTCTGTAAGAAAGACTTAAATGAAGTAGGCTGAATGGCTGACAAAACAGAGGACTCAGATCATGACTAGACTATTGTAATGCGCTCTACGTGGGGTTACCGTTGAAGACGGTTCGGAAGCTACAGCTGGTACAGAACGCGGCGGCTCACCTGGTTAAAGGCAGCCGCCGGCGGGATCACATCACTCCAGTGCTCAAGGAGCTGCACTGGCTACCAGTTGCTTGCCGAGCCAAATTCGAGGTGTTGGTTTTGACCTTTAAAACCCTATACGGCTCCGGTCCAGTCTATCTCAAGGAGCGTCTCCAGCAACACCAAGTAGGCCGCTCAACAAGATCTGCCACAGACGGCCTTCTCCTAGTCCCTTCAGCCAGAGCAGCTAGACTGGTGGGGACTAGGAAGAGGGCCTTTTCTGTGGTGGCCCCCGTACTGTGGAACTCTCTCCCGAGTGACCTCCGCCATGCCCCCTCTCTGCTGAGCTTCCGCCGCTCACTAAAAACATGGCTGTTCAGGCGGGAATATGGGTGGGCTAAGATTTTAAAATGTTATACTGTTTTAAATGTATTTTATCCTGTATTTTATCTTGTGTACGTCACCTAGGGTGGCCGGTTTGCTGGCCAGATGGGTGATAAATAAATGTAAATAATAAAAATAAAAATAAATAAATAAATGACATGCAGCAGCAGTTCACACAGTGAGGAGACTAGGCATATACTGGAGAGTGAGATGTCCAAGAGAAGAACTAAAAGGGCCAAATCACATAACCATTTCTCTTCCATAGAGTCTCTCCCACCCCATCACCACACAAAACGTGTAGGATGGTTTATCTATTTAAAAAATTCAAATTCCGGGTTGCCCAGGATATCTTGGCTAGATGTTATGTATGCAGGGCCAGCGTCAGGGGTAGGCATGGTCAGGCAACTGCTGAGGGCGCACACCCCAGCAGGGACCCACTGACAAGAATCCCCTGGAGTTGCTCCTCCTCTTCATCATCGCAACCTCCTGGTTCACCTGCCTCTAGCACAATGGTGGTGGCGAGAATGAGGAGCAGCAGATGGCACTGCCTATAATGCTCCCGGGCTCTCTGCCTGTCAAGCAAGCAAGTGGTAGCAATGATGAGAAAGAGGACGAGGAGCAAGAGCATCTGGTGACAATGGTGGTGAGAAGGTAGATTCACTGAGCCTTGGGGGCCCATTGTCAGTGTCTTGCCCAAGGGCCCTCAAAAACCTGGAGCCACTGTATGTATGACAGGGATCCCTTTAAAGGTACATTTCCACATGATCTGTGCCCCAATTTCCAATTTAGTACACATCTCACTCCATCTGTCACATCACAAGATGGCCTTGGGCCACTCACTATTGTCTCAGCCTGATCCTATAAATGATAACTCAGAAGTTTGCTCCCTAGGAAGTGGGCACATGACTGCAGACTTATTTCTGTAAACAGGGCTGTTATAATGAATTAATTCACAGGATGTTGTGGGAAAGGTTCAATACAGAACTGTAAAATAGTTTGCAGATGAAGTAAATCTGTACGCATAACACCAGCTTCCTCTAATCAAATGTTTTAAGGCAAGCAAGCATCTCTCTCAGTGTGCTTTTTCCAGAAATTAAGTAATGAGGGATATACCTAGCAAAGTCTATCTGAGGTCCATTCTTTGAATACTTGAACTTGAACCTGTAGAATTCTGTCATGCACTAGAGATTGAAAAGGAAAGAGAGATAACAATTGTAACATGCTATTGTAACAAATATGCTTCTGACTGTCAATAACATGTTCTTCCAGCCTTACTCAGACCATTTATTACAGTATATTAATGTTATCTGCCAGGAACATTTAGTACACTTCATGTACAGTGGTGCTAGCCTAAATCATGTTGCATGTTAAGGGTAACCAGAGGCACGAGCAAAGAAATTGATTGAAGGAGGGAAGAAAATGTATGAGAGAGTCTGCTTTTATTGAAACAAGCAAAAATGTATTTAGTAACTGGGAGTGGCGGGTGGATAAGAGAGGCAGCAGTGATACTAAAATGTATTTACTGTATTGGTTTGATTTACATCATGGCTTCCCATTAAAATGATCAAAGGGGATAACAAAATGAATTCTGTCTGACTTTAACACAGGCAGCACAATCCTATGAGAGTGCCCACACAACCCTCCAAACCTGGAGGATTGTGGGTATCCTATGCAGGGCAGGGGGAGCATGGCAGATAGGATATCCACCATACTTCCCTTGCCCTCAGAAACATCTAGATGGCCGATTCCGACCATCTAGATGTTTTTCCTCTCCTCACGAAGAGGAGAGGCTGAGGTGCTACCTGGATTCCTCAGAATCCGGTGGAGCCTTGCCTCTTCCCTCCCTGACCCCAGGAATGCCCCCCCCCACGGGTGAACTAAAGATGGAAGGCTGTTTTTGGTTCCCTGCTGCCGCGGAAAGAACAGTGCCAGCTATGGGGTGTGTGTGTGCTCCACAGTGTTGTGACCTTGGGGAAAAAAGAAGCCTCACACACAGGGGCTTCTAGCCCCAATCTTATGTTCCCTCAGACAAGGTTGGAGGGACATAGGATTGCACCCAAAGTCAACATTTCTGTCCAAATTATTTATGGGTTATACTTTCTCAAGCACTCTTACCTCAGGCTCTTTGGGATCAGTATAGATCTGTTTTAAAAGAGCAGGAAGAATTAGTGTTGCCCTTCTGTGAATTGTCACAGTAAAATAAAACAAAGAACAATTTTGTGTCATCATAAGACAGACTACAAGTCTTGCTGGAGGGAAATTTTCTTATCTTTCCTGCATCTGTAACTAGTCACACAGACGTAGCAAATTGTGAAACTATGAGAAATTTATATAAATACCTATCTTTGGAATGATCAAGCAAGATTTCCCATAACTCAACTCTCATTCAGAGAATTTAACAAGCGGCATCACCCACACAGAGACCTGTGGCCAGTTAATCAAACTACCCAATACACAAATTTTTAATTCCCATAGAAGATTGTAATCTCTTTGGAAATATCTTTCACAATACCTCAGATCACAAAGGCCACCACTAAATCGAACAGAAACATGAAGGGCTATAAGTCTGGCTTCAGGTTTCTGTCAAAGGAGAGTATAACAGTCATAGCTCTATCATGCTAATAAGTGAAGAAACTGCCTTCTTTCTTGATCACTAGGTGTCAGGGACAATCAAAACTAAGTGGACAGCATACTGCAAGAAGAAGCCCTCTTTACAATCAATCATTCCAGTTATTTGCAAAGAGGAAGACTGAGCATACAACAAACACTCTGTAAGCTGGAACATGGGGGAGAGCAAAGTAGGAGAGGGGAAACTTCTCAGTATATAGAAAAATATCAGGGTAGTGGGGGGGAACATTGGCAGCAGAGAGCAGCATGCAGTTGTGATCCCCCTGCCAGCTGGAGCTGGAAGCTAGGTTTTTGTTTAGTTCAGTTTAAATGTTGTTTATTATTTATATCCCGCTTTCCTGTAAAACACACACAGAGAATAGGAAAATACAATAGGACAAAAATAAAGACAACGTTAAAAACAGCTGCTATTATTATTATTATTATTATTATTATTATTATTATTATTATTATTCTATAATAATAAGTGCACAAGTAGCAGCAATTAAAATGCTAATAAATAACAGTAAAAGGCTAAAAAAAAATCTAGCAGATAGCATTAAAAGTTAAAGCAGCAGATCATACATTAAAAGCTGACTGGAATAAAATGTTTAAGTTTCTGTTCAGCCTGGGGCTGAGGGAATTTGAGTCAGGGGAAACACACCCCAGTGTGCATTCTCTGACCTCAATTCCTCATCTTCCAAGGATTCTTTAAGCCAGGGGTAGGCAACCTTTTTGGGCTGTGGGCACGTTTGGCAATTCAAGAAACTGTCCTGGGCACTACCACAAAATGGCTGCCATGGGAGTTGTGGCAAAGGACAAGTAACCTACCCCAAAGTCTGAGTACAAGGCAGAGGAGCTGTAGGTCTATGTGAGAGCTGGGAATCTCTAATAAGGAATTTCCAGCACCTTCACGCTCACCATACTACAGGGTTTTTTGGGGGGCGGGGGGGAAGCTATGAAAGTTCAACTGGTACAAAACCTATATAGGGCTGTAGCACTGATGCGCAAAGAAAGCACTTTGCCAAGGTATTCACAAGAGTTATGGATTGTGCGGTGTACATCACAGAGGGAGATAAACTTGAGAAGTGAGCCCATTGAGGTTAACTACCGTGTGAAACCTGACTCTTAACCTTTGCGTAAGTCAGAACTGACTCCTACACTCTCTGAGAGGGCAGCTGAAGGGCCACAGGGTGCTGAAGACCTCCCTGCCCAGCTGCGGAGAGGGAGATCTGCACCCAGAAGCCTCCCCGGTGCAGCGGCAGAAAGCTCCGCCATTGCCATTGTACTGCCATCAATGGGCTAGAAATGGGGCATTCTATGGGTGTATTGGGGGAGGCTGTGGGTCTGCAGGATCCTGAGCCCCTCATTCCCCAAAAGGGGCCTAGGGCTATACCAGACCTGCAGCTGGAATAGTAAATACCCCCTCCCCCCACTGGAGTTAGTGGGAAGGGGAGGGAGGGGGGAGGGAAAGAAAGAAAGAAAGAAAGAAAGCTGCCCCTTGCTCCTGTCTTGGTTGCAGCATGCCAGCAGCAGGGCTTTGGATTTGGCAGAGTAACTGCCATGGACCCTCCCCCACTCCATAGGATTGCTCTGCCCATTTGTATCTCCTCTTCCCAAACAGAGGAAGACTAAATATGCTGTGCATTGGTTTCATGTACTACTTACTGCCAACACAGCCATTTGTAGCTGGAAAACAAAAACAAAGGAACTGTCAGCAATCTGCATTTAATTTTAAACTGTACCCATCCATCACTTCCCGTAAGCTGATGCTAATTCCCAGAGCTCCAGGGGGAAAATCTAGCTTCTTTGGGATTCTCTACATGAGGCATTTATTGTGTGCTCGTGGTCCCTCACTCACGGAAGTCTGAGGGTCCTTTTCACGACGTCGTCATCCTCCAGGGCCTCTCCCATGTCTTCCGGCCATTTTCGTGGCCTTTTTTTAGAGCAAGGAAAGTCAGCTATTAAATTTTACACTGGAACAAAAGCCTCATGTAAAGTCGAAAATCTGGCTGCTATACTGCAGCTATACCACAGCGCCACCTTATGCTTGGTTAATAGAATATATAGAAAGGCAAAGAAAGAAAAAACCCAGGGGAAAAAGCCACATGTCACTGAGGCAGTCTTACTCCAGCAAAGAAAATGGAAGAAGAAGCCTCAGAAAACGGCAGAGTAAGCACCTCATGTAGAGAAGCCCTTTGTATTTGGTTGTGCAACATCATCTTAGCCACTGAACAATGCAATTTTTCAAGTCTAAATACTTGAGGATCATACATGATGATATACATATGGTTTAATGTTTTACACACACACTGTAATTAGCAGCTACTGGGGGAGGGGTGATCAGAATTAGGATCACAGCATGCTAGGAGGGGGAATTAATCATTTTCCCCACATAGAATTTCAGTAATTCAGATGTGTTTGCAAGAAACATCACTGACACCTTGTGGTCATTGGGATTAATTACACAAAAATACCCAATAACCTCAGGTTTATTCCAATGTTTATATCAACATTTATATTTCTTTTTCTAGCTGCATTCTCCTTTGTTTAAATCCTATATAAATTCCCTTTCTCTGCCATATGTTATGCAACTGTTATAGCCTGCCACAGGAAAACTGGCAACCTTAATCCAATGTTGTGTATGTTTCAACTGCACTTTCTTAGGGCCAACTTCTTAAAAACTTTAGTTTAAAGTACCAGGTAGTTGTAGGAGTCCTGATTTTGATGAATGCAGTAGTACCAGGAGAGAAAGTGTTGAACACTTTCTCCTGTGATATTTTACGGATCTAAGGGAGCAACTCTACACTTGAAATCTGCCAGCTTGGGGGCTAGGTTCTTGTGGAAGCCCTACTATGCCACTGGAACTTTACGTACACCACTGGCACTGTCGCTACACTCTTGGAACATCTCACCGAATGAAGGTGTTCCATTGGAAAAATATGCCATTAGAATGGCTGAAATAGGGTGGAGTCATTGATGGCACAAGGGAAGGACACACCCTAGACCCCTTTTACCCATGCCCATGCCCTCGTTGAAGGCAGAACATTACACCAGCCCCAGACTTGGTGTAAGTAATTTCTTTCCCATTGACTTCAATGGGAAAGAGGGGGAAATTAAAAGCTGTCCTCACCAGTGTCACCATAACAGAGCATAGCATATGGAGTAACTCACACCCAATCACAGTACAGTAAAACCTTGGATTGCAAGTAACTTGGTCTGCAAGTGTTTTGCAAGACAAGCAAATTTTTAAAATAAATTTTAACTTGATAAACAAGTGACGTCGTGCAATACAAGTACTGTAGTACAGTCAAGAAAAATGAAGACTTTACACTATCATTCTTGACTTGCAGCTTAAATTAAAAATATGTGTACAAATTTCTTATGGGGAATTTCGCTTTGATATACATGTGCTTTGGATTACAAGCACGTTTCCGGAACAAATTATGCTTGCAATCCAAGGTATTACTGTACATCAGTACCAGTATATAAACCTCACACAGGGTGACCAAGACTCAGATGATAGGGCACCTAGCTATATCATCCCTACGAGATGAAGATGAAAATGTTTCTGATTGCCCAAGTGTAGAGAGCATATGGTGAAACATGAGAGTCAGCCAAAGAGGCCTAAGTGCCATAGCCGAAGATGCATACACCAGAGACATCTAGGGAGGGACACCGTGTATAGGTGTTTCTATGCAAATGCTAGAAGCCTCTGAGCCAAAATAAGAGAGCTGCCATGCCTGGTTTTAAAGGAGAACCTAGATATAGTGGGCATTACAGAAACCTGGTGGAATGGAGAGAACCAGTGGGATACGATCATCTCTCTATATAGATGATAGTTTATATATATAAACTCTACAGGAAGGACAGGGAAGGGTGTACTGAAGGGGGTGCTGTGCTGTACATCAAAGAGGGCATAGTGCCGAGCAGACTAGAAAACCTAAAAGGGGCAGACTCTTCCACAGAAGCGCTGTGGTGACGATACCGGGCTCCAAAACTACTTTAGTACAAGGAACATGCTATTGTCCCCTAGACCAGAACACTCAAGGTGATCTTGAGTTGGAAAATGAAATCAGGGAGGCCTCCAAACAAAGAAGTGTTGTAATAATGGGTGACTTCAATTACCCCCACGTTGACTGGATAACTGTATGTTCCAGTCATGACAAAGAGATTAAATTTCTCAATGCTCTAAATGACTGTGCCCTAGAACAGTTGGTCATGGAACCAAACAGAGGGGAGGCGACCCTGGATTAATACTAAGTGGTGCTGACCAGGACCTAGTACAAGATGTAAATGTTGTTGAACCAATTGTAAGTGAACTCAGTGCTATCAGATTTAATATATATTGAAGCGGAAAATTGCCAAGGAAGTCCAACACATTCACATTTGACCTCAAAAGAGGAAGCTTCTCTAAAATGAAAGACCTGGTAAAAAGGAAGTTGAAAGGGGGAGTCAAGAGGGTTAAATCCCTTCAAAATGCTTAGAGGTTACTCAAAACCACAATAATAGAAGCTAAGCTACAATGTATACCACAGGTTAGGAAAGGTAGTTCCAAGTCCAAGACAAAGACATTCCTAACATAGAGCTGGTGCCATAAGAAGCACTGCACCTACTACCCTGCTGCCTGTCAAGCCATTGTTCAATGCACTGAAGCCCTGCTGCGGTGACTGGTTGGCGTCCTTACACATGTCCCTTTCCTGTTCAGGATCCAATCCATTCCAGTCATTTAACAAAGGCGACGACTTTGCGACATGTTATGTCTTTGGGGAGTGGTATATACGGATCTTTCCTGCATGCTAGTATGATCTGGCTTCAGCTGGCCTCAGGAGGGGACTCTGATGGGATGCAGGCAGGGAGCTTGCAAGGCTCAGGGGCAGTGGCTTCTCCACTGTTGGCTCATTCAGGGACCCTGTAGCAAAATATATCTGGCAGGTTGTATATGGAGTGGGGTAGAAAGCCAGCAGCGTCTCTCTGTTATTGTGACTGGTTTGGCTTCTCCTATGCTTGGCTGACATGGGGGCATCTGCCACAACTTCACTATATAATGTTGTGATTTCTCTGCAACTTCACCAAGTCATCTGCACGGCATCACCATGCTGGCTGTGACTGGTGGGTTTTAGCAGTGTTCCCAGGGATGCTGTGGGTATGTCTGCCATTTTTATGCCATTGTGCGATATATATTTTTGAGATCTGTGTTTTCCCCACCCATCCCAGGCTGAGCACATTATATAGCTGGGCTGAGGAACCAGTTGTTGTTGGACTCCAATTCCCATCAGCTGCAGCTAGCTGGACAATGGTGAGGAATGACTGAAGTACTATTTCATCAACATCTGTGGCAGGGGTGGGGTGGGGACACAGCTTCCTCAGCTCTGTCAATATAGGATACAGCAGCCATTCTGGCAACATAGTACCAGGGTATCTCTCCCCATGTATTGGATTGGTCCTCCCATCCTACTGGAACTCTTATTAACCCCCCGAGGAAAAACATACACGTATCTGTAATGTGCCTGGTTTTATTTCTTCTGCAGGATTAATAGCAGTTCTTGGGGATGGGGGGATGGCATTGTGGAAAAAGGTTAAATACCCCCTCCTCTAGCACCTCTGCTCTGATCAAAGTCAGAATCTCCTGTAACTGTTTTAAGGTTAAAAAAAATGTCAGGAGATCCAGTCATGGATTTCCTGAATAATGTGTGGTTTGACCATTAATATATAGGAAAAAAACACTGGCACAACAATTTCCAGATTAAGCATACAAAAACCAGTGCTAAGCAAAAACAGTATCTAGTGCTGCTAATGTAGGTGTTGTGTCTTTAACAGCTGTTTTTGCAGGTGTGACTTTTCCTATCAGTGCATACTGGGAGAAAAACTGCACCTGTTTAATATCTGCAAGTCATGCAGCTCTTGGGGGGGGGGGGATAATGATCATAACATCATGGGGTCATCTAATTCTGTATTACCATAGCATGTATTAAGAGTTAGCATGCTTGGAAAATCTTACCTATTGAATGTCTGCCTGTCATGCCATTGTTAAAGACACAACGTGCAACCACAACAGTATGCAATTTAATTTGATTTATGGACATTTCCATAGTTATTCCAGTTACAGAATTTTAAGGTGAAGAATTTGTGGGGTTTTAGCATATGGCTCTGGATGGAATAGCTTTCTTTTGTATGCTCATTCAAGGCAAAAGATGAAGAACAGACAATTCCTGCGGTTAATTCCCCCCCCCCTCCAAGAGAATGTGGGATAAAATAAAACTGCATGATATTTAAAACTCATTTTAACATTACTTAAATTAAAACTTACATAGTTCTTTTCCAGTGCATCAAAGCATCCCTGAATCCTATCAGAGCAGAAATATGAATGAGTAAATGCTCATCAGAAAATGTGTAAAAACAAAACATTCTGAGCTGCCAAACTGAGTTTAGAGTTCATGGCTAACAAAATGAAGGGCTTTGGAATGTAAAACATGTGCCAAATTAATCAGTAGTAAGGATATTATAATCTCTGATTTCTGCACAATGTGGTTGGGGCGGAACTACAGAGTTGGTACAGAGTGAGGCACCAGTGTGCAATATCTATTCCTGCATATCCTTGAGATTTGCTCTTTCTTACCACTTTACTATCTGTAGTGAACCTTGGCAGCTTTTATCTTCTCGAAGGATTTTTAGACATATGTCTGGAAAAAAACCACAACAATCTAGAGTTAACTAATGTTTACTAAGTGGATTTCCAGGCACCTCGAAGATTAAATCCACTTCGCTTTATAAATACCATTAATATTTTTAAATACTAGAACACAAATGAAAGTTTTTAGCAACAGATCAGAGGGTTCAAAATAAGTTTTACTGTCTTAAAATCTATGGGCTGTTTCCCATGTTAATTTAGTCAACATGGGTGTACTATTTACACCCACAAATGGGCTGTGTGTCTATTGCAGCATGACATATATGTTAATTAATCCAGAATAACTATCACTCTCTATGGTAGTTCTATAATCATAATGATTAATGCAGGTTAGAATCCACACAATCTACATAGGCACCTTTAAAAAAGTAAGAAAAGCCATCTTACCAACCCAATTATGCCAATGATGGGTTATTAAGGGTAACAAATTTGTCAGCACTGTGTTCTTCCACATTGTAAAAAGCAGAATATGGCCCTCAATGCAGAATCCAATAGCTCCTGAAACGCTCAGCTTTTGTTTTTAAAAAGCAAATTTCCACCCCTCATCATTACAAAGAAAAAAATGAAAATGAGTGGCAGTTTCTGATAAACGGTGAAAAAACAGAGAAGGCCAGGGTGCTCATTTAACTACCCTGGAAGGGCAGGGAAAGGCGCTCAGGAATAACTAATCTGCCTTAGTGATTCTGAGTAACCGCCGGAAATCTTTTATATCAGAATAAAACATTTCAATTTGGAGAACATATGAGAATTTACACAATTCATTTTCATGATAGAAACTGGATTTTCTGGCTGTGATATTGTGGGGAGGAAGGGAGAATAGCAATTAGGGTGGAATTAAAGTCTCTTTGGGTGAAATGAACCCTTTGCCTGCTTTCCTTAAGATCTTCCAGAAGATACTGGTTTGAATGCCATGAATAGATTAGACTGTCCAAAATACTGCCAGTGTTCTTCCTTTCCCTCTCTCTTCAGTTGCCCCTAGATATTAGGGTGCCTGTGGCAAAATATCCAAATGGCGAGCCAGTGTGGCGTAGTGGTTAGAGTGTTGGACTGAGACTCGGGGAGACCCAAGTTCAAGTCCCACTCGGCCATGAAGCTCACTCGGTGACTTTGGGCCAGGCACTGATTCTCACGCTAATCTACCTCACAGGGCTGTTGTCAGGATAAAATGGAGAGGAGGGAGGAGGCGCATCATGTACACTGCTTTAGGCCCCTTGGAAGAAGAGGTGGGATATCATTGTAATGAATGAATGAAACAGGCACCTGTTTGACAGAGCAACTTCCTGTTAGATTGTGCCTATGGGTCAGGTGTAGTTTCCTCTCCATTTAACAACTGCCAAAATCTACCATGTCTGCCTCTCTCTATTCTTAATGCTACTCCAAAAGCTCCCCACCACAATTCCATTCTGAACTGTGGCATTCAGTAAGCACATACACGTGACGTGCTAAGGAATATGACCAAGCTATTAACTGGAAATCTCACCAGTCTCTTCGCCCCTCATTGCTTTGGTTTGGGTTGCCTTTTAATGGAGGTTATGCCTTGTTTGGCCTCTTTGTATGGGAGACTTGGTGATATGCAATAACTCCAGAGCAACCTCAGTCAAACAGAAGAATCAAAGGCAGTGAAATGTTGTTACCATCTAAATGGCGGGTTCCATAAGAGCTTTCTGGGAAGAGCCCTCGGAGGTAAGTTATACAGGAGACTGAAATCGCCAGAAGCCTTTTCACCAGAACCATAGACTGTTGCTCAGAGGCAACTCTGATGGGAAACAGAGCTGTTTCCTGAAAAAGGGCAAAGACATATTTCCTTTCCTATTTGTTTTAGAAAACGTATAAATAAACCAATTGGCACAACCCTATTTTAGACAGCAAAAAGGCCTACAACTCCCAGCATGCCCCAGATAGCCTTTTTTTCTGTCTAAATGTGCACAGGATTGCACCTATAGACGCCTATACTGCTGGCACCCTGTTTTGTACCTTCAGGGTTTTATGTTTCTGCCTAATAGGCAAGATCTGAGTAGTCATGTTAGTTCAGGTAGCTGTTTTCCTTGTGCTGCTGGAACCTGGAAGAAGACAAGATGCATTAGCTCCTTGAGACATACAGCAGCTGGATCCACACTATCTACACCAGGCTTGTAAACAGCCATTAGACTGGTCACCTATGTTAAGTAAGAATCACCTTTAGTGGACCAGGTTGTTTGATTTTTCTCACCCCACCCCCTAAACTTTAGACCCCAAATATCAAATGACCCCTAACCATAGGCATGTATGAGCAGGCAGGCATTTTTGCGAACATTTTTTGTGAGCTGGCACATTTGGGGATGAGGGTATTTTCAAGGCTGAGCTACACTGGTTCCCACATATAGTGCCCTACAGAAGTATCCACACACACCCTTTGACTTTTCCACATTTTGTTGTGTTACAACCTGGAATTGAAATGGATTGAACTGGCATTGTTACCACTTGATGTACACAAGATACTCAACACTGTGAAAGTGCAAAATATTTTTTATTGTGGCACAAAAGTTAAGTAAACAAAAACAAACTGGCACTTGTTGGTTGCATAAATATTCTCACACACACCCTGAGGCAATACTTGGTAGAAGCACCTTTCAGCAGCAATTACAGCTGTGAGTGTTCTTGGGCAAGTCTCTATCAGTGTTGCACATCTGGATGCTGCAATGTTTGCCCATTCTTCCTGGCAAAATTGCTCCAGCTCTGTCAGGTTGGATGGGGACCGCTGGTGAACAGCACCTTTGAAGTCTTGCCACAGATTCTCAATCGGATTGTGTTCTGGGCTTTGACTGGTTATTTTTAAACCACTCCAGTGTTTTTAGGGTCATTGTCCTGCTGTATGTTTAGGGTCATTGTCCTGCTGGAAGGTGAACCTCCGCCCCAGTCCCAGCAGGTCCCTTGCAGACTGAAACAGGTTTCCCTCTAGAATTGCACTGTATTTCACTCCATCCATCTTGCCCTTAATCCTGACCACTTTCCTAGTTCCTGTTGAGGAAAAGCATCCCCACAACATGATGCTGCCACCACCAGGTTGTGTAACACAACAAAATGTGGAAAAGTCAAGGGGTGTGTGTGAATAGTTCTGCAAGGCACTGTAGTACAGTTGCTGATAGAGCAGTTATAATTGAGACTGATCTGTACCACAGGCTGAACGTTCACATCTGCAGGAAGAATCTCTGGCTGTATATCATAAATTGCTCAGCACAAATTCAGTTTTTATAAAGTTTTGCCATCATCCAAAGGGCCATCATCCAAAGGGCATCATCATTAGGTAGAATGAGGCAGCTGTCTCAGGCAGGTGACTGTGTGTGTCAGGAAAGGGCAGCAAATTTGGTAGTTGTTTGATTTATTATTGTTGGATTTTTGCTGCCAGGGAGCAGTAGGAGAGGCACTTGTGGATTTTTTAAAATTATTATTTTTTTTTGCCTCAGCTGCCAAAATAACTTGATTGAGTTTGGGTAATATGCACCTGGGGGGGGGGGGCACCAAAATGAACAGAACTCCAGAGTAATAAATAAGGGGGCGAGAAGCAACACTCCCCTGTTCCTAAATTTGGTGAGCCAGGAACCCATTTCTTCCCGCTCAGCAGAGATTGTGTCAAGCATTTGTGTTTTCGGTGCCAGGGCTTAAACCCTAGAATATAGGAAGAACCCAAGAAACTGCCCCTGACCAAGTGCAGCAGAGTGCATTTCCATCAGTAAAACTCCCCCCCCCCCAAGCGATGGAAGGACATGTTTCTTCAAGACCTGAGGGGCGAATAATTGCCCTTCCCCTCCGGTATTCTGCAGGACAAAGGGCCACTGAGGAGAACCTTTTCTCTTGGGAGGCAGGATTGCTCCCTCTCTTAAACTGCTCTGATCTGTGAGGGATGGCGTGTGGGCAGCCTCTGAGTGAAAAAGAGATGGGGTGAGCTTTCTTCCCTCTCCTCTGCCCCATATATATGGGGCGGGGGCGGGGGGTAGAGGAAAGAGGGAACACCCCTGAGTGCCCTCAGGTGCGGATTCCTGAGGCCAATCCCAGCCTGCTGCTCTCCTCAGGCCAAAAGGGCGGCCATTGGGTTTGGGTGGGAAGCGGCGGGAGTCTATTAGCCTGAGGAGAATCGCTCTGAGGGAAATGTGCACCTCGAGAGGGTACCAAATGCTGCCCCGCCTCAGGCTGAATTTAGGATTTAGGCGGGATGGGTGGGAGTCTATTAAACTGAGGAGAAATGCTCCGCCCAAAGAAGGAAGCTTCCAGGCCACCTTTGGCGCCTCTGTGCCCCCCCCCCCATAATTCTGTCCTTGTCAACCCCCACACCCGTTTCCTGCCGCCTCAGAGTCTCCTCCTTCCCGGGCCTATAGCTGGGATGGGGGGGGTCTTGGGGGGCATTCCCCCAATTTTCTCTGCCTACCCATAATTTGTTTTCCTTTTTACAAACAATTAAAAAACAGTTTACAATTTTGTCATTATAAAAGGCCTGCAAACCAGATGAACGCCCCCCCCACACACACACACTACTTTTTTGGCAGAGTTTTAGACTGACTTGGGGCCTGCTCCTTCCCTCAGCCCTTGCCTTTCCTCCTCTTCCCCTCACAACACCAGAGGCAGCATTTCCACGAGGAGCGGCGTCGCCAAAAAAAGATCCGCACAAAATTTGCACACGCTGATTTTATAGGTCCAGACTCCAGATACACATTTGGAAATAATTACGATCTTTTGAATAGAAAAATATAATCCATCTCACTATAGTGGGGAAGGAAGACTGCGACCGGGCGGCTGACTGGGTGCTTGCTGCTCGGTCTGCTGTCCAGGTGTTGCTCGCTGTTAATGGGCAACTTCAAATAAATGAAGCAAATAAATCAATTTCATTTCATATACAGTAATACCTTGGATTGCAAGTAACTTGGTCTGAGAGCGTTTTGAAAGACAAGCAAATTTTTAAAAAAAATGTTGACTTGATAAACAAGCAAGGTCTTGCAAAACAAGTAGTCGTAGGGATGTAACCGCTCACCTCGAGCGGGCGTAGCGGGCCGAAAGAGACTTGCTTTGATATAAGAGTGTTTTGGATTACAAGCACGGTTCCGGAACGAATTATGCTTGCAATCCAAGGTATTACTGTATTACATTTCTATACCGCTGAATAGCTGACGCTCTCTGGGCGGTTTACAAAGATCAAAACCTTAATATACATTATAAAACCATATAGATACAAACTATAAACATACAACACAGAGACGGGAGACACATGTATCTAAAAACCATTTCATACACTTCAATAAAATTCAAGCCCCCGAGCTCCCCTTTTAGGATTCTTTGGGTGCAATCCTATGTATGTTTAGACAGCAAAAAAAAAAAAAGTCCTACAACTCCCAGCATACCCCAGCCAAAATGTATCCATGCATATTTATTTATTTATTATTAAAATGTATAAACTGACCTTCATCTGCAAGGGATATATACAATATTTTTAAAAGCAGGTCCAATATAAAGACCATACAATTATAAATTAAGGAACCAAAACAACAACAAAAAAACCCTCTTCAACCAGCAAAGCAACAAAAACACAAGCCTTTCAATTAATTTTTTAAAAAGAAAATAATTAAAGGCAATTAAATTTCAAATGTTTAAATTTTAAAACTTTAAAATGCCTGGGCAAAAAAATACATTATAATTTGGCCTCAAAAAGAAGACAAAGTTGGTGCCAATTGGATCTCCTTTGGGAGGGTATTCCAAAATAGGGGTGCCACCACAGAGAAGGCCCTCTCCTGCGTATTTCTGTGTATAGCAGCACAGTGTATTTCTCCCACTGACAGTACTTGGAGAAGGGCCTCCTCTGAAGAGAGGCATGCTGAGACCACCCTACTTTGGGCATGTGCCAGTTTGGTTGTGTGAGATTTCATCAGGGGCTCCATTAGGAATCTGAACTCCTAGGTGCAGCACTTGGCATTTATCCCTATTAAATTTAATTCTGTTGTTTCCAGACCAGCGCTCCAGCCTATCGAGATTGCTTGGTTGAAAAGCAGTGTATCAATATCCTATGATAGATAAATGAAATATGATGGTACATCAGCATGGTTTATTGGAAAGAAGTATAGTCAACTGGAAAAGAGGGTGAGTTGCATGCTAGTCCTCCCTCATATGGCTCTACGCAGGTAGATCAGCTTGCAGGGATGCCTTTGTATTTTCTGCTGTGTTTCATTCTGATTCTTTTCATTTTATGTTTATTTTTATTTATTTGCTATATTTATACCCCGTCTTTTTTCCTTCCAGGAACCCAAGGCGGCTTACATAATCCTCCTCCTCCTCTCCATTTTATCCTCACAACAACCCTGTGAGGTAGGTGAGGACTGAGAGTCAGTGACTGGCCCAAAGTCACCCAGTGAGCTTCATGGCCGAGTGGGGACAAGAACCAGGGATCTCCCGAGTCCCAGTCCAACACTCTCACCACTACGCCACACTAGCTAAGATTGTTAGCGTTTTGCCGACTGCTAAGATTGTTGCAGATCTCAGAGTTATAGCAGTATATAAGAATTTTGCAATGTTCTAACTTTCTGAGATTACATAGAAAATGTAATATAGGTTTCTCCTGCATACATTGAAAAAAAAACCTCACTAGAAAAAGACCAGCTTTTCAATTGTCACCAACTCTATGATCTATGAAATCTATGAAATGTCTACCACTGGGAAATAATTCTCCCCTGAAAAATTAGAGGGGGGGTGCCTTTTTTTTAAAATCCCCCCTCCTCTCATTTCCCCCAAGCCTTCACATTTTGCTGCCTCTTTACCACGTGACTCTTTCCCAATAGCTGGAATTTGCCCTTTAAAAGTTGGCAGCCACGTGACATCACCAAGCCACTCTCGGGGCTCCTTCCTACTGAACTTTCCTCCAGAAACGCCCCTGCGGGAAGTGTTCAGTTCGTTTGTTTTCCTTCCAGCTGCTGAACTCGTCTTTTGTGCGCTTGTCCAGATGCGATTCTTATAAGTCGAAACCGTCAAATTTGGTACTGGGCTTTTTATTTGGGCAATTTTCTAAAAAGCGGGATCAGTAAGCCGAGCCTATGGCTAAACACGCCTTCCAACATCTGCGAGTGCCTTTGGCCAGGATCGAAATGGGGGTCTTTTGTCAAGAACGGCCCCGGATTGGAAACCCATACCTGCAAGACGCTTTTCTCCAGGGTTACCTGAAATCATATCTACCCGCCCAGGTCTGTCTTCTGTGTATTAAAGAGGCCCCTGTCTCTCTGTTGTTGTTGTTGTTGTTGTTGTTAAGATGTGTGAGATATGAGAGTGTATGTAAGGGATAGATGAGATAACTGTATGTAAAGGACTTTAGTTTGGATATCATCATAGAGTTCTTATCCTACACCAATGCAAAGAATTTAATACTACGAGGCTGCAATCCGGTCCACACTTACCTGGGAGTAAGTCCCATTGAACTCAGTGAGCTTGACTTCTGAAGAGGGAGTCTGGCCTCCCGCGCCGCTCAGCCAACAAAACAAAACTCCGAAGGAGGAATTTAGCCGTGGGGGGTGGGCTGTGCCTTCTTCGACCCTCCAGAATAAAACCATGCCTCGTCTTGCGCAAAGAGGCATGGAAGAGCAGCGTGAGATTCTGTTTCGCCTTCGGGTAGGTGAAGGAACTGCTGGGAATTGTAGGACACCCCCCCGCCCCCCGGTCGAAACATGCATAGGATTGCACCCTAAACCCTCCGTAGTTTTTGTTTCTCCCACTCCCCCCCCCTTCTTCCTTTTTGCACATACAAGCAGAACCCGGATGTCTGTAGAAACTCAAGAGTTGGGATATCTTCCCAAGCCCCCCTCCCTCCATTATTACATAGTGCTGAAAGTTCTACTCTGCTAGACATTACAATTCCCTGTCGTCCACTGATTTTCAACCAAAAAGGGTGTTTAGTTATACAGGAGACGCATAAGAGCTTCAGCTATTGGGCGGTATAAAAATTAAATAAATAAATAAATAATTGCCCTATACAATCTGTTCTCAGTAGGTGGGTTTTTTGGTTTGTTTGTTTTTTAAACCTCACTAGCTGTATCTTATTATTATTGCATGTACATTTACATCTGTGTATACTACTAGAGGCTGCTCCCCTCTCTGCTAGACACCTGGGGAAAGGGCAAAATACTGAAGAAAAAGAGAATTCTAGCAACTTGCATTAGACTCTGCAGCAGCTGGAAACCTTTGTCTCAGTTGAGTGCAGACTGAGCACTCTACCAACATACTAAACCATGGATGGTAGTCCACTTCCTAATGCAGGGGCTCCAGTTGAAGAAATCCCTCCAAGTTAGAGGTAAAGGTGATGTTCTCAATGAGAAAAGATGGATAGAAATTAAGCATGGGAAGTCAAGTTTCCCCACTTTGGAATGGGAACTGATTAAGGAAGCTATTATGCCGAACATATTTTTAGTGGAATACCGGCTTAGACTAAAACAAAAGGTTTGGAACCATGTTATTTAAAGGACCTGCCTACACCTGTTGGAGCCTAGCCAAGCATTAAGATCAGCAACGGAGGCCCTGTTCTCTGCCATTTGGCTGGCAGGTTCTAGGGATAGGGCTTTCCCAGTGGTGACTCCACACTTTCGGAACTCCCTCCCCAGGGAGATATGTATGGTCTCATCACTGTCGCCTTTAAAAAACACACACTGCAAAAAAAAAAAACCCTTAAGGCACAATTATGCCACTCTGCGTTTGTAATAATAAATATAAATGTAATAATAAATAATTTTGGTGCTTAAAAGTCATTTGCTTCTGCTGTTGTGGGTATGTTTAATTGTAATTTATATGTTCATATTTTTGTAATACAGTGATACCTTGGATTGCAAGCATAATTTGTTCTGGAACCGTGCTTGTAATCCAAAACTCTGTTATATCAAAGCGAGTCTCTGGCGAGCATGAGTCGGGCCGATTTCGAGCGGTTACATCCCTAATTGTCTTGCAAGACATCGCTTGTTTATCAAGTCAAAATTTATTAAATTTTTTTGCTTCTCTTGCAAAATGCTCTCAGGCCAAGTTACTTGCAATCTAAGGTATTACTGTATTGGAAGCCACCTTGTGAAAAGGTGGGTTAAAAATCTTTGAAACAAACAAACAAAAGAAAATGGTTGGCTGGGGCATGCTGGGAGTTGTCGACCAAAAACATCTGGGGACTCAAGTTTGGATTACAAGCACAGTTCCAGAACAAATTATGCTTGCAATCCAAGGTATCACTGTATTACAAAAATATGAACATATAAATTACAATTAAACATACCCACAACAGCAGAAGCAAATGACTTTTAAGCACCAAAATTATTTATTATTACATTTATATTTATTATTACAAACAGCAGAGTGGCATAATTGTGCCTTAAGGGTTTTTTTTGTTTTTTTGCAGTGTGTGTTTTTTTTAAAGGCGACAGTGATAAGACCATCTTGTTTCAAAGATTTTTTATTTTGTTTCATAAATAAAGGTCTAGTGCACCTTCCTGGTCAGGAAAGCAGCCCACCCAAAACAACTATACTTTTGCATTTCAGCAGCTTGAAACAGGAGCTCTTCTGATTAGTAATAGATTTGTAGTTGGATTAGCTCTGATGCAAGAATATTAGCCTGTAAAAAGGGCATATCTTCAAGAAGACATTGTGCTTGTGGCAAGTGGAGTTTCCCTAAAGATAGTTTATTTTCTCTTACAAACTTCACTGACAGGGTTTAAACTATGACAGATTCTCCCTGAGATATTTAGGGTGAGAGTTGGGTATGTGGTTTTTTTTTTTTAACTTTTGTAATTCTTCACCCTAAGCCTAGTTAATATTTAAAACTAGTGGAAGTTTGAAAACCAAACGCAGCCTAAGTAGGTTACTTTGCCAAAGATTGGTTGTTGTGGTCTCTTTGGGAAAGGCTTCCCCTTTTGTGTCAAAAACATGCAGCAAAATGAATATGATGTTGCTTAATGCATTTCCGCATACTTTTTAACCCCGTTTCCAAAATGTTCGTGTTGTGTTTTATGGTTTTAATTGTTGTGAACTACGCAGAGAGCTTCAGCTGTTGGGTGGGGTACAGAAATGTAATAAATAAATGAACACATACCTACATAAATGAGCAACAACCTCCAGAATGGGAAGCACAGATGTTTCTTTGTCATTCTGTTTAAATGTGCTTTGATAGTTAAAATATTTACAAAAAGGAAATGAAGAGTTTGGTGGCCTTGTGCACTAATATCTGTATTTGAGATTAGACAAATTCATGTAGGATAGGGTTATCAGTGGCTACTAGTCATGATGGCTATATGCTGCCTTTGAAGAAGCCCGAATGCAAGGTGAAAGGGAGAAACGTGCTAAGCGAAAAGCACGTCAAATGAATCCTTTACAGGACCATCTTCCATCTGGTAACCTGTGTCCTCACTGTGGGAAGCTGTGTGGATCTAGAATTGGCCTCCACAGTCACTTACGGACCCATCGCTAGAGTCTACACAATCTTCTTTAGAATTTCCTCCTTTTATCCCGGAAGACAATCTTACTCGGTCACGAGTGATCGCCTGATGATGGTGATGCTGCCTCCAGTATTGGAAACAGTATGCCTTTGTATACCAGTTTCTGGGGAGCATGAGCAGGAGGGTGCTATTGTACTCATGTCCTACTTGTGGGTTTGCCACAGGTACCTGGTTGGCCACTGTGGGAACAGAATGCTGGACTAGATGGACCCTTGGTCTGATCCAGCACGGCTCTGCTTATGTTCTTAACAATTGTTCTCTTTCATTATAGGTGTTTGCTGAGGTGAGTGTGGACCTTGAGAGGTTTGGGGCTCGAGTGAAGGATGAAATTGACTTCCTGGGGCGCGAGTGTGAATTAAACCCTCCCAGGCTACAACAGTTTGATGCTTGGGGACTGCGTGTGGACCAAATCATCACCTGCCCAGCCTGGAAGAGGATGAAGGAGATCTCAGCTGAGGAGGGGATGGTTGCTGAGGCTTATGAGAGGAGATACTCCAGTTGGAGGTATATATATTCATTCTGTTGGTATCTGCAGCCTCACAGTTAGCCAGGGTCCATCAGGGCAAGTAACCCTGAGCATGTCCATATATCTTCAATACCATTCAAAATCAGATGGTCCTCCAGCGAGTTTACATTTTTTCTGGCTGTATTCTTGCTGACTTTTCTGTTCAGCAAAGATCTTATACTTGGTATGACTAAAGTTAGCAAGGCTTTCTGTATTTCTCCTTCTACAGCCGTGTTCACCAGATTGCCAAGCTGTACCTCTATGCACCCTCTGCTGGTTTATTCTCATGTCCTTTGGCCATGACTGATGGAGCAGCAAAAGTAATTGAGGTGAGACTCCATTGCTCAATAGGTAGGCTGCTTCATTGCATCACTCTTGAATTATCTGTAAAATCTCCTAGACTAAGACAAAGGTTCAGTTAGGAGCAATGGAAGCTGTCTTATACTTTAAAAAAAATAATAATTTTATTTTTGCATTTTCAAAAATATTACAAAAGTATAAAACATGTAATGTAAACCCCCATCTCCACCCGCCACACTCCAGATATTCCATATGTACAAGTTTAGTTCCAAAAAAGGTACCGTAAGTAACAGTTAAGTTCATGTGTTGGATTTTGGATAGTTGTGATTATTGAGCATTTTTGTCTATTCTTATCTTAAGTTATTCCAGAAAGGGCCATGAGTTGCTGGTGGTTTCATTGTTGTACTGTCTCTTCTAATGTACTGAATAAACATATACCATGTTTCCTCAAAATCATCTTTGGCTCTCATGTTTTTCAGAGCTTTAAGATGCTTTGATAACTTTTCCATGAGGGCAATGCTCCCTACCCTTTCCATCCAAGTCTCCAGTGTCAAAGGAAGCTGTGATGGTCATGGGACTGCACCAAAGGCCTGAACCGGCAATGCAACCCAAGGCCTTCCCTCAGTCAGACCTGATCAGGAAGAGGCAAACAATGGAGCATGCTCTGCATCAGGGCCCTGCTGAGATCCTAGAAGGGGCGGAGCAGCCATCTCCACTATAAAAACCCTTCAGTCCCTACTTGAGAGAGTTGCTGGTGTAATAACTCAGTGGGGAAGCTCCATCGCCTTTCCTTGCAACCTAGGTACCTCTACCAAGGCTCTGCTGGACAACTCCCTTGCTGGTCCAGGGTTCCTGGTCAAGTCCCTTCTCTTGCTGCCCAGGCCCTGATTAGACATTTCCCAGGCTGATCTGGGTCTCCCACCCAGTACTCATACGAACATTTTTAAAAGCCCTGCTGGATCAGACGAAGGGTCTATCTAGTCCAGCATTCTGTTCACACAGTGGCCAACCAGCTGCCCACGGGAAACCCTCAAGCAGGGACATGACAGTGCAACAGCACCCTCCTGCCCATGTTCCCCTGCAACTGGAGTACATAGGCATACTGCCTCTGATACTAGAGGTAGCATAGAGCCATCAGGACTAGTAGCCATTGAGAGCCTTCTCCTCCATGAATTTGTTTAATCCCCTTTTAAACCCATCCAAATTGGTGGCCGTCACTAGACTTTGTGGTAGCGAATTCCATAGTTTATTTTATTTTATTTATTTATTTATTTATTATATTTATACCCCGTCTTTTTTCCTGCAAGAAACCCAAGGCGGCTTACATAATCTTCCTCCTCCTCTCCATTTTATCCTCACAACAACCCTGTGAGGTAGGTTAGGCTGAGAGTCAGTGACTGATCAGAGTCAGTTTAACTATGCACTGTGTGAAGAGGTCCTTCTTTTGATCTCTCCTAAATCTCCTGCTACTTGTATCCTCCCACATCACACAGCCCTTGAGAGTAGTTGTCCCATTTTGGCACTGAGAATTGCCAAAACTATGAAATTCCCGCGGGCAGCTGGTTGGCCACTGTGTGAACAGAATGCTGGACTAGATAGATCCTTCGTCTGATCCAGCAGGGCTTTTAAAAATGGCACTGAGACCTGTAGCAGGGTTGTTTGTTTGTTTTGGATATTTCCTACTTCGAAGGAAATCTTATTTTTTCTCCTGTCACTTTCCTGCAACCCCAACAGTCGCTGGGTATCCCCAAGCCTCTGGAAGAAGTCTATGCTCACTTGATATCTCGTGACCCCAGAAAGTTCTGGACCTCTGGCCAGTGGATGACTGAACGCAAAGGGGGCTCTGATGTTGGTAAGTTTGCCCAAAAGTGGGAAGACCAGACCTCTTCTCTCTGCTCTTTCCAAAATCCAAAATGTCTCAACCAGTCCAGGCATGATTTGGGTGGGTCCTTATTTATTCTACCATCTGCTTGTATAGATTTTAAGCTTGTCTTTTATGTGATTTTTTCATACACAGTTTCTTTGTTTCTACTTTCGAATGTTGTTCTATTTGTGTATGGTGCTTTGTATATATGTTTATAAATGAATAAGAAATACATGAATAAATAACGTTGTGTACCTAAAAAGGAGGAGGAGCGAGGGAGACGGGAGCAGGACAAATGGAACATCACAGTCAGTCTGTTCCAGTTGCACTACACACACACACACACACACCAGCCTGCCACAGGGCTAACTGACATCAACTGCCCTGTGGAAAGGAAGAGCAGCTGCTGGCTCCAATTTTCTGTCCAATAGACCAGACAGACATGGCGATGTTAATGCTGTCAAGAAGCAGCCAATTTTATGGACTGCACACATTCTAGTTGCTACATTTTCTCAATTCTGTGTACACTGGAACTTAAATTTGCTTAGATGGCATCCTGCTTTCTCGCTATAGTTAATGTTGCTTCTTCAGCTTGGCGCCGTCTCTGCTCCTTTACGAAGGAAGATCCCCAGCAGCCCAGACCCTGTGTTCTTTTCTTGCAGTGAGTGGCACAGAGACAGTGGCCCAGGAGCTCCCTGACGGCACCTACGGTCTCCATGGCTTGAAATGGTTCACATCGGCCACTGATTCAGATATGACTCTGACGCTGGCGAGGGTCATGGCTGCTGATGGGCAGACAGAACAGGTCAGATTCCCAGCAGAGCCAAGGGGAGGGGAAGGAACAGCATGCAAGCAGTAGCACATTCCAGCCCCATTCTTCCAATTCTCCTTGTTCTTATTACCGGTCAGTATTTCTCATGTGAGCATCCTTGTGGCTGCAGGGCTCCAAGGGCCTGTCTCTGTTCTACCTGGAAGTACGTGATAAGGAAGGGAAGCTGAATGGGATTGAGATACAGCGGCTGAAAGAGAAGCTGGGCACAAGGCAGCTGCCAACTGCTGAACTGCTCCTAGCTGGAGCCAGGGCACACCGGGTAAGCGGAACAAGAGGCGTTGAGGAAGAGCCAGTGTAGCATGGTGGTTAGAGCAGGGCTCTCCAACCGTGGGTCCCCAGATGTTGCTGGACTACAGCTCCCAGAATCCCTTGCCATTAGCCATGCTGGCTGGGTATGCTGGGAGCTGTAGGCCAGCAACATCTGGGGACCCAAGGTTGGAGAGCCCTAGGTTAGAGTGTTGGACCGGGACTTGGGAGACCCGGGTTCAAGTCCCCACTCGGCAGTGAAGCCAGTAACTGACTCTCAGCCTGACCTACCTCACAGGGTTGTTGTGAGGATATTATGGAGAGGAGGAGGAGGATCACGTATGCTGCCTTGGACTCCTTGGAGGAAAAGGCGGGATACAAATATAACAAATAAATAATAATAAATATAAGATATTGGGTCCCAAAGTTTCATTTCTGCTCCCCAGCTCAGTGGTGAGACAGGTAAGGTTGGGGAAGGCTGCCTCGGAGAGGGGAGGGAGCAAAGCCGTTTCCTGTTACCCAACTACTACTTATTAGCTGCTTATATTTTTAGTCCGCCCAATAACAGAAGTTATCTGCGTGGGTTATGTGGTACAATACAATCCATATTAGAGTTTTCAGATTTCACTCTTGCTCTTGCTTCTCGACATTTCCAGATCTCTCCAGTGGGCCGGGGTGTGGCTTCCATTGCCAACATGCTGACCATCACTAGGATCCACAATGCCATCTCTGCCGTTGCCATCATGAGGAGGTGATTCCCAGCCTGTTTCATGAGATGGCATGGTTACAGCCATTTGAGTTATGCTGTTATCTGAGGGGGTTTGTAAGCAAAGTGAAGTGAGCTTTGAAAAAACAATTTTGAAAAGGCAGCTTAGATCCTCCTGGCTTCCAAATTGTGGTAGCTTTTCAAACGCTGTTATATAACTGCTTGTTTAAAATGAAGGCTTTTGTTAACCTCAACTCCATGTTGTTTCTGTCCAGTGCTGGCTCCAGGTTTATGGGGGCCCTTGGGCAAGACACCCTCAATGGGCCCCTCCCTCAGCGAGTCCATCTTCTGTCTGCCATGGTCACCAGCTGCTCTTGAGCCACCTCCTTTTTAAAAAAGTGTTTAAATCATTACTGTCACTTGCTTGCTTGACAGGAAGAGTGCCAGGGAGCAAGGAGGCCATAGCATCTTCTACTCCTCACCACCACCACCATTGTCTGGGTCGGAATGAGAGGCAGGGGAACAAGCAGGTTGCAATGGTGGAGAAGAGGACCAACTCCTGGGGGCTATTGTCAGTGAGGCCCTGCTGGGGTGTGGACCCTTAGCAGATGCCCAACAATGCCTACCCTTGATGTCTATTTGCAAAACAAAACCAAACAAACTGGTTGTGGACCTGCCTTATCTACCTTGAGGAAAAGGCAGATGTGAGTGGAATTGGGATTTGCTTAGAAATTGGGGTTTGATTAGAAAGTTTATATAGGGAATATGTTTTTACCTGGAAGAGACATAAATAATGAGGTGGAAGGATGTTCCTAGTATATCAAGTATGTGAGCATGGAATTCTGCATCCCTCTGCTGTAGGACATTGTAGATCAACTTCCATGATAGTCAGGAAAGAGCATGATTTATGTGGAACTAAGACATGACATGAGAGCATGGAAAGCATGCGCTGCTGCATTTAAGTTGCTAAAAAGCCCAACAACAACACTAACCCTTGTGGACTGGCTTTGCTTCCATCCCCAGAGTGATCAGCATGGCACAGGATTATGCGACCAAGAGGGAGGCCTTTGGAAAAACCCTTAAGGACCACCCGTTGCATATGCAGACTTTGGCACGGATGGAGGTGAGCATGATCAAGTCTGGCCTTGACTATTAAAGGGAAGTGAGTGGCAAAGATTCCAGCACTTCTTCCACTGTCGTTAAGAGTCAGAATTCTTTTATTATTTATTTATTTATGTATTTATTTGATTTGTGCCCTGCATTTTTACCAAGAGAATGGCACTCAAGGCAGCCAGAAAAGCAGGAGACAGTGTACAGTAATACCTTGGATTGCAAGTAACTTAGTCTGAGAGCGTTTTGCAAGACAAGCAAAATTTTTTTTTGACTTGTTTATCAAGTCGTAGGGATGTAACTGCTCGAAATTGGCCCCGGTCACGCCCGCCAGAGACTTGCTTTGATATAAGAGGTTTTTGGATTACAAGCACGGTTCCGGAACGAATTATGCTTGCAATCCAAGGTATTACTGTAGATGGAATATGCTGTAGACAAAATACAGCAGGGATCCCTTACATGGCACCCATGGGTGTCATGGCACCCGAGGAGGGGTTCCCAACATGGAGCCTGTGGGCTCCCAAAAAAATTTAAATTCTATTTTAATTTACTTTTTTACTTTTTTGAATATATGTACATGGATTTGGATGAAATACATACAACTTTCTAGCAATTATACATAGGCTTCAACTAAAGTGGACCAAATATCCAAATACGGTAAGTATTCATTTGAAGGTGGCATCTATATGCCAACCACTCATGTATTGAAAGCGTTGTAAGGTCCTCAATCCATTGCATTATAGGTGGTGAGGGTTTATCCCTCCAATGTTGTAATATCAGTCTTTTAGCTGTCAAAGGGTGCAGGTGCCATTTACACTGACCATTTGTTAATTTCCATACAGGAGGCAAATAATTTAAACGAGTGTGTACATCAGTGAATATTAAAGGCGGTTCCAGTACAAAATTTATCTGTGTAATAACCTCCCCACAAAAAGAAGCAACTACTGGTCATTGCCAACACATATGTTTAAAGATGCATTAGCTGAATTGCACAACCAGCAGTTAGCTGAATTAGACAATCCCTTATTAAGGAGAAGTTGTGGTGTCCAATAGACATGAAACAAAAGTTTTTGCTGAATGAGACACAGCCTAATATCCATAGACACGACAGGTAGATGCTAAAGTGGCACTCCACTGATTAGGCATTTTGTGGTGGTGCCCGTAGCAGTTTCTCAAATTGCCAAATGTGCCTACGGGTCCAAAAAGTTTGGGGACCCCTGAAATACAATATGATTGGGAGACAAACTACCGTGTTTGGTAGGGACCAACCACCACAGAGTAAGATCGATCTTCAATAGTGGGCAAGCTACTTCGCAGATGAAACAAAAACAACAGTCAGTCTTGTTGTGCCTTAAAGACTAACCAATTTATGATCGCATAAGCTGTTGTGGAGAAGAGTCCACTTCATTGGGGGAAAAGTGAGAAATTAAGCAGGCCCCTTTTATGAGTCTTCTGCCCATGATCCATATTTCCTTTTGTTCTATGAGCATAGGAGCTCTGGCGGTAGGAAGCACCTTCTAAATGCCTATCAGAAAGTTGGACTCGGCAAGTCAGTGCATCTTTTCACACCAGTTTCCCCCTGGCTGTCTTGGCGTGAAAGAGTATCTGTGCAGAACAGGAATACAAACCTTTGTACAATTTGGTTCAAAATGTATCTCTTCCGCAAGGTGGTTGTAAAAAGTTACCTCTCCATAAGAGAGCCTCCTGGGAATTCTGCCTTTATGAAGACAGCCAAACTGCCTCTCATGAAACTGACCTCGGCCATTAGATTGGCATAGGGTAGTAGCTAAGAGTGCGAGAACTGTGAAATGATTGAACACTTACTCCACTATGAACCCATTGAAGGGCTGAAGGCAAGCCGCTGTCTCTCAGCCTCGGGTGTCCTTCCCCCCACCCCATGCAAAACAGGTATATAACACTGGCCGAATCTACAGGTGTGTTGCAAAGATGACTGAGGCAACAGGAAGCACAGGGAACATACAAAATATTGTATGCAAATGCCATGGCATACTGCAAGGGCAGGGAGCATTTCAGCTGCATTCCAGTAGTGGGTGGGTCCGAAGGCAAAAGGGATGGAGCCAAAAACACACAAAATAATAATATAAATAAATTCCAGCATAGTGTAGCTCTTACTGCCATTAACTAAGCCTTAGGAGAGGCATTTCAGCCTTTTAGAATGGAAGAAAAAACTGCACAAAAGCCAGGAAATCATCAAATTATTGGGGGGGGAGGGGCCAGGAGAAGGGGATAGCCATCCCCAGGGAACCCCAGAGGTCCGGATTGGCCCCAGGCCTGAGGTTTTCTATCTCTGGTTTACAGGAAGAGGACTGATTTTGAGTGTGGCCAGTAGCCACACAGAAAAACAGAATAATTCAGAATGCTTGAGAGAAAAAGTTGGGCTCTCTTTTGATGCCAGGTTAGAAATCCCTCTCCTTTTATTAACATGGCAGTAGCTGGTCAAGAAATGCAGTGGATATATTTGTAGTTTTAGCCTTGGTATTGCTTCAATGGGGCCTATTTGGTTTTCCAGTCTAGTCCTAATTATTGTGAAAACATTGTACACACACACACACACACACTTACACACACAGTTATCACAGGCTTTCTCGTTTGTGCAGGTGGAAGTTCGAGGAGCATTCCTGTTGCTGATGGAGATGGGGCGGCTGCTTGGACTGGAGGAAACCGAGCAGGCCACCGAGCAGGACCAGCACATACTTAGGCTGCTGACACCTGTTGTGAAACTTTACACTGGGAAACAGGTACTGTTTCAGGGCCTAGAACAGCCTGCCCCACCAGGTGCCCTTCAGATAGTGTTGGGCAACATCATTCCCAGCCAGCAGTCCAACAAATCTGGAGGGCCCCAGGTTGAGGAAGGCTGACCTAGAACTTGGTTTCATGCCATGGGTTACTTACTCAGGGATGGGCAGAAGGTAGATTTCCACATGTTTTGAACTTCAACTCCCAGAAGCCTCTGCCAGCATGGCCAATGGCTTGAAGTCCAAAACATCTGGAGATCTACTTTCTATGCACCCCTGAGTCTTACTGCACTCTGAAGCATGAAGGGAATCATAGAATCATAGAATAGTACAGTTGGAAGAGGGGCCCACAAGGCCATCGAGTCCAAGCCCCTGCTCAATGCAGGAATCCAGGTCAAAGCATCCCTGACAGATGGCTGTCCAGCTGCACCTTGAATGCCTCCAGAGTGGGAGAACCCACCACCTCCCTAGGTGGTTGGTTCCATTGTCTTATTGCTCTAACAGTCAGGGAAGGATTCATTTAGGAGCTAGATGCTAATAGACAAAACCCGGAAATACCAAAGTTGTATGTTTAACAGCCAGGTGGTCTTGAAATAGTAATGTTTGGCCTGCTAGGGTACTATGTTCCAGCAATCCCCCCTCCCACAATAATAATTCCCAAGGTGGTTCTCTTCCTCTCCTTTTTATCCTCACAGCAACCCTGTGAGGTAAGTTAGGCTGAGAGTCAGTGACTGGCCCAAAATCACCCAGCGAGCTTCATGGCTGAGTGGGGATTAGAACCCAGGTCTCCCTAGTCCCAGTCCAACACTCTTAACCACTACACCACACTGACTATATGTACATATTTTGGGATCAAATGCACAAAGGGACAAGTACTCCAACTTGGATTCCTGCATTGAGCAGGGGCTTGGACTCGATGGCCTTATAGGCCCCTTCCAACTCTACTATTCTATGATTCTAACTTTTTCTTGGCTTTGCGCTTCTCCCAGGGTGGTTCATCTTTCTGCCTAGATCTTTTTCAACGAACATGGCCTTTCCATACAGCTTTATTTATTTATTTATTATAGTCATACCCTGCCTTTTTTCCTGCAAAGAACCCAAGGCGGCTTACATAATTCTCCTCCTCTCCTATTTTATCCTCACAACAACCCTGTGAGGTAGGTTAGGCTGAGAGTCAGTGACTGGCCCAAAGTCACCCAGTGAGTTTCATGGCCGAGCGGGGACTAGAACCTGGATCTCCCGAGTCCCAGTCCAACACTTTATCCCCGTTACCCACATCGGGTGCAGACAGACACCACACAGTGGGATCGTGCTCATCTCAACCCTAGACCCAGTGCACCAATAGGCCTATTGTAGGCGTGTGAGCCGGGCTTGGAGCAGAGAGAGAAGCAGGCAGAGACGAGCAGGCACCAGGTGCATGATGGATAGTTATTCAAGGTTCATGGGAGTGTACACACAGCGTAGTTGTATGTTGCAGGCTGTTGCTGTTGCCTCAGAAGGGCTGGAATGTTTCGGAGGGCAGGGCTACATGGAAGACACAGGCCTGGCAGTTATTCTACGAGATGTACAGGTAAGGAATGACCAAAGTGATGATGTCTTTCCTTCACCCTCTCCTTCTTTCATCAGCCTATAGCAGTGCTACTGGGGCAGAGCAGCGGGGGGAAAAGAGGCTCTCCATTGGTGCTCCCTTCTTTTCACTCTTTCTTGCTACCGTTAGTTTGGAACCTGTTTGCCACAGAGTGCTAAGATCTCAATGGAAGTAGTCCAGCCCTCAGAATCTGCAGTCTTTAATAGATTTCAGGAGGCTAATTGTGTTAGGGTGCAATCCTATGCATGTTTAGACAGTAAAAAGTCCTATGACTCCCAGTATCCCACAGCCAGCAGTAGAGAGAGAAAAAGCTCGAGGCACTTTAAAGACTGACAGACTTACAATAAATATTTGCCTTTGAAAAAAAATAGCATTGGCACTGCAGGGTTGCACCTGAGTCATGTCTAAGACCTGGAGTTAAACAGTCTCAGATATGTTGACAGTAAATCCAGTTACAAACTATACGAAACAGTTTGAAGCAGCTGTTTCTAAGACGTTCTATACCAACGGCTGTTCCATTGTTAGGCCACAATCCTGTCAACTGCGCCCTTGCTGCTCAGAAGCCTCCAAACTCAGAGGCTTCCGACATTCCTATGCCCTGCCGGGCTGAAGCTGACGGTGGGAGGAGTGGCAGAGGCGATCTTTGCCTCCCCTTCCTCCAATCTCCTGTATCTTAACTAGACGGGCTTCAGAGCGGGAGGGAAGGAGACTGGAGGAGGCTCAGGAAAACACGTAACCTGGCCCCTCCAGTTTCCTCCCCTCCCCGCCCACCGGAATGCCCCCTTTCCTCCAGGGGGCAGCCAGCACGGTTCTTTCCACGTTGGCTGCGAGGAGGTGGGGGAGCGGGGTCAGATCACCGACTCCCCCTTCCAAGGTCGGAACACTGTCTCCAACCTCTGAAGGGTTTTTGCGAGCATTCCTGTGGTCCCTGGGATGCTCTCCCAGGGGCCATAGGATTGCTCTCTTAATTCTGGCGAGATAAAGAGATCTACACTCTCTTGATCTGTTTCTGTCTCTGACCAGCGTCTGTTGGTGAAGGATGGAGTACATACGTTTTTGAACCACAGAGCTTTCATCAGGCAAGACGGTGAAGATAGATTATTGTCAGTTACAAAGAGCCATACCTGGGAATCATTACACACTCACGTTACATGTCTGCTCACAAATCAGGTACAGACCACCTGAGAAACAGACAGCAGGTTACGCTGCAGCCAAGTGTACAAAAGAGCTGAAGGCCCCTTCTCTGCTGCAGAGCACATTCAGGGCTGTGCATTTCCTCGGAGAAGGCACGCTTAAGGGTCACCTGCACAGTGGTGTGGTGGGGCCAGGGCTCACAGGGTCAAAGTATGGGGGCTTTTTGATTAGCAGGGATGATATTTATTTATTTATTTATTATACTTATTAATCGCCCATCTGGCCGGTCACCCGGCCACCCTGGGCGATGATATCATTTGCTGCCCCGCACCCAAGACTTCCCTGTTCCCGCTGAGCTTAGCTGCTGTCCTCATAGTGCCTTGCGGGCGGGGAATAGATTTCCCCAGCAACAATCTATTGTGAACTATCCCATGTACACACATAGTACACACACACACGGACTTTCCTTGGGGGCATGGCTATTACACTTTCATGATGAGCACCTGCACTACACCACTGCTAGCAGACACAGTCTGGAGCATCACAGGGATAAAAGCAGCTGGCAGGAGAAGCACCCCTTCACCCTGCTCCTTCTCCAGTGCATGTAGCCTAACTGCAGTGTGCTTTGTGATGAGAAGGGGCCACTGGGGCTATAGGAACATAGGAAGCTGCCTTGTACTGAGTCAGACCATTGATCCATCTAGCCCAGTTTTGTCAACACTGACTGGCAGCAGCGGCTCTCCAGGGTTTCAGGTAGGATTCTTTCCAAGCCCTACCGGGAGATGCCAGGGATTGAACCTGGGACCTTCTGCATGCAAAGAAGGTGCTCTATCACACTGAGCTCTGGTCCCTCCCTGCAGCACCTGGTATTTCAAGATGGTCACCCATCCAAGTACTAACCAGGCCCGACTCTGCTTAGCTTCCGAGATCAGATGAGATCGAGCTGTTCAGATGTTGCACTTTGTTACACATGGAGTGCAGTGTGACGTGTCATTTGCTCCTCAGCGTTCTACTTTTATTTACTGTATAGATGTCAGGCAGCCCCGATGCAAGCTCCTTCGCCACCTGAGGCAGGAAAGAACACGGCTACATCGTTTCCCCCGTCACACCTCCCTTACTTTTGCCGCCACCGCGGTGTTGGCTCTATGCAGAGCTGCACGGCCGGAAGTAGTAGTTGTGGGGCTCTCACGAGAGCGAGTCTTACGAGAACCACGCAGCTGCTTCTTCTGGCCACGTGGCTCTCCATAGAGCTGACATGGTGGCAGTGGCAAAAAAAAAAAGTAAGTGGGGGCACGCGTCGAGGGAAACGGAGAACAGGTGGCTGCTCCAGAGAGCCTTCCTGGCCAATCTCTTGCCACGGCAAATGCTGTGGTGGAAGAGTAGCTGGTGGGACTTTCCAGAGCACCCGCTGGAGGAGGTGGGGCAGCGGCACAGGCTCTCCTGGGGGGAGTGGCACGATTCACCACCACCCCTTCACCGCCTGATGTGGGTGCCTCCCCTTGCTTCATGGGAGGGCCAGCCCCACTGTCAAAAAAGATTCCTCTGAATGAAAGGTGTTTTGTCGGGCGTGACCCATAGGGGTTCCTACTTTCCTGTCCAATGTCTTCTTTCAACATCTCACATGTTGGCCTCCCTTTTCCTGTCATTGGGTGGGAATCCCACTCTTCCTTATAGCCAATGCACTTGACTTGAATTTATCTGGCTCTGTACCTCTTTCCCAAACAGGTGCTAACGATCTGGGAAGGGACAACCAATATCCTTTCCCTGGATGTTCTGCGCTCCCTTGTCAAGAGCCACGGGAAAGTGCTGGAGGCATTTTTCTCTACTGCTCAGGTGAGCTCTCTGCAAGCACCAATTACTCAGTTTTGCCTTACTGCAGGGTGGGCAACTTTGGGAGGTCTGGGGGGCATTTTTGTTCCCTGGAAACTGCCCCTGCAGCCTCTGTGGGGAAAAAAAGTGGTTTGCCACTGAAATGCAGTGGCAAACAGCTCCATAGTGCTAAAAGGGTTAAACTCAGCTTGTTCTCAAGCTAAATTTTACCCTTTTAGCCCTCCGTAATGCTAAAATGTGCCATTTTAAAAATTAATTAATGCTAATTATGGTAGTGGCCATCCACCATGCTAGGTAAATGGCCAGATTTATTTATTAAATTTATATAACACCTTACTGGCAGGTGCCATCGGGGCAGGCGGTTTACCATCCTAAGAACTGTCTAAACTAAAACTGCCTGGAGGCTGGGAGATCACCATCCCCGTTGCTTGCCCTGCGTTGTTCTTGTGAGTTTCCCAGGAACATGTTTGAACACAGTGTGTGGAACCAAAGGGAGTTTTGGTCTGATACAGCATAGGCAGTTCTTAGGAAGATGGTCAGAACACCTCTTTAGCCAGAGCCACACTCTACATTGCTACACGGCATATGGATTAATACTCCGGCAAAAGTCTGAGCATGTTGGTAAGCGTATACTGTATATCACTTTACATTTTTTTTTCTTTTAAAAAAATTGTATTAGCACACTGTGCGGTTGGCGACTCCTTTGATCTTTATCTTGGCAACCGGACGACCCCAGTTCAATGATACGCATTTGTATTCAAACTGCACTTGCATGTACATTTTTCTGAACTGCTCTGCCAGGCACACAGAATCGCACCGATTAAAGCTCCCCTGCAAAATACATGTCTTTTGCAAGGGGAGCAGAGCTTACAAAACACAAATGAATTTTCATCTGACTGGCAGTATTTGCCAGCCGTAGCAGCACTGGAGATTTGAAAGACTATCCTACATTGCACCCCTACAGCTGGTGGCAGGCCAGATGAAGAACTTAGGAAACAGCGGAAGGGCTGCTCCGCCAGCAGAGAGGGAGGGATGTGGGTGAGAAAACACCTGCACTGCCGTCTGCTCAGGACATTCCCACCAGTGCAGGCGTTCCGCTGGCGATGGGTGGCAAAACAGGGCATGCTAGGGGCGCTGTGGATCCACAGGATCCAAGACTCCTCATTTCACCAACACATGCACAAAATTGGCCTGAAACTATACCAACCCTGGGGCTGGGTGAAATTATGTCCCTCCCGTTGAAGTCAAAGGAAGAAAAATGAAATATTCTACCCCACCTCCTGCCCTGGCTCCAGAGTTGTCAAGGCTACGGATGTACTGGGTTGCTCCCCAATGGAGTCTCCTCCTCCGCCTCCAGATAAGCGCGCTCTGTTAATTAACCTGCATTGCAATCCCACACAAGTCTAAGAAGTAAGCTTCATTGACATTGACAGGACTTACTGCCAGGATTGCAGCCTCAGCCAGGATGTTGGGTCTTTTTGCATTTCATTTTTATCTAACTACAGTTTACGCCACACTGAGAGCCAGTGTGGCCTAGTGGTTAGTGTGTTGGATTGGGACTCGGGAGATCCGGGTTCTAGTCTCCACTCGGCCACGAAGCTCACTGGGTGACTTTGGGCCAGTCACTGACACTCAACCTGACCTACCTCACATGGTTGTTGTGAGGATAAAATGGACAGGAGGAAGATCGGGTAACCTCCCTTGTAGACTGTGGGAGTGCTGTGGACATAATATATCTTGACTGCAGCAAAGCTTTCGACAAAGTGCCTCGTGATATCCTGATTAGCAAGCTAGCTAAAAGTGGGCTAGATGGAACAACTATCAGGTGGATCCACAATTGGCTACAGAATCGGGACTCAAAGAGTGCTTATCAATGGTACCTTCTCAAACTGGGGAGAGGTAACGAGCGGAGTACCGCAGGGCTTGGTCCTGGGCCCAGTGCTCTTCAACATTTTTATTAATGACTTGGATGAGGAGGTGCAGGGAATGCTTATCAAATTTGCAGATGACACAAAGTTGGGTGGAACAGCTAATACTCTGGAAGACAGAAACAAAATTCAAAGCGATCTTGATAGGCTGGAGCGCTGGGCCGAAAACAACAGAATGAAATTTAATAGGGATAAATACCAAATGCTGCACCTAGGGAAAGGAAACCAAATGCACAGTTACAGAATGGGGGACACTTGGCTCAACAATACTACAAGGGAGAAGGATCTTGGAATTATTGTAGATCACAAACTGAATATGAGCCAGCAATGTGATGTGGCTGCAAAGAAGGCAAATGCTATTTTGGGCTGCATTAATAGAAGTATAGCTTCCAAACTGCGGGAAGTGATAATTCCCCTTTACTCAACACTGGTTAGGCCTCATCTTGAGTACTGCATCCAGTTATGGGCACCACACTTTAAGAAGGATGTAGACAAACTGGAGAGGGTTCAGGGGAGGGCAACAAGGATGATAAGGGGACTGGAAACAAGGCCCTATGAGGAGAGACTGAAAGAACTGGGCATGTTTAGCCTTCAGAAGAGGAGACTGAGGGGAGATATGATAGCACTCTTCCAGTACTTGAAGGGTTGTCACACAGAGGAGGGCCAGGATCTCTTCTCGATCATCCCAGTTTGCAGGACACGGAATAATGGGCTCAAGTTACAGGAACCCAGATTCCACCTAAACATCAGGAAAAAATTCCTGACTGTTAGAGCAATAAGACAGTGGAACCAACTACCTAGGGAGGTGGTGGGCTCTCCCACTCTGGAGGCATTCAAGGTGCAGCTGGATGGCCATCTCTCAGGGATGCTTTGACCTGGATTCCTGCATTGAGCAGGGGGTTGGACTCGATGGCCTTGTAGGCCCCTTCCAACTCTACTTTTCTATGATTATAAGATCATGTTTGCTGTGTTGGGCTCCTTGGAAGAGGAAAAAAGGCAGGATATAAATGTAACAAACAAATAAATACATTTCCCCCACTCTACACCCATATGTATATACAGTATATACCTACCGAATGATAATGCTTCATTTATGTGATGAAGTGGACTCTTGCCCAGGAAAGCTTATGCTAGCCTTTCCAACCTGGTGCCCTCCAGATGTTTTGGATTTCAATTCCCAGTATGGTCGACAGTCAGGAAAGTTGGGAGTTGTAGTCCAAAACATCTGGAGAGTACCAGGTGGTGGGCTTTAGGGTGCCACAAGACTCTTTCTTGGTTTTGCTGCAACAAACATGACTACCTACTCGGGGCCGGGGGGAATACAAGGGCAAACGTTTCTTCAGCAGAGATGCAGCTGAATATGATGGTTTGGGTTGGCCAGCAGTACTGTGGGTTTTGAGAAATACTCTTCAGTTTGTTCTATGGCTCGCTTCCTTGCAGGCCAAGTTGGAGGTGGCTCTTGGCTCCTCTGAATTGGGACCTTCTGTGCAAAGGGTCCACAGTGCTCTCCGCAAGCTCAGGCACTTCACTCAGGAAATGGACTTAAAGCGGGAAGCCCGGATGCAGCTTGCTGCAAGAGACTTTGCCTACACTCTAGCACGGATTTACGGAGGTAACAGAAAAGCGGTTAAAGAATCCCTTTGCCAACTTGTTATTACAAAATGATTATTAATTGCAGTAAGATGCCTAGAAGCTTGTAAGCTATGGGTGTTCCATGATGATTTTCTGATCCAATCCTACACTAGGAGTTTGTCTAATGATTAATAAGTGGCACTGGCTCAACACACAGCCACATAGAAAGGTAGTAAAAATGCCCTGGAGGTGAAAGATGCAAAGGATGGAGTTTGGGGGCAGTGTGCGGGGAGAGAAAAGAAATTCAACATCCCGAAATGGATATTTCCAATACGTACTTGTTGAGATGGAAGGAAGTCAATAGTCACAAAATGTGCATTTGTTTCCAGCGCAAATGAAGCGCTAGTCAGAGCTTATGACTCTCGCATAGACAAACACATGAGCTGCCCCACCCAGACATGAAACGGGGCAAATGCCTGCAGGGGAAGAGCCTTCAGGTGTACACCTGTACATACAAAGGTTTCTACATCACCTGGAGCCCAGCCCGCGCAAGGCTCCAGGTCACGTGGAAAACTTCACGCATACATGCAGAGGCCACCTCCCTGCAGGCATTCACATTGTACATGCAGGCACCAGGGGTTGGGACTAGTTGGCATGCACCTGTTGACACATTGGTCTTTGCTGAGTAATAACTTCTGAATAGGACTTCAGTCTCTGGATCCCTCAGTACAATTGACACAGTAGCCCTACGGAGGCAATTCTTCTCTTCACGTGCTTAGAATTGAGGGGAGACGTTCTAGCTAGCTCCACCCACAGCCCTGCTGCCCTCCATACATTGGAGATGTCTTGCAGTGGGGATCCTGCTGTACTCATGTAGGCTCTTCCCAACAATTTAAAAAACTGCACGATCCGGGTTCTAAACCATGTGGGGGGGAAGCCTACTACCCAAGTACAGCCTGCTTCTCTGCTGTAGACCTCTGGTCTCTAACGCATGGGGGGCAGCGGGGCCGGAGCTAGCCTGCACGTCCCTCAAGTGATTCTGATTGTGTGAGACCACTTGAATTCCGCTAGTATGTATTGCGGCACAGGGCAAGAGGGTAGCACCAGATCAATGGAGATCGAAGAGAATGAGGTGAACAGGCCAAAAACTGAAGTTATTGGTATGGCAACAGAAAGCTAACACATTTCAAGCTGGAATTAGGGTTCCCCCCCCCCCATCTAGAAATGTGACTTGAATTCAAACCATCTGGTGGGTGCACATTCTTCTGTTCCTGTGAACAGCTGTGGTCTTATGTGCTAGTGGGCAATCACCATCTTTGCCATTTCAGAACCATAATATCCAGGCCATCTTCCTTTTCCTCCCAGTTTTTGGCAGCACCTGTTCCACCACCTCTTTTTATGCTACTGTTAACAGTTAAAAAACAATAACGTACAAAATATAATTAACTGTTATTACCTTGTAAGTCACCACAAGGAGGTGGAATAAAGAATATTTCTACCACTTTGAGCGGTAAAAAGTAGATTTTTGCTGCTCGATAGGCGATATAAACTTTAAATAAATAAATAAAACCTCCTCAGGCATGCTGCTGCTGCTTAGAAATGTATCCCGAGCCATGTCCATCTTTTGCCCCGGGAATCAAGTTTGGCAAAGACAAAAGGGCATGCAGGAGGCCCATCCTGTAGTGTAGGGGAAAGAGCACCAGGTTTTGGGAGTGCTGCTACTTCAGTGCTACAGGGTACATGGAGGGGCTAAATATTCACAAAAAACCAGTCCCAAAACCACAGAAGTCCCCACGTACCAGCATGAGCCAGGTGCGAGCGGCAGATCATTTTAGCAGAATAATGTACGAGGATAGATCAGAAATCTTAATGAGCGATGTATTTGCTTCTTGCAGGCGTTCTCTTACTGGAACATGCTGCCAGGCCCAACGCATCACCCGCAGACATCTCCGCTGCTCAGAGGTATTGAATAAGCCAAGTCCTTACAGAGAGGTCCCTGAACATTCTAACACTTCAGCTGCTGGAGGGACAGTCCTAGAATACTGAATGTCAGTGTCGCTGATGTGAAGGATGGGGAAGAACAGTTTGGTTGTGGGGCAAACATCTCTCACAAGGTCTACAGAGGAGGAGGGTTGTGTGCTGCAGGGGAGAAAGGAGACCAAGGACAGGAGAATGGCCACTGATTGCCTCCTAGTGAGAAGAAAAGGGCTGTAGGACACTTGTGGGCAGGTACTGCAGTGAGTGGAAGGCGGCTGATCTCACATGGCAGTTAAAAATAACCAGCTGCATCTTGGGCAACAGGTTATACAGTATTACCCGGTTTCCTAAAGAGACCATATATGATTGCATCATTAGGCTCCTAGATGTTGATTATGACAGAGGGATGGTATTATTGGTCCCCAAGAAATGTCCCTTTAAATCAGGCACAGGGAACCTTTTTGGGCCTGGGGGCCACATGCCAACGGTGGGTGGATGCAGCCACCTGATATGCTTGCCCGGGGACACACACATGCATACAACCTGCTTTAAATATTGCCTGCCGTGAGAGGAAAAACGGAAGTGTATTAAATAGGATTTCCAGTTCGTTTGAAATTACATGCATACAGAAGCCTTTGTTGCCTCTGACAGGTGGTGTCACCAAGACCTCTGCCCTGTAGACCGAGAAGACCAAGCTGGCTCTTACAGTACTGGAGCAGTTTCCCTGGATACCGCTTTGGTTTACGATGGACATCCAATTCTGAGAGGAAAACTATAACAAAGAATCAGGAAAGCAAAAGAGATGATATCCACTATACTGGAATAACTAAGTTAGTGGGGCAGAGGCAATGCCAAGTGTGTTGTTTAAAAATGGTAATGCTTAACATGAAATAAGGCAATAAAAACAAACTTCTTCCAGCACTTCATTCCTGACCATATCCCACTCTTGCCACTGCCTGGATCCGAGGAGTATGTTGGAATGTAGCTGCCTTGGGTGCCATTGTAGTGAGGACCAAAATCCCAACTCCTGTGCAGCCAGAAATCATCCAAAGAGCATGGATATATGTAAGCAAAAATGCACATCTGAGCAGGGGTGGTAGACCGTGGTCCATTGGACAGCTTCTGGTGACTAGTTGGTTGCTGAGATTCTTGTAGAAGATGGTGGACCTTCGCCTGATGGAGCGAGGCACAATTTATTAAAACAAAAGTGTAAAACTGGAAGCGGGACTCACATTTGAGTGCATCCTTTCCTGCAACCATCACCATGACTAGAAGTGAATGACTAGAAGGGGATTACATACATTCACGGAGGATAAGGCTACTGGAGGCTATTAGTCATGATGGCTACATCATGCAACCTCCAGGTTCAGAGGCAGTATGCCACCGAGTATCAGCTGCTGGGGAGCAACAACAGGTGAGCACTGCTCTCATGTCACGCTTATGGGCTTCTCAAAGGAACCTGGCTGCCCACTAATGGAAACAGGATGCTGTACTAGATGGACCACTGGTCTGATCTAGCAGGAAGGGCAGAAGTAGAATCCTGAGGTATTTTTGAGAAAGGACCTTGTCCTAGCAGGCTAAAGTACGCATTAGATTACAAACCACAAGAATGCATCCCAACCAGTTAGTTTTGAAGGCTGAGTCTCTGCCTACACAACTGCTGCAAGCAGAACTGATTTAAACTCATGCAATGTTTCCAATTTGCAAGCCCTAGGCTACAACTCCAAAGGCTAGGGCCCGGTTCCTTAAGAATATCTGCAATGGCTCACCATGTGGAGTGAGGTTACATGCTCCGGATGAACTGCTTGAGAATCCAGGGAAGTGTGATTACAGTAGCCTCACCACACAGACCAAGAACAAAGGCTTAGGACAAGATAAAACTGGGAGCACAGGAAAAGTTGCTTAAAGAGGCAGATCATGCCCTCTGCCACTGAGCTAGTGGAAAACATCTCACAACCAGTACTGCAGCGACTTTTTCTTGTGTGAACCATTAGGGGTGCACAGGACACCCATGAGCATAGAATCATAGTAGAGTTGGAAGGGGCCGGAGCCTATAAGGTACCTTTCTACATGTGTGTACTGCAGTGGGTTTTTTTTTTTTTACTACAGGGAGTGAGTGCACTTTCAAACGATCGGACACAGGTCAGAGCTGCATCTTCAGCCTACCAGGTGGTGGTGAGGGCAGCAAAGAATTTCTATGCTGCCTCCATCGCGTCTGCGGAGTGCTGCCCCAGGAGGCTGTTCCAAGTGGTCCGGAGCCTGGTCGGTCCAGTTGCTCTGGATCCGTTGGAACAGTCTAAAGCCTCCTGTGAGGCTTTGGCAAAGCACTTCGCAGATAAAATCGATTGGATTAGGAGTGGGATTCCGTGCGTCGTGGACACAGGGAGTGAACGGGAGGCCAGTGGCAGTCCGGTTTTGTGGAATCGGTTCCAGTTTCTTCCTTCTGGTGAAGTGGACAAGGTGCTTTCTTCTGTTAAGCTGACCACCTGCTTGCTTGATCCTTGCCCATCCTGGCTTATGAGCTGCAGGGAAAAACTGGGTGGGGAGATCAGGGTGGTGGTGAATGCCTCCCTCAAGGAGGGAGTGATGCCATCAGCCCTTAAGGAGGCAGTAATAAGACCGCTTCTAAAGAAGCCCTCCTTAGATCCCCAAGATTTGAACAACTTTCGCCCAGTCTCCAATTTGCCATTTCTGGGCAAGTTGATTGAGCGAGTGGTGGGGGCTCAGTTGAAGGCTCATTTGGATGAAGCCAATTATTTAGATCCATGCCGGTCGGGCTTCAGGCCTGGACATGGGACGGAAACGGCCTTGGTTGCCTTGGTGGATGATATGAGGAGGGCTTTGGATAGGGGCGAATGCTCTTTTCTAGTCCTCGATCTCTCAGCAGCTTTTGATACCGTTGACCACGGTATCCTGGACTGCCTGGAGGGGTTGGGCATGGGAGGCACTGTATTGCAGTGGTTCCAGTCCTTCCTCTCAGGAAGGTACCAGAGAGTAGTTCTTGGAGAGGAGGCTTCGGACCCTCGGCCGCTCACTTGTGGGGTGCCGCAGGGTTCCATCTTCTCCCCGATGTTATTTAACATCTACCTGAAGCCGTTGGGAGCTATCATCAGGAGGTTTGGGGTGCACTGTCATCAGTATGCGGATGACACGCAGCTCTACCTCTCCTTCAAGTCCTCACCAAGGTTGGCTGTTGAAACCCTGTCCAAGTGCCTGGAGGCAGTGGGTGGTTGGATGGGAAGGAACATGCTGAAACTGAACCCCGACAAGACCGAGGTACTTCTGGTGGGAGACAAGGGAAGGTTAGGGGATGTTGACCTCGTGCTGAATGGGGTACATCTATCCCTGAAGGACCAGGTCCGCAGCTTGGGAGTCATTCTAGACTCCCAACTGTCCATGGAGGCTCAGGTGTCAGCTGTGAGCCGGGCGGCGCTGTATCAGCTCCATCTGATACGGCAGTTGTGCCCCTACCTTCTTAATCATCTGCTCCTATCAGTGGTTCATGCCTTGGTCTCCTCACCTGGACTACTGTAATGCACTCTACGTGGGGTTACCCTGGAAGACGGTTCGGAAGTTGCAGCTGGTACAGAATGCAACAGCTCGCCTGGTTAAAGGCTGCCACCGGCGTGATCACATCACTCCAGTGCTCAAAGAGTTGCACTGGCTACCAGTTGTTTGCCGAGCCGAATTCAAGGTGTTGGCGTTGACCTTTAAAACCCTGTACGGCTCCAGTCCAGTATATCTCAAGGAGCGCCTCCAGCAACATCAAGTAGGCCGCTCAACAAGATCCGCCACGGATGGCTTTCTCCCTGTCCCATCAGCCAGAGAAACCAGGCTGGTGGGGACTAGGAGGAGGGCCTTTTCTGTGGCAGCCCCCAATTTACGGAACTGTCTCCCCAGTGACCTCCGCCATGCCCCTTCCTTGATTAGCTTCCGCCGTGCATTAAAAACGTGGCTTTTCAGGCGGGAATATGGGGTGGGTTAGGATTTTTAAGTTTGTACTGTTTTTAATTGTTTTATACTGTGTGTGTGTGTGTGTGTGTGTGTGTCCCTCTTGTATTTTATTGCATTGTACAACGCTCAGAGTGGCCGGATGTCTGGCCAGATGGGCGATTCATAAATATAATAAATAAATAAATATATGAGCTACTGGATTTTCAGAGAAAGAACCAATTCAAGTCCGCTGCCCCACCACCTCAAAAGAGGTTTTTGAATCCCCCAAATTCCACAGCTTGGCAAGGAGAAGGATTAACAGCTTTCTTGCTGATCTCACTGAAGATTACTGAAGTAGGTAACTGCTTCAGGGGTAGGAATGCAGGGACTCCTATTCTGCACTGCAGGAAAGCAGGATATGAACCGGCTGAAAGGCCTCTTCAATGACTGATGACTTCCAGTGCATGTTGCAGGCACTGTGCTGCTCGCAAAATGGTGCCTGGTTTTGGCAGGAATCTGCCCAGGTTGGGGAAGAGCCGCCATTTGAAAACCCGCAGGGATTGCAATCCTGCTCCATTAAAATCTCCCTGGGATCCGGGTTCTTGCTCCTCCCAAGCACTGGATTGCCCCAGGCTGCCTTACGTGACCCACATTTGTCTGCGGTGCCCTTCCGGCTGGTATCAGCACAGATGAGCTCGAGACCAAAAGTGGAGTCAGACCCATCATCGCTAGGAAGCCAGTGGCGGGCAGGTGTCTGCGCAGCCTCACCGAAGACTTCATCAGGTAGAGTGGCCACGGCACCAAGAGACTCGGTTGCTTGCAATGGCCTCTGCATCACCCCGACATGCTGAACTGTCTTTAGCTTCACAGCCTTGCAGATGGTCCACTTCCCTGTTGATGCCATGGGCAAACCAAAAGCAGAGAGAAGGAAAAAAACAGATAAAGCAGTCGGGTAATGAAGAGGAGTGGGGAGAAGACCCAAAGCAAACAAGATATGGGCATTTTAAGAGAGAGAGAGAGAGAGAGAGAAAGGCTTGAAGGAAAATATGAGAGGAATAGAAAGCAGTAAAAGCCTTACATTTACCTCTCCATCGTGCCTAGATCCAGATCCCTCCTGCTACCAAGTGTTGCTGCTGAGGCCACCAGAGGGAGAGGAAGCAGCAGTCCTTCCTCTGTGTCCATGGCCTGCTGAACTTTGCAACTAAGAATCTAGTTCCTGGGTTTGTTTGTTTTCCTCCTCCCTCCCGATCCCCCTTTCCTTTTATGTTGTGTCTTTTAGATTGTAAGCCTGTAGTCAGCGACTCTCTTAAGAAATATCCCTGGGAGCCTTTTTGGCCAGAGAGTGGGGTAAAAATGCTATATATATAAAATAGATGTTAGGGCCAGAAAAAAGGAGAGTGGAAGGAGAGCGCTGTCCTTGGTGAAAGGCAGGGACAAACCGGGGGGGGGGGAGCCTGAGAGCACAAGCACTAAGGCAAAGACGTTTGTCATGTGAACCCCTTGTATTTCCTGGGCACTGGGAAGACTTAAGCCATTGTCAGATGCCTCCTCACACCAAAATGGGAATGGACTTCCTTCCTTAGGGCTGTTTGGGAGAACAAACTCCTTCAGACCAACTTCCAAATGCAAACGACCACCAAAATAGAGAGAAATCCAAAGAACTGAAAGGTTGCGTGATTGATTTTTCCCAGTAGCAGAGAAAAGCACGAGCAGCAGAACTTCTTCATACCAGTAAAGCCAAAGAGGTAATTTTACTTCTAAAGCCAGCAAGGTTCTGTGCAAACACCCCCTCCCTACACGGCAGAGCAGTGACAAGAAAGCAGGGGGCAGCGGGAGGAATACAATCCATCACAACCTGCCATTTATAAAGGATGGAGCAGGTAAGAAGTAGGAAGTAGGTCAGCAATTGCTCCCATGCAAAACTCTAAACTTTATTTCACTTTTATTTATATATTCAACCATTCTAAAGTATTTACGTCTTGGTTTGACAAAAAAATGAAAAATATAAAAGGAGCAATTTTGCTCCTCTTTAGGAAGAGAAGGGTTATATATACACAGCTATGTGGAGATAGTTTCCTGCTTTACATACAAAGAAAAAAAATATTAATAAAAAAGTGCTTCATTGATCAAAAAGACTAGAGCTGCAAGCATTTATGCACACTGTACATCACAGACCCTCCCCAAACCCGTATCAGAACCTCTTGGCACCGGTCGTTATGAACTGCAGAATATTAGACCTTGTTTTCACCCTCTATTTGTACCATAAAACCACACTGGCACCGTGTGTAACACGAGACCGTTTTCCTTCAAAAAGGATGTCTCTACTCACCCGCTTTAATGGAAAAATACAGATCAGCTCTGTATGGCGCCTTCCATTTCCTGTTCCAACTTTCTCTACCAAACCTGGAACTGTAACCTCTCTAGAAGTACTATTTATTCATCTTTGCGGCCTGCTTCCCCCAAAACAATTTCATTTCAGATTAAAAAGCCAGATTGGAATTAGATTTTGCATTGCTTCTCCCTGTTGGAAGAAAACGAGGAGTGCCAAGAAATCATACCCCTGGCTGCTTTAAAGGTTCAGAGGGTCTTCCTATATACACCTCTTGGATCCTTGATTTTCATTCTTTGTATTATTGTGTTCGAAGTAACACATGCACCTTTCGCAAAGAACATGGAAAAAACAGAGATCAAGAATCAAATATGCTGATGCATCTTTCTTCTATGGATCTATCAGGTATTCCAAGACACTGAAAGCTTTATAAACTTTGCTTCAGAAAGCATTGCCTTTATATTCCCCCTCTTGGCAATGGGTTCATTGTAACTTTGCAGTTTCTTTTTAAAGGACTGGTCCACTTATTCCACTGTTGCTGCTTGAAATGACCTCAGTGTAACATCTCTACCTCCATGCTGCTCCGATTAATATGCAGCTGCACTGTGTGTGGCTCTGACAAACCAAGGAGAATTGTCATGCCAGTGCTGTACATGCATGGTAGCCTCTGGCTCTACTGTGGAAGCTCCCCACATAATGCATGAGAGCAACATGGAGGGCAGCACTGCATACTAACTGATGGCATGGAAGAGACATCTGGTGGTGGTGGTGGTCCAATAAAGGAAACATGTTCTCCAGGACAGAGCAGATGTGTGTGCGTGTGTACAAGATGGAGGCCCATCACTACTTGAGGGAATATTTAGGCAGAAGCTGCTTCAGCTTAGCCTAGACCAGTGTTCTCCTGTTGGCTGGGGCAGCTGGGAGTTGTAGGCCAAAAACATCTGGGGACCCAAGGTTGGAGAACACTGGCCTAGACAATATATAACTCTTCCCCCTCCAACTTTAAGCAGAGCATGTTTTAAAAGGGGTGGGGGGGGGAATAAAAGCTAAAAACAAAATTAGGACTCACACCTGTATAGGCCAACATTTAAAAAAGTGATTTTAATATAAGGGAAATGTGTTGAATCTGTTTTGATCGAGTCATATTCTTACAGAAGAGATTTCTGCATGGGGGAGGGGAGAATCCCCACCCCCCTGCTTTAAGCATCAGCAAACTAATCCTCACTGAAGAGTGGACTCCCCTTCTTTGCAGAAAAAATTCTACAAACGAAAGCTACCCCACACTTGCTTTGGGGCTCTCTCGTGAAAGGGAGACCCTGGCCAAAAGCATCCTGTCTGACTTTGCACACAGCCTGTCAAGTGCAGTGAAGCAGCTCCGCCTTCTGGGTAAACTATTTTTTAAAATGGGACGTTAGACATTTTAAAAGCTACTAACAAGCCCAGATACCAGTTCCTTTATAACAAGCTGCATGTACAGAATCTTATATTGAGGTGCCAGTTTAAAAACAACCCTGAACAGGTGGCCTGTCTAAACCCTTCTCCTCTCACGTCCCTCACACAAGCACACACTTTCTTTAGCCAAAGCGATCCAGGCCTTTCCCACTCCAAGCCACAAGTTGGCCAACATCGGCAAAGGACTGCCCAGTGTGGAGATCTGCAACCAATTCCCCCCTCCTCCCCAATTCGTGCAGCAAGAAAAACTAAGCCCACTCTAAGAACAGAGAGGGATGGAGAGAGAGAGAGAGAGAGAGATTCTTTTGAGAAGGCAGCTTCCATTTCTTCTAGCAGCAACGACTTCCCAAGCAGCAGTTTGCTATCAGGAAGTATCAGGAGTGACTGAAAGCACTAGCACTGATGCTACAGGTATTCACAATGTCTCTGGACCAATTCCCCTCCGCCCTTCCCCTCAGCAAGGTAGAATCCTCTGTCTGCAGCACAGTTCCACAGCAGGGCAGATAAAACACCTGTAGGAAAACAGATTCCAGCCCGGCCCCCACTTTTCAGTGTCTTCCCAAAACAATCCACACAAAATTTACACGAGGATGAAAAGGAGACGGGGAGTAACGGTTGGAAAGAGAGGGTTTCCGCACCCCACCGGTACATGCCCGACATCCCGTCCCTCCGAGCAGCCATCTCTGTACTCTCCGCTGCTCCAAAGTGCATGGCTTCTCCAGCCCTACCAGCTTCAGTCCGCCGAGAATGTGCGCGTCTGCTTAAGGGAGAGAGGCAGCGGGGTCTCTTCTCAGCTTCCCTTCCAGGCTGGAGCCTCAGTTTGAAGTGGCAGCAATGGGTTTGTCCAATTCAAGGTCAAGGCTGGAGCTGCTGGGGTGCAAGCTGCTGTAGCAGGATTTGCAGACTCGGCTGGGTTCAAAGAGCTGCTGGCTGGGGACCGGCACCTTCTGGTTACAGCAGCTGGAGCAAAACACATTCCCACAATTCCTTCAGTCAGGAACAGGAAGAGAAGAAATTGAGATCAGTTTGCAGAATACAGTTCCCGCCACAAAAGTACATGACTTCACTTAGTGTTTGCAGACAAGGGGAACCCTCTGGGCTAGTAGCCAAAGAACAGAGCTTGGGTAGTGGAGGCGATGCTGCTGTGATGCCCATCCAAACCAGCGGTGACCCGGAGGGTTGAAGAGAGGGCTAGATTCCTTAAACCCCCTTGAGCCACAAATTCCTTTTGTGCCATGTGTTGGTGCAACAGAGCACTTCAGCTATGCCCCCAGCTTAGCTTGCGAATGGCTTCCCAATGGTTAAACTTGAGAAGTAAATGACAAATCAGACCTTAAAGACTGGCGAGCCAATCACTCCTCCCCCCCCCAAAATAAAAAGATAAATTGACAGGAGCCAGCCATAGCTCAGTGGAGCTACAGTAGCACCATCCTTCAGCACAGAGAAAATGTGAGTCAACAGGGACCATGCAAAGCCACACAGTGAACAGCCAGAGAAGATGCAGCCCACATGCTGCGAGTGATTCAGCAGCCGACACATTTGTCAGGTGTCAGTCAGCAGGAGCATATTAGCGCATGCACCTTGGGCAGGGAGGTGTGTGTGTGTGTGTGTGTGTGTGTGTGTGTGTGTGTGTGTGTGTTACTAGAAACCACAATCCCACACTTTTGCTCTCACACCTGTTTTCCCAAATTGGGCTCTGATCAGCTTATGCTGACAAGGCCCGCCAGCTCATAATCCCAGATCTCCACATCGAGGCTGGCATTTAGAATTTTTACACCTTACCTCAGGTGTACTGAGCTTTGGAAATGTTTTGCATGGCAAAAAAATGGGTCTGCTCCTGTCCAGTACCTGTATTGGCTTATGGGGGGAGATGCGAGGCAACAAGCTGGACAGAAAGATCTCATGGGACATGTCACAGCCTCGATGGAAAGCTTGAATGGCAGGGTGTAGTTTTTCTTTATGCTAATTATCAATGCAATCACAAGCAAGAGAAACCCCTATTTTTCATCTCACAGACTTGGTCTTTCCAGCTTGGCAAAGCAACCTCTAGATATCAAGCGCTAAACCTTTGCACTAGGAAACTCACTCAGGCTAGACTTGGGCAGGAGATTTGGAAGTCTTCTTATGGACTCCAACAGAAACTGCTATTAGAAAAAACAGCCAGAGTGAAAAGTTTAATGCAGAGAAGAAAGAAAGCTCTATGGAAAAGCCATTCAAATGCCCTCCATGGCTCTGGTTTTGAAAGGATGATGGTTCATAGCAGGACCTTGCTGGCCACAAAAACCTAAAATTTCTTTTTGAGAGGAACACCTGGATATTTTGAAAAGTAGAGGCTATTTGTGGAATTTTCTGCCTGGATACATCTCTTCAAATCTCATGCAATGGAATTGCTTTGTCCTCAAACGAGCTATTTCATCCATCTTGGGGTGTGTGTTTTTTTTGCCAGTCCTGGAGCTTACTGTCAAAGCCATACTCCTTCCCACAGTTCCACCTGGCTAGCAGTGGAGATCCTATGGCCCCTTTTTCCTTGCTCCAAGTTCACTGCTTTTTACATATGCTTTGTGCCCTTAAATTAAAGCTTGCTTTGCCCTTTTACCCTTTTCTGAGGTGGCTGGTCAGATATCTCTTGGCACACTGCTCAAGAACTCCCCACCACCATCAGCCCTCCTTCATATCAATTTAAAACCAGAAAAAAAGCTAGGGGTGCAATCCTATGCAAGTTTAGGCAGAAGAAAGGGCTACAATTCCCAGCATGCCCCAGCCTGCTGGGGCATGCTGGGAGTTGTAGGCCCTTTTTCTGTCTAAACTTACTTAAGATTGCACCTTAAAATAATCTGATGATTACTAAGCCGCATATGGCTTAGCCAATGTAGCAGTATGGAACATGAAGCAAAAAGGCTGGATTGTAAATGTAACGTGAGAAGAGATGCCCACAGATCTTAACATCCTTCAGGCTGTTGTTATTCACCTTGGGCGTAACCATCTCTGAGCAAGGATAGCACAGGGAAAGGAGTCAAAAAGTTAGTTTAGAGAGGTTATCAGAGAAATGCAGACAGACAACAGAGGCTGTTGCAAATGCTCACCAAGTCTGATCAACACGTTCAGGGTCCCTGCAAGGAGGGGAGAGAAAGCTCAGAGGGGAGACTAAGTCAGAGAAGCCTGAAAAAGGGCAAGAGGACCCACTGGCTTTCCGCTCTAGCCCAAAAAGAGGGCAATATACAGCTGCACCTCAGCAATCTCCAAACTGTGTGTCAAAAGGAAACTGTTAGGGCGCTGCAAGAAGTTAATTAAGTTAAAGGGCTCTTGTGAGCCTACATTACCCATCCACAAAGGAGGCTGCCTGCTGCATCTCTGCAGGACTGACTGCTCTGGGCTCATCTATTTCCAGTCAGGAGCCATGCCAAGAACAGTGACTGGCGCAGAAACATGAGCTCCACTGTGAATGGTCGATTCTTATTCTCTTCCTACACACTCTAGGAAGGAAATTGTTTTGGGGGGAATAGGAGACACATATGCCTCCAGTTTTCATGTAAGGAAAAAGTGCCTGGGGAATCAAAGGCTGGGGACACTATTTAACTATTAAGTGATATTAGACTTAGGGAACTGGTCTAAGGGCACGTGATGCAGCCACCTCGCTGAAGCTAAGCAGGTCCGGGTCTAGTCAGTGCCTGGAAGAGAGGCCACCTGGAAACCCCAGAAGGTAGGACAGAAATGCACTGAATAAAAATAAATAATATTATGGGAAGAGATAGGACACATGATGCGGCCCCAAAATCTGCTCAGCCTCAAAATCCACTCCTACCCATTCTTTGTAAGCCTTCTTGGCCAAGTAAGATAACATGGGTCAGAGTTAACACACTAAGGACACAATCGTATGCACGTTTAGACAGAAAAGAGGCCTACAACTTCCAGCACGCCCCAGCCAGCTATGCATGCTGGGGCATGCTGGGAGTTTTAGGCCTTTTTTTCTGTCTAAACTTGGATATGATTATGCCTTTAGGATGCAAGCCTATGCACGTTTAGACAGAAAACAGGCCTACAACTCCCAGCATGCCAGAGCCAGCATAGCTAACTGGGGAATTGTAGTTGTAGGCCCTTTTTCCCCTGTCTAAACATGCACAGGATTGCACCGTTAGAAGATCAAGCAATAAAATGGGAAGTTTCCAATGTTCTTCAAGGCTTATCTTCTAACAGATTTTAATCCAAAGTAGGTGAATACATTTACTTATTTATTCTATTTATTTATTTATTCATTCATTCATTCATTCATTCATTCATTCTTTTTTCCTGCAAGGAACCCAAGGCGGCTTACATAATCCTCCTCCTCCTCTCCATTTTACTCTCACAGCAACCCTGTGAGGTAGGTTAGGCTGAGAGTCAGCGACTGGCCCAAAGTCACCCAGTGAGTTTCATGGCCGAGCGGGGACTCGAACCTGGATCTCCCGAGTCCCAGTCCAACACTCTAACCACTACGCCACACTGGCACATTACGTTCAAAGCACAGTATATGGCAGAGCACATGCCAGATGCTAACTGCCAGAATAAGTCCAGCGAGATTTAAAATGGGGGACGATACTAATGCTGCTGCTTGATGGGGAACAAGACAAGTTAGCAACGAGACAAGCAAACCCACTACAAAAGGCTGGAGCGCCGACCTTCCCCACTTCATCTGGTGTTTACAGACATGTAGCACTCCTCTAGTACTTTAGAGCTGAAGCAGCAAGATCCGCACTAGCCAGAGACAGAGCTCTGGAAACGGACAATGATGTTCATTCCTCAACTGGATCCAACTGGCTCTGCTGTGAGGCCGATAGTGAGGCTCTGCTGAGAACCAAACTACCACATTTGGGTGGTTCTGGGTGCCATTAAGGAGGCTGGGAAAACACAAATGCCCGTTTTCATAGAGGGCAATCAATCGGGAAGGTCTCCTGAGCGTTCAGTCCTGCGCTTCTGCACAGCTCCCATTCATTTCAGTGGAGCTTTGCATGGGAGAACATCCAGAGGGTTGTGCCCGGTATTAATGTGAGAGGCACTGCTGTCTGGCTTTTCTGCCTCAGGCAACGACAGGTCTTGAGCTGAAAGGATGACAGCGAAGGGGCTGTGCCACTCTTCTCTAGCCACCTTGTTGGCACCAGGTTCCAATCGGAACTGAGCCTTTGTGGCAAACTAGGATTCACACTCAAGCCCCAAAGCAAAGCCACCAGGAAGCCTGGAACCACTGGCACTGGCAACAGGCGGGAGGACCACTACAAGCAAAAGGGTTGGCCAAAGGCTGTTCAAACGAACCAGTAGCTCAAGCTGGCGTCCACACAACCGTATTCGAAGAGCTGTAGCTCAGTGGGTAGAGCACCTGCTTTCCGTGCAGAAGGTCCCCGGTTTGATCCCTGGCATCTCCAGGTAGGGCCGGAAAAAACCCCCGCCTGAACCCCTGGAGAGCCGCTGCTGCCAGTCAGTGTCGACAGCACTGGGCTAGATGGACCCAGGGTCTGACCTGTTATAAGGCAGCTTCCGATGTTCCTAAATCACCTTCCTACTGTAAGAGTGGGCCAAAAGAGAGGTGATGCAACGTGGAGGCCTCACCCTATACATGTTTACTCAGAAATAACTGTCCCCTGCGTCCAACAGAACTTATTCTCAAGTATGCACATACAGCGCTAGAGCAGCCTTCCCCAACCTGGTGCCCTTCAGACGCTTTGGACTGCAACTCCTGGGATTCCTTGGCCATTGGCCATGCTGGCTGGGCCTGATGGGAGTTGAAGTCCACACCATCTGGAGGCACTAGGTTGGGGAAGGCTGCGCTGCAGCCTCAGAGGGTGATATCCAGGAAGTCTCTGGTTCAAACCTTGCCTCTGCCATGAACTCACTAGGTGGCCCTAGGCAAGTCACTCTCAACCTCAGCCCCACACCTGCAACACAGGCATCAGGATACTGACCCACATTGCTGCGGGGCTGTTGAAAAGATTATTACCTGAAATCATATGAAGCATTTTAAACACTTGAAAGTGTGCTCTCTCTAAATGTAAGGTTTTAGACCGTGGAATTATTTCATACGTGGGTCAGAAGTACTGAAAAGAAGTGAGATTACACTGCATGGTAATGTTTAATAAACTTGGGGTGAGCCACCTTTTTGGGCCCTGGGCACACTTGGCAAATTGAGAAACTGTCCTGGGCACCTGTACAAAATGGCTGCCATGGAAGGCATGACAAAGGACAAGTAACCTGCCCCAAAGACTGAAATGCTTTCATCCTGAGTACAAAGCACTGAACAACTCCTTTGAGCCCAGTTTTCAGCACTAAAAAGCAACTTATCTCAAAGCAGTCCCACCTGCCGATAAGAAAATGTATTAATTTGCTTTTTTAAGTGGGAGGGATAGGGCACCTTGGTGGGCACCAAGGAAGGTGTCCAGGAAGTACATTGGTGCCCATGGGCACCACGTTGCCTACCCCTGCTTTAAACCCTCTTGCGGTCCTGATCAAGAGCTAAGCACCCCTGGCATAGCGGAAGAAGAGGCTGACTTTGCACAAAGAGAGAGATGGAGCAGAGGGAAAGAATGTTAAATAGAAGTTAACACTCAGCTGCTTTCCCCACGCGGTGTCTACACTTGCTGGAGCACCAGAGCATCCGGCTGTATGCCTTGGCTGGGGAGCGGCGCAACCTGGGAACAATGCTAGCCAAAGGGCCGAAGGCACAGGAACTGCTCCCAGACACCACAGCGGCAGAGCACATCTGCAGCCCTTCCCTCTCCTCTGCCCAGGGCACACATTACCTGCAGTGGTGCTTCCTGCTAACAAGCCAGAACACACTGTCACAGCCATAACAGTGTGCAGCCAGATGATCGGGGAGCCACCGGGTCACCTAAGAAGCAAAGAAGACGAGAGAGATTTAAAATACACCACTGCCACGCAGCTTAAAAGGAGGGGGGGGGCAAAAAAGGAAACAGCAAGAGAAGGAGGAAAGAAGCCGCATGATTTAGAGCGAAGAGTCAGCATTGAGTTTGTTTTTGATGCCAAAGAAAGACAGGTTGCTTACCTGTAACTGAAGTTCTTTTGAGTGGTCATCTGTGCACTCACACATATGGGGCTCTGCACCTTCGTATGATGCGCAGAGACCACAGAGAAGAACAGAAAATTCTTGCAGAGTAATCTAAATACCATATTTTCACCACCTCGGGGAAAACCACAGCAAAGTTTGCCAACTTCTTTGTACACTTACATTGATACTGCATGTGTTAGTCTAGGAAATGCTTTCAGTCCTGTCCCAATGAGTCCAGAGACAGACAACTGACAGCAGGGGCCTCTTTGGCACAGGTACACAGATATTAAAGTATTAGAGATAACAGGAACAAGGGGGAAGATTTACATAGACTAGTGTTAGAGCCAGAGAGGTATATAGCAGAGCCGCATCATTAGTATCATGTGCTGATATAAGGAAAGGGAGAGGAAGGCCACGGAGATGGATTTTGCCTGTACCTCTGTGTCCTGTTTATCCACCTGCTCCCAGCTGGCTTCAGAGAAAATCTCTGTACTGCAGCGAGACAAACAGTTCTGATCCAGATTGCTTTCCGAGTCAGGTATTGAAGTCTGTTGGCAAACAAACACAGCTGAAGAGAACCTACTCCCAATTCCACAGAACATGGATTAGACAGAGCTGAGAACAGGGAGTCCTGTGTATCTCCTGCCTGGAGAGATCAGATTATAGCTTGGAAGGCAGGGCAGAGAGGCTGGATCTCAGTTCTCCACCTAGAGACAGCAAAGTCCTAGAGCAACCACGCTGCCCTCTGCGGGAGCTACTCTACTGGAGACATGCATAGAAAACCATGTCTTGTGTATATTCAATGCCTGTAGCTGTAGACTAAAATCTCTGCCACATGCATCATCATAAGTTTCTAGGTGGAAATAGGCAGGATGGTGTCCAACTATCTGTAAGTTACTGGTGTCTGTTCAGGGCATAATCTTGAAAGCAAACTTAGTGCTTTGGAACTTCATTATTTTCATACCTGTTCCTGTCAAGCTGGTTTCCATGAACTTGTGTCCTGAGGTCTTTAACTAAACCCAATAAGCATGTCCTGCAACTACTTTAAGCCAATATATCCAAGGCTAGTGCAAGAAATTAAAGACCACTTTTAGTCCTTGGACTGAGAATTCTTCAAAATAAATAAAAACATCACCTGGCACAAACTGTTTAAACTGATGAGCCAGAAGACCATAATAAGCACCGACTCCCAGCCGTGACTAAAACGGATGCTACATCACTCCTACTGAGGCCAGCGGGAGAAATAAATAGCAAATCCTTTCACTGAAACATAAGCCGACACATTTCTATGTGAAAGCCAAATATTGGCCAAGAAGAAGTTTACATAAAGCTCAGCAGAACCTGCGTTCAGAGAGCTAGGACCAGGACGGCAGTGGCTGTATCCCTGCACTTTTGCTGGCACACTGCTCAGGCAGACCAGCGGCCCCTTCTCCTGTCCCAAACTGGCCTGCCAGCAAGTCCGCACCCCATCCTCTGTGTGAGGAACACTCCTCTGGCTCCCTTCCCTAGCTATTTCCCAGCAAGGTGGAACCAACATACAGAGGGAAAGGGGTGGAAGAAATCAACTTCTCCCTTTTCCTTTCCAAATTATTTTCCTGCAGAGAAAGGACCGGGGCTATTTAGGAGACAGTTCTCTCACTCACGCCCCTTCTGCCTGTTTTTCTGAGCAGTTTCAAGGAGCACCCGGGGGAGGGAGAAAGCATGCAGGGATGGCAAGCGCCTGAATTCAGAACCTGGGCCAGTCTTCCCCAACCCGGTGCCCTCCAGGCTACAGTGCCCACCATCTCCAACCAGAATGGTCAACGGCGATATTGGGGAAGGCTGGCCTAGGCTACACAGCACGCTCAGGAGGCCCTCGGAAACCTCACCCCTTTCCCTTCAAAGGAAGTACATGGCACCACACAGCCCTGCTGCCAGCCAAACAGATTTGCCCATTTCAGAGAGTTTAAAGGCACGCAGACAAAAACACCAGCCGTTTTAAAACACAAGCCTGCCAACAGTTGTGCGGCTCTACTCAACACACAGTACGAAATAAATAGAAGAAATAAGTAAACGATACAAAACATGCGTGTGGCAAGAGCTTTCCCCAAGCATCATTCTAGGTACTGGGGTAGCAACTGGAAGCCTCAGTGGGGTCTTAATGTATATGGCCACAGAGGGGGAAACGGACTCTTCCCACCCCGCCCAAAATCCTTTAAAAAGACAGTAACAACGTTGGCTGAAGGACCAATCTAGAGCCAAGCACAAGCCCCACAGGCTACCTATCCAACTCCCATGGAAATCACAACCACCTCCAGTTGCCACTGACTCATTGGCTTACTTAGCCCGCAATCCTATGTGCTACACCCTTGCTGCCCGGCAGCCCTCAGGCTCGGAGGCTTCCAAGATTCCTATAACCTGCCGGGCTAAAGCCGGTCGGGTGGGAGGAGCAGCAGTGGCGACCTTCGTCTCCCCGCCCTGTCTGGGGTGATTTTCTTTAGCAAGGGAGCTTTGATGGGGGGGGGGGTAGGCTGGTGGAAGCTCAGGCTAACTCATATCCGGGCCTGCCCGGACTCCTCCCCTCCTCACCCACCAGAGCGCCCCCTTTCCTCTTCCTCCAAGGTCGCTTTTCTGACCTCGGAGGGGCAGCCGGCGTGGCTCTCCCCGTGCCAGCTGCGAGGGGGCGGGGCCTGGGACCGGATGCCCAACTCCCCCGTCCGAGCTTGCAGCGCAGCCTCCGACCTTGGGGCGATTTCCTGAGCCAGCATACGGTCACTGGGACGCTTGCCCAGGGACCAGAGGATTGCTCTCTTACTCTCTCATCCAGGCAGCCCTGGAAAGAATAGAACGCATGTGGCTGGCTGGCTGCTGAGCTCCTCAACTGCCCACTCCCCTTAGAACAGGCGTCACACCGACACGGAGCTGGTGCAACCGGTGTCCATTGGCCAGCAGTAATGAGCGGAACAGGACAGAGGTTTGGCCCAAGGATTGCCAGTTGCTGGCCACTGTTCGAGAAACTCTGTGGACGCACAGCCAGCCAGTGTGGTGTAGTGGTTAAGAGTGTTGGACTGGGACTCGGCCATGAAGCTCACTGGGTGACTTTGGGCCAGCCACTCTCAGCCTAACCTACCTAACCTAACCAGGGTTGTTGCGAGGATAAGGTGGAGAGGAGGTTGGCAATGTTAAGTCACCTTGGGTTCCTTGCAAGAGGAAAGAAGGTGGGATATAAAGGTAAGCATCATTATTTATTGCACCGCATGGCAACTGACACTTCTGTTTTCATGCTTTTTCCTGGACATACATTTTCCAGAGATGGGGAACCTGTGGCCCTTCAGATGTTGGACCACAAGTCCCATCATTCCTGACTATTGGCCATGCTGGCTGAGGCTGATAGGAGCTGGAGCCCAACATCATCTATTATAGAGGGCCACAGGCTCCCTACCCGTACTAAACTGAAGCAGCTTTACGCATCCATAAACTCTCCCGCTCTCTCTCACACACCCTTGGCCTGGCTGATTGCTGCTTAAAACCAGCGGTCGGTTAACAAAGGAAGGAGCAGAGATGGCTCTTTTGAGGGAGGACTTGTGGGCACATATGGAAAATACAGTAATCTACAGATCTACGCAGACGGTGGGACCCATCTAACAAGCCCAACTGGTGCATAACTGCCAGGTTTTTCAGTGTGTTTGGGCAGGGCACAGACTGCACTGTAGGCTTTGCAGCAGCGCTTTGGCATCTTCTGCTAATAAAAGCAACAGTTCTCTTACAGGTTTTAAAGGCAGTTGCCCTCCCCAGCCCAATAAAGCATGGTTTCGCAACTTTTGCTGATTAAAATCACTGGTGTTAAACACACTCGCACATCCCTCCCAGAGCATGAGTAGCCTTGTAAATGGCCACTCACACAGTTGCCTGTGATGAATAAAAATCGCCACCAGGTGACCAAGCAGGAAAGCTTCTGTGAATCAGGAGAGAGCTGGTTCTTTTTCTGTTTTTCCCACCCTGCTTCCAGGCCATCAGCATGTGCCTAGGATAGATATGTGCAGGCAAGCAGGCTGGTTGTTCTTGCAGACTTACTCGCAAACCTGGTAGGGCAGGGATGGTGAACCTCTTTCAGCGCAAGGGCAGGATTCTATTTTGGAGAAGCTCTTGGGGGACACATTCCGGGGGCGGGCGGGGTTGAGGGTAAATGGGACGGGGCCAGAGGCAAAATGGGTGGGGCCAAACTACCAGAAAGACCAGCATGTTTTAACTTAGAGTTCTTCCTGCCAGTAACTGAGCTGCAGGAGAGACCTCTCAACCTTTCAGAATGGGCGAAAAGCTTTACAAAAGCGGGGAAAACACCAAACGACTGGCAGTCAGGGAAAAAGGGGTCAGTCCATGGAAAGGGGCCGTGGTCCTCTGGGGACCCTCAGAGGGCCAGACTGGGACCCCAGGCAGGGGGGATCTGGCCTCCATATCTGAGGTTCTGCATCCCTGCGGCAGGGAGCATACATTCTCCTTGCCCGGCGTTGTGGACACAACCCTAGCACGAGTCCCTCGACTTACCACTTCGTCCCCATAATCCCCATTGAAACGTAGCGAGCTGTTCAAGTACTGGCTCTCCAAGCGGCTCTTCAGCTCCTGCACCTGCTTCTTTAAGGTCTCCACCTCCTGCTGGTGCCCACTTTCAATCTGACGGAGGCGCTGCTGGATGACATCGGCATAGACGGGCATCCCGTCGTCGTCCAGATGACTCCGGGCAGGCTGATCGGGGCTGTTTGCCGCCTGCTGCCGGCCGGGAATGGTGTGAACCCACTTGTGGTGCAGGTTCCGTAGATGCAACGGGGCAGAACTGCAGCTAGCCGTGGAGACTTGCCGGCTGAGGGGAGCCTTCGTCCTGCCTTCCTCTCCGTTCATACAATGTCCATTTGGTGCAGGGTATTTCTGGGTGATGCTGAACCCTGCAGGGTGGTCCGCCACCTTGTTCTCAGGCTCCAGCTCTCCATTACACACAATCTCTTTATAGTCAGCTAAAGGCAAGGCACAAGGTGAAGGCATTGGGTCGGGTACGTTGCTGCCCTTAGGGGTCCTGTTTAGGTTCACTGCCAGTCTGTGTAGCTCTATCGAGTCCTCCCTCTTGGGCCTACTTTCAACAATTTGGGAAAGTTCGTCGGCGCTGTTATCCATGGGGTGGAGCCAATGGCAAGAGATGTTCTGGATCAGCTCTGTCTTGGCTCCAGTCTCTGTTACGGTTTCAGTAGAGCTCTCCATGTTTGATGTTCCTGCCTCATGCAGGATAGGCAATGGTGGGCTGGGCTGGGGGGCACCGTGGGGGTTTTCGACTTCTACAGGAAGTCTACTATCACTGTCTTCCTCTACTCTTTGGACATTACTATTTACAGCATTGTCCAAAAAGCCAGGCCGCAGGTCCGTCACCTGAGATGGCTTCTGGACAGCAGAATGGAGAGCCATATGCTCCTCCTGTTGTCCTTGAAGTTCAGAAGCACCCTGTAAATCCACCTGTTGGTTGGAAACTGGATTGTCTAGTACGGTGTCTGTATCCAGCTCAGTCTTTCCTGTAGACATTATCAGCAGAGCTGCTCAGGATTTTCAGTCCTGCTTTCCTTCTCCAGGGCAACCTCCTCTTGCCTTTCTTTACCTGCTGTTTCCTGAGTACACCTCACACTCTCCTCCAAGCCTCCTTCCTCCTTAGGTAGCCTCTTGCAAGATGTTCTCCATCTGTCCCTCTGCCACAGCTACTGAAAGCTCTGCTCCAACCTAGAGTCCTGCCTTGCTTGCCCAGGCTTTCTCCCTCAAAGGGATCTTCCCCAGGGTTTCCGAGGCTGCTGAGTTCCAGGGAGCGGCGGTGTTCCTGCCATTTCTCGTTGAGGCTGGGATCGCTACTGCGCCGGTTGGTGGTTGGTACACTGCTGTCACAGACCGTTGGCAGATTGTCAAACGACCTTGTTTTTGGTAGCCTAGAGAAGGAACAGAATGTGGAGGTTAGTTGCTATTATAAACTTAGGTGCATGAGTCTCCCTCAGTCGTAACAACCAATCAGTACTGCAAACAATTCTCTTTTACAGACTTATCCAACAACTTATGAAACTGATGTTTGTCAATCATGTGGACAGTGACAGAGGCACCTCCTTCACATGCTTCTCTTCTCTTTCATTACATCACAAACACTGAGCTCACCTGCCCAGAGGCTGATCTTCAGGGCTGGAACCAGGGACTGGGTAAGGAGCACAGGTGTCCTCCGCAGGGGTAGATGGGGAAGAACACGGCAAGTAAACAGCACTCCAGAGCATCAGGTTTCGCACGTGGCACACAGGATACAGCACCTAAGAGGAAAACACAGCGGCTGAGACTGCCTGCATCACAATTTAATTTGCAGCTGCAATCTAGCAGTAAATATATTCAAGAGCAGGACTTTTGCGTCTTCCCCCTACCCAACACATACTGAATTAGATATTTGCTTGTCCATTCTCTCAAATCAATGCAGCATTCCTGACAGTTCGTAGTGCATGCTCTCAACCGCAGGACTTCACTATTTTAGAAAAAAAGACTATTTCAAGAGGATTAATCATTGCAAAGACTGGGAATGCAAGCAAACATCCAACTCCAAGCAAGCTATCTTAAATGGGATCTGATTTAACAACAAATTAACAACTAATCAGTGTTCTCCAACCTTGGGTCCCCAGATGTTTTTGGCCTACAACTCTCAGCATGCCCCAGCCAGTGTAGCCAAAAACATCTGGAGACCCAAGGTTGGAGAACACTTAACTAGATGGACAGTTTAGCATAACCCTAAATGGTTTTGTTTTATTACACTTTTACTTTTCTCTCGTCTCAGAAGACCTCAGAGTGGCATATTTGTTCCCAAGCGGTTTCCCTTAGTCTTACTATTTCACATAGTTGGGCTACTTGCCATATTTTACTAAGCCATCCTCTACAGGTAGGTGACATTGGCTGTGTCCATATAATGATGGTGAGAATATGAATGCAGCCTTAAGAATTTTTCCAGGTTTTTTTGCTATGACGTTTTGCAGCTGTTAGCAAATTGGAGATCACTGAACAATGTTTCTTAGGTAAATGAGTGAATTTAAGCATCATCACTTTGGGGGCCACAGGAAAATCTTAATTCATTATTGTGCACGGGTCGCCTAGAGGAGGGACGTCAAAACCACCTTTCCATTGGTTTCATATAAAAATGCAGCCACAGGTAAGTTTTTGGGTTATGTTTTACTCTTCCTGTAATCCCCAGTTACAGCACAGGTTAGCCACCTTATTCCAGGACAGTCTTTTCTTAAGTACAACCCCCACTCTAGTACTGGCCTACAGTAAGGGACTCTGCCTTAGCCTTCCTGGAGCTCCTTCTGCTGAGTTGGTCTCCCATAGTTCAGGCTAACGTTGGGGGTAGGCTGCAGGCTCTTTCTTGGAGAGCTCTGCAGCAGCCAATCCAGCCCCAGTTGCCACTGCCTCCACCCTCGTTGGGCTAGCTTTAAAGGGGCTTCTTCTTGATCTTCTGGCTGTGACGTTAAGTTCCCCCCGGGGTCTGTGATGCTTGCTCCCCCCGTCAGCAGGACACGTAAGTGGGGTAGTTACTTGGACCTGAGGAAGCTTGCCCACTCATGCCCTCTGACCTGCCAATAGCCCAGTCTCCTCCCCCCAGAAGGATTCTTCACAGTGTGGGGGTTCCCGGGCATCTCAGGGGAGGTTTTTCCTATCCCCTCTCTCTCTCCGATGAGTCGGTTAAATTTCTGCAGGTTCCTCTGGGGTCAGAAAAGGCCAGAGACAAAATCCTTCCCCCCGTCTCTGCTGACTCTTATCTTTCCAGCAGCTTGTCTGTCTCACTGCCCCCACCGGTTCCTTTATGCACCTCCTCCTTCCCTGCTTCCCTCTGTCCTCCGTTCTTCCTCACAGCTCATCTCCTGTCCACGTTCCCTCTTTCTCCCCTCTGTCCTCCCTTCTCCCACCCTCTGCTCTTTAAGAGGCTGCTCACTCTCGCCCGTCTCCACTCCTCCCCAAAGCCCCAGCCACAGCTGTTCCTGGAGCTTGGGTCAGTCAGTGGGTGCGTGATGGCCACCTGCAATGTCAGATCGGGAAACAGCTCACTGCCGACCTGGCCTGCCCTCGGTTGCCGGGGGAAGGGCACTGATTGGCGCAGCGATCCCCCAGTAGTCCTCCTGATATCCCTTTTTATGAGAATCCAAAATGTTTAAATCAGTGTTATGTCTTGCTGCTATTAACCCACACTCCCCAGCTTCAGAGAGCCAGACCTGCTTATCTTCAACAGTACAACTGAACCACAGGCCTTCAGACCAACCTCATGGTGCTCTACTCATTTTAGGGGACTTGCAGAGAACTTCCCACCTGCATCTTTGGACTCCATGCCACAATAAACCAGTTATGTCTCAGCGTGATGTAGCACTGTGCGTCTTTTCGTAATAAAGGAACTTGCCTATTCAGTGCAGGAAGCAACGGCCAAAGGTGAGTCAGATCAAAGCTCCACCTAGTGCAGCGTTCTACATTCACTCAAGAGGCAGGCACTCCTACCCTGTTTTAGATACAAACCCTTGGTTTGGTGTGGTAGGCTGAAGTGCCTCACTTCAACACCAGATCTGAAGGGGAAAGAAACCACCACCACAAAAGTACCAGTGTGGTGCAGTGATTGGGGTTTCAGACTAGGACTGGGGGAGACCCAGGTTCAAATCCCCACTCAGCCATGAAGCTCAATGGGGGACCTTGGGCCAGGCATGGTCTCCCAGCCTAACCTACCTCACAGGGCTGTTGTGGGGAATAAATTAAAAAAAAGAGGGGGAAAGAACCACATATGCTGTCTTGAGCTCCTTGGAGGAAAGGAAGGTTATAAAAACGTAATAAATAAAATAAAATAATAAGTAAGTACATACAGATTCTGACTGGGAGGAGTAAAGCAGGTTTTTGAAGGCTTTGTTTCCTGCTCGAAGTAGAGACCAAACTGAACAGGTTCTTTCTTGGGTGTGCTTTTCGCCCCTCTCCTTCGCATTGTTGCACAGGAATGTACCAAAGAGGCAAGAGTAGGTGTGCTGCACCAACTTGACCTATACAGAAACGATACAGCTGAAGTCACTGTTGGCACATGTGCCTGAAAACTAGGCTCACAAACGCCTGAAGAGAAAATGTAATTCACTCATTCATTTGAGACTTGATGCACTTCAAGCCTTTGGGAGAAGAGCACTGTATTTTCCCATTTAGCACATATTCCAAGAGAACTACTCGAGAGGGCTAGTTTACACATGCAAGATGGCCACTCACTTTATCCACAAATCCGTACAGGATCATGCGTACAGGATCACATGGAGAAACCTTAGCAGGAACCAGACCATACATGGAAACAGCAGCAGCGGCGGCTAGAAGCCATTTCTAGGATCACAGCTGGAAAAACTACCTATGCTATCACAAATGGCTACTGATTCTTATGCCAAATTTTCTCCAAGGTATCAACACAGGAGGGAGTGAGGGGAGAAAAGCTGGCTGGGGCATGCTGGGAGTTGTAGGAATTTTTTCTGTCTAAACATGCATAGGATTATGCCCCAAGTGGCTGGTTTGCACATGTGGACTCCCCAAATATGACTGACATGATAGCCTTCTCCTTGTGATAAATTATGCTCTTTACATTTTGAGAGAAAGTACTAAGGTGTATTGTCTACTATTGACAATGGATGATTTATGTTCCAGTTGAACAGGAAAGTGGGAACAAGACATAGGAAAATCAAGTTCTAGGAATCTTTTGTCTCTTAAATATCTCTTTGTGATCTGCACTGGCTTCTAGTCCGTTTCTAGGCCCAATTCAAAGCACAAATGAGGTGAGACAGGTGGCCACTAAGGAAAGGATATTTTCAGTAGTGGCATCCTGGTTGTGGAATGCCCTCCCCAGGGAGGCTCACCTGGGGCTTACATTGTGGTCTTTTCAGTGCCAGGTGAAGATCTTTTTATTCTTCCAGGATTTTTAGTCCTCATGTGTGTGCACGCACTGTGTTTTTAAACATGTTATTGCATTTTTAGATCTTTGCACTGCTGCTGGCTTTTACTGTAGTTTTTACTTTGGCTTTTATTCTGTTTTAAACTGTTAAAAGGTTTTTATATTATGCTTTATTATGTTGTATTTTATGGTTTAAGTTGTGTGAACCACCCAGACAGCTTCAGCTATTGGGCAGTATAGAAATGTAATTGTACAGTGGTGTGTGCGTGTGTGTGTGTGTGTGTGTGTGTGTGTATTAAAAAGGTCTCATAAGTGGAGAAGAGCAATATGGTACTATGAACCTACTTTATTCCAAGTCAAGTCACTGGTCCATCTAGTCCAGCTGTGGTGATTCTGAATGGCAGCAATTCCCTAAGGCAGGGCTCTCCAACCTTGGGTCCCCAGATGTTGCTGTCCTACAGCTCCCAGCATACCCAACCAGTATGGCTAATGGCAAGGGATTCTGGGAGCTGTAGTCCAGCAACATCTGGGGACCCAAGGTTGGAGAGCCCAGTCTCAGGCAGGGGTTTTTCTTAGCCCTTGTATCAGAGTTCTTTCAACTGGAGGTGCCAGAGATTGAACCCAGGATGTTCTAGATGCCAAGCATGTGCTCTGCAAAACTGCAGCCCTCAGCATTAAGTGTCCTCGGGCGCAATCCTATGCAAGTTTAGACAGAAAAAAGGCTTACAACTCCCAGCTATGCTGGCTGGGGCATGCTGGGAGTTGTAGGCCTTTTTCCTATCTAAACTTGCATAGGATTGCACCTTTAATCGCTCTTAAACTGCAGGTCTCCTCAGAGGAACCCACGTAGCCTCTATCCCATTTGAAATGTCCTAATCGAAACCTCTCAATGGGATATATGTTCCTACTGCAAAACCCACTATATGCAATATCTTTACAGCCTGTCTCAGCAGATTCATAAGGTATGAGACTTCCTACTCCCTGCAACTGGAGGGCAGGTCGTTCCCCCAGTGCTGAGTCAAAGGAAAAGGCATACCACGACTGAAGCTGCACTCTTGCTAATCAAGCCACAGTTGGACTGATGTCAGGTAGAAATCTTTCAGTTGAATGACAACCCGATGGGATTAATTCAAAATGTAAGCAACGCTACAGAACGTACCATGTTGGCATATTATAAATGTTGATTGGTCTGATACGTATTTGGAAAATTCAATACTCGGATATGAGAAGCCATGAAGGTACATAGGAAAGCAGTTCAACTTATTAGAGCTGTTGATTTAGAAGCAGCGTGAAAAAGCGCTCAACTCACAAGGAATGCTTCGTTAAACTCGAAAGAGCAAGGGAATTGCCTCTGGAGTTGATGGACACAGTCGAGCCACTGCAAAAACACTGGGCAGCGTTCATTCAGGTCATCCGAATTTTCACCATGGCCACAGCGATCAGCAAACTTATGACCAAAATCCAGCCACTCCATCTCCACTAGCACCTGGAAACCCTGAGGGAAGTACAGTGCATGCAATGAAATTCACAAGTGCCATTCCTTTTCTACCCCACAGGGCCAACCTAAAGACATTTTGGGGCACAAGGAGGAAATCCCAAATTGTGCCACCCTTAGCAATTAACTTGGGGTTATATCCACTAAGAAGGTCTCTTGTGCAAGCTTCACTGACATGAACAAGAGCTGATTTCACTCATATCTAAGAGGCTTGTGCAGAAGAACTTCCTGTGGGTGGGTGTGTCTCACTTTGCCATTCTTAACACCAGCCCAAATCTATCCTTGCAGACTGCAGTCTGGGACACAAACTCACATTTCTCCTAGGCATCCTAAAAATCTTATTCAGCATTAAATCCATTTTCTTTTAAACCAGTTCTGTAGTTCGCTCCACAGGGAGGGAGAAAATCACATGAATGCTCTTCTTTAAAAGGGCTGCCACCATAAATCCTTTCATTCAAAGTCTTTCACATACAATTTAGATGCACCCCAGCTTTGCTATTTCCCCCGCCCTTGGTCACAAACCTCGATGGTTCTGTAATATGGATCCAGCAGCAGCTTAGCCAGAGCCACTATTTGCGGAGTTCGGTCCCACCCGTCTGAGCAATGTACCAGGACAGGTCGCTGGTCTCTGTCCACCGCATGAACTACCAGCAGTGCCGATTTCAGAAGCACGGACAAATGTTGCAGCCATTTCGTGCTTTCCAGAGCTGACAGCCAGCTGCAGATCAACAACCAAGAATAGTTTGACATCTTCAGTTCCATTAAAGTGAAGTTGGTAGATTGAGCAAATTAAATTCCTGTTACAGTAGCAATTGAAAGATATCTATTCTTCATCTGCACTAAGAAGCAGCACTGTCTAATACAGCGGTTTTTCAAATTCTATTCTTAGGAACCCTGGGGTGTCTCAGATGTTTAGCTAGGAGTCCTTAACAAGGATATCAACAATAGCACATAAGCTTCCCTAAAAGTTAGCTCAGCAACCCCAACTGTTCCTGCCCTACAATGTACAGCGCACTAAGTGTTGGCTGCCTTCTAGGGCACATTCTTGCTTTGTGCGGGAAACAGGCTTGGTAGATGCTACATATGAGATGAAAAAACGTCCTAGCATCGTCTGCAATGTGCGGGGATTCCATGGAAGACACAGAAGCAGGCATTCCTAAGCAGACAAATCCAATATGGCAGGGATGGGAAACCTCAGGCCTACGTGCCAAATCTGGCCCTTTGGGGTTCCCAAGCGTCCATGCCCTCCTCCCCTGGCACCAGCCCCTTTACCTCGACTGCTGATGGTTTGGCGATTTCCTGGCTCTTGAGCTGTTTCCCCCCACATTCTGAAAGGTTGAAATGCCTCTCCTAAGGCTTCGCTACTGGCAGGAAGAGCTTTAAGCTAAAATACGCCAGTATTTTTTGGGCCCGCCCCTTTTGCCTCCAAAACTGAATTTGGCCCTTGGGCTGAAAGAGGTTCTCCACTCCTGCAATATGGCAAGGCTATCCTGAGCTGACTTAGCTGGAAAGCTACTGGTCCAGTGGACAGTGTTGGATTTGGACCAGGGAGAGACATGGCTGACTTTGTGCCAGCCGTTTTCTCTCAACATAATGTACAGAGCAGCATTATTGAGAGCGAGAATGGGGAAGACCCCCCAACGTACGCCACCCTGAAGGGTGGGATACAAATGGGGATAGAGTGAATAGATCTGTTTCATGCCACTCCTGCTGCTCCTGCTGTTAATCAGCTCAAGTTGACCTACTGCTTTCTGAAAGGCAGGCGCTGATCTGCAACACGGCAGTGCTCCAAGAGCCGACTCCAGAGGCACTCTCTTTGGGTCACTGGAACCAGCTCAGTTATGCGAGCAAGAAGACTGCATGTTCAGTGGTAGAAGGCGACACACACAAGTGTTCTAAGAGGAATCATATAAGTGACTTTGAAAGAAAGGCAGAACTAGGGAACTTCTGGACAGAAGAGAGCACCTGCAGAAGGAACGCTTTCACAGCCTTTGCACCGAAACACAGAATCCACACTTTGCGCTGTGATCACGTTTCTTACACAAATTCAGGGTGAATGAGTCAGGAGCCCTTTTATATTTAGTTCCACGTAATAGAAATTTACTTATATATAACAGCTGTGAAGCTGCAAATATTTGCCTTATTACAAAAAGAGGACTGAGGATTAGATTTTTAAACACAACAGTATCGATATCTATTAAAGTGAGAGGGGAACAGGAAAGAGGGGAGAGAGGGAGTGTGCACTTACTTTCCAGGATCCGGCATTTGCGTGCAGAGCAAACGCAGCGACTGAAAGCTCTTTCGAATAGAATGGATGTTTGCCATTCCCATGAAAACGACTTCACAGTTTGGATAATACTCTGTTAAAAAGCAGACGCAGAAGAGAAGGCACTTCAAACAAGGCAAAAACTAAATGAATGGAGAAGCTTTGCTGTGAAAACAAGCTGGTGGCAGCTGTGGCCTCTGCTAAGAGCCACGGTCCCATCAGCCTCCTCTGGCCTTTAGAGGTTCTCAGGCACTCCAAACATTATAACAAAGGGCGATTGTTATGACAGAATAGAGGGAGTTATTCTAACACAGTCTAAAGAAAACAGATGAACTTATTTATCCACTAGACTGGTACTGGGAACAATGAGCCCCATCTGTAAAAGAAGATTTAAATTCAGTTTTATCACCAGCAAACATAACTCTGACACCCCCACTTAGTTGGCAACATGGGCATGACAGTGGGGGGGGGGGAGTTGAAAAATAGGAGTGGGGCAGAGTGTCAGCATGTAACAAACTGCAAACAGGAAGGGGGAAATGTGCGAGCGCAAGGCTCGTGTGAACATAATGCTAAACCATGGTTTGGCCGTGGAGTCTCGGTGCTTCTCTTCCTTAAAACCAAGCAATACATATTTCTTTAAAAATAAATAAATCATACTTTCTATTACAATCTGGGGGCCAAATAATGTGGCTTTGGAGGCTGGATCTAACAGTTGGCCACCCCTGTTCTGAGCTAGCACACTTCTTGGCCGTCTACACTTTAGGGCACAGACTCACTTCCTAACCTCCTTTTTTCACTCATGCTAGTTACTCCGATAGCCCTGATCTGAGCAGGCTGATCCAATTTAGACAAGGTCTCTTCCCACTCACCCTGTGTGTGTATATAAATGTGTTAGCAGTGTTCTCCAGCCTTGGGTCCCCAGATGTTTTTGGCCAACAACTCCCAGCATGCCCCAGCCAGCTACTGCTGGCTGGGGCATGCTGGGAGTTGTAGGCCAAAAACATCTGGGGACCCAAGGCTGGAGAACACTGTGTCAGTACAAAAGCCCGGAGCACAGCACCATGACTTACCTGGGCATTCACAGCCTCCTCCCTTAGCCCTGTTCGCTACTGCAGCTGTATAAGAGCGTGCGTCTAAGATCAGAAGTTTCTGAGGCTGGATGGCTAAACTTTCTGCTCCTGAAGCATTGGAGATGGAGGAATCTCGGGAAGAAAAGGGGGAAACCCGTACATTATTATGCAGCAGTTATCCAAAAGGCACCATTTATACCAGGGGTGTGCCACCTTTTCAGCCCCCAAGAGACATATCCAGTGGTTCACATTCACAGAAAGGGGGCATTGCCAGCTCTAGGGTTGCTAGCGGCCTCCTCCCTGCCCTGCAACCCCAATCACTGCTTTCCCGCCATTAGAGGCAGCAAAGCAGCGATCCCAGCAGCTTCGGGATTGCTGATAGGAGCAGGCTAGCCCCAGTGACCCCAATCGCTGACAGAACAGTGAACTCCCCCCCCCCCCGTTGTCCAGCTGTGGAAAATGGGTGGGGCACCTGGAGACTCAGCGGTCCGCAGAGGGAGTGACAGAGGATCGCTTGCGACTCACAGGTGGTGCACCTCTGGTTTATAAAAAATCACAGACAAGTCACTGGTTACCAGACATCTTATATATGACCACATATACATATATTACAAGATCTAATATCTTAAGGACATATTAGAGAAAAGGGAAGTAGGGCTGGAAGCACCATGTCTTCCACAATGTCCTGTTCCACCATCAGTACCAGCTGACAGCAACCTGGTTAAAGCAGAGGGAGATGTGAGACGAGACAGTGAGGCCCACTCCACCGGCTGGCCTGGAACCAACTTCCATCTGGCTCTTCCCTTCCCCCAAATTATCTCCTGCAGTGATTACTCCATTTAGTCATCATGTAAGAATATGAAAGAGGGAGTACCTGAATTTGCTTCCATTTCCTCTTCCCTTTCCTATCATGTCTTCTGATTGTAAGCCATTTTTTATAAAATGTAAGCTGCCTTGAATGCTTTGGCAGAATGGCGGTATATAAATGTAACAAACATATTCCACATCTGGGCTACAGGTCATAGAATCATAGAAAAGTAGAGCTGGAAGGGGCCTACAAGGCCATCGAGTCCAACCCCCTGCTCAATGCAGGAATCCAGGTCAAAGCATCCCTAACAGATCTGCACACTTAGGCTGCTTAAATCCAACTGACGCCACAGCAATTTAACTGTGTGCAAGATTGCAGCTACTGGCATTGGCGTCTATGCATCAATCAGTGTGGAGTAGTGGTTAGAGTGTTGGACTGGGACTTGGGAGATCCGGGTTCTTGTCCCCCCCGCTCGGCCATGAAACTCACTGGGTGACTTTGGGCCAGTCCCTGACTCTCAGCCTAACCTACCTCACAGGGTTGTTGTGAGGATGAAATGGAAAGGAGGACTACGTGAGCCGCCTTGGGTTCCTTGCAGGAGGAAAAAAGGCAGGATATAAATGTAATAATCTGTCAATCACACAACAGCACAACGAATCAGAGGCAAAAGGTTGAAATCCTGTCTGCTAAATAACAGTGGAAGTTTGCCATCTGAATTCCATGAAGAATTAGGCATGCAACATTTCAAAAGCTATGGGGTTACTGAGCTTACCAAATTCCACATCAGAGAAGTCTCCTCCATTGGAGAAGTCCCTCGAACAGTTGCCATTTACTAGTTTACTGGTGTTAGACTTAGAATCCGAGGCACAGGCTTTGGCCACTGACTGGACAAGATGTTCATCGTCAGCATTTCTCCAGCCCCACCAGCTGACCTCAGGCTGCCCGCAACGGGAAATTACTGCCCCATTGCTCTGGTGCCTACACAGGAAACAGATATCAAACAGCTAACAGTAACTATCACAACAGGAGATTAAGAGCAGGTAATGCAAGAACAAAAGGATTTAGTGAAATAAAAATCACCGGCTCAATAGAGAATTCCACAAGGGTGCAATCCTATGCACGTTTAGACAGAGAAAAGGCCTACAACTCCCAGTGGTTCAACTTTTCTAATGCCTGTATGCCCCATGGAACAATAGTTAACACTTGCCATTCAAATCAATTGCTATAATGTAAGTACAGTAAAAAAATGAAAGTGTGGATTTAAAAGAGATTTGTGTGGGACTGGTCAAGAAGCAAGTTTCAAAATAATTGAACCAATGGATCTATGAGTACTTATACCAGGTCAGGATTTAAATCCACTTTTGTTGACACATGTAAAATGCCTGTCATACAGAGATGACTAGAACTGGAAGGCTACTAGTCTATTCCTAAAGAGTGATCAGCAGCCTATGTTAATGCTGATCAGCAGCTTCAGTATTTTCGACATGCCTTTTGTTTAGAAAGAGGCAATCAGGGAAGCACATCTATAGTTTTACATAACCTGTGTGTGTCCAAAGCCAGTCCATGTGGGCAACTGAGACATTGCACCATTATAAAGATCCTTGGCATGCAGTGCAGGAGTGTTATTTCCAACATACAGCGGCAATTTGCATGGATATTCATCGGTTTCTGCAAGATGAAACCCACATTTAGTAATACCTGTTTGAGCCCAAGTACATGTTGCCTAAAGTAGGGGCTGGCAGTGGAGTTGCTCAATGAAGGACAAGAGCACTCAGTTCTTCCTTGAAAAAGGAAACACTCTTCGTACGGAAGCATAAACTAGCTTATGCTACATTTCCTGACCATTCACATGAGAAAATAGTTACGGTCATTAATTTTACTAGGAAAACTGAAGGCTTAGAGGTCGAATCTTCCAATTAAAGAAATTATTTCAGTGTTTTCCTACATTTGCAACATCTGGAAGAGGGGTGAGGAAAAGTTTAGTCTCTGGGGACGGGATTCCTGTCTGCCTCACCCCTTGGGGGATGGATGATGTCAGAGGGCAGACCCTTCCTCCCAAAGCCCCACCTCCTGACATCACAGGGGAGTTTCTCCATGCAGAGAGGGTTGCAGAATGACCTCGTTCTGTGCATCTCTTGCAGAGAAACCCCTTTTCTCCTTGCAAAGAGACAGCAGCAACTGCCACGTACCTCTTTCTGCACTGAGGATTTAAACTCTGGGCAGAGAGACAGGAGATCGCTGCTGCCTCTCTCTACAGGACCCTGCTTTGGTCCTCCCTCACGTTCCCTGTGTGGGGAACATGGAGGAGGATTGATACTGAGACAGCTCAGCACTCCGTTATTTTCAAATGGAGGAGTGAAGGAGACTGAGCCGCAGCCCTGTGGGCCAGATCCCTGATCCAGAACCTAAGTTTATTTAGTCATGAGCAATCTTGTATCTACCTTAAAGCCTAACAAAAGGGCAATCGAGCAAGTACCAAAAAAAAGAAGAAGCTTTGGACATGTAATCTATGTCAAAGGTCAATATCAAAGCCAAAAAAAGAAGAGAACCACCTAGCATGATGTCAAGTCCTCCTGCAACCAAAAGAAGAAAGTGAAAGGATTACCAGCTACATCTGGGGCAGCCTTCCCCAACCTGGGACCCTCCAGATGTGTTGGACTGCAACTCCCTCATTCCCAGCCAGCAGGGCCACACCAGGTAGAATCATAGGAAAGCAGAGTTGGAAGGGGCCTACCAGGCCATCGAGTCCAACCCCCTGCTCAATGCAGGAATCCAGGTCAAAGCATCCCCGACAGATGGCCGTCCAGCCGCACCTTGAATACCTCCAGAGTGGGAGAGCCCACCACCTCCCTAGGTAGTTGGTTCCATTGTCTTATTGCTCTGACAGTCAGGAAAATTTTTCCTGATGTTTAGGTGGAATCTGGGTTCCTGTAACCTGAGCCCATTATTCTGTGTCCTGCAAACTGGGATGATCGAGAAGAGATCCTGGCCCTCCTCTGAGTGACAACCCTTCAAGGACTGGAAGAGTGCTATCCTATCTCCCCTCAGTCTCCTCTTCTGAAGGCTAAACATGCCCAGTTCTTTCAGTCTCTCCTCATAGGGCCTTGTTTCCAGTCCCTTTGTCATCTTTGTTGCCCTCCTCAGAACCCTCTCCAGTTTGTCTACATCCTTCTTAAAGTGTGGTGCCCAGAACTAGATGCAGTACTCAAGGATGGGGCCTAACCAGTGCTGAAGTAAATGCCCTTTATCACTTCACGCAATTTGGAAGCTATACTTCTATTAATGCAGCCCAAAATAGCATTTGCCTTCTTTGCAGCCACATCGCATTGCTGGCTCATATTCAGTTTGTGATCTACCACAATTCCAAGATCCTTCTCCCTTGTAGTATTGTTGAGCCAAGTGTCCCCCATTCTGTAACTGTGCATTTGGTTTCCTTTCCCTAGGTAGCAGCACTTGGCATTTATCCCTATTAAATTTCATTCTGTTGTTTTCGGCCCAGCGCTCCAGCCTATCGAGATCGCTTTGAATTTTGTTTCTGTCTTCCAGAGTATTAGCTGTTCCACCCAACTTTGTGTCATCTGCAAATTTGATAAGCATTCCCTGCACCTCCTCATCCAAGTCATTAATAAAAATGTTGAAGAGCACTGGGCCCAGGACTGAGCTACACTATCATTTAAGGTAGGAACTTTCTTATACATTTGCAATTGGAAAACTATTCCTGAAAATTAAATAATTTGCACACCATTACAAATCTGGTATTTCCAGGATATATTAAATTATGGAAAAACCTAATAACTGAACCTGAGCACATGTCTCATTACATGAAATTCAGTGTCCCAAGTTTTGTGTATCTTGAGGATAGATTTCCCATATTATATGTGACACACCCAAAACCATAATAGTCAAGGAGGAAAGCCCAGCTCCCAGTTGGCTAAATTGGGTTGGCTCCTTTGTTTACCTAAGAAACCCAACAGTGAAAGCAAACACATGCATGCCAGCTTGGCCTTTAGACACCCTGTCTAGGTTTACACTGCTGAGCACTAAATTGTACACTATGGCAGAAGTAAGGTGAGACTGGATTGCACTGATGTAACCAGCTTGGCAGTGGAAATTTATTGAGAGAAAACATAAAGGGACTCCATTGGCAAACCTAAGGAATAGTGACAAGAATGCTGAGGGACAGAAGAATGAACCTAGTATGAGAGCAGGCAATAGCTCTATTAGGACCAACCAAAATGCTACAAAGGAATGTGCAAGCTTTCAAGTTCTTCAGAACTCCTTATCAGGCTAGGCGATACAAAGAGTGGAAGGGGGGGGGAGAAAAAAGTGCAAAGATTAGGCCAGATGTTGCGGCTGTGAGGTCTGCAACTTAGATTCAATGTCAGAGACTGTGACTATCTCCGTAGGGAGACCTGAGTCTAAGCTGCAGACCTCATGGTGACAACATCCAGCCTAATCATTCTTCCTTTTTGTCTCTCTCTCCCCACCCCCACCCCGTTTTTTGTACCATCTAGCCTGATTAAGAGTTCTGGAGAACTCAAACGCTTGAGAACTCTTTTGTGGCATTTTGGTCAGCCCTAATAAAGGTATTGCCTAACTGTAGAGTTTGGATTTCCCCCCCTTATGGACCAGTATGGCTAACTTTGCTTTTTACATACCAACTAGGAGATATTTCACTTCTAGCCTAGCAGTAGCCTAAGATTATTTTTATTTCATTTTGCCCTATATTTGTTCCATATCTTCTGTTTATCGCATGTAATCGTTCTCTTTCAACAAATTGTTCCTATGATTCACTATTACAGGCGCAGGGTTTATTGGGGTATTGGGGTGGGAAATCCAGGCGGGGCTCTCCTTCTTGACAAAGACAGCAACCCTTTTTCCAATCGATCATTCTCACGTGTTCTGGAGGTACTCTGGCTTTGCAGCAAGCATGGCTGGGATTCCACAGGGAACAAAGTCCTGGCCAGCTTGGCTTGCAGATGAGCACTGGGGGTCAAGTGTTCTGTTGCCCAAAGGCAGGCAACGTGGAAGTTCACTTGTGCCAGTTCTGAGATCAATCATGGCTCCCCTGGACCGACAGTACTGAATAAACATGTGGCACTATGATGTAAAAAAGCAACAACCCCTTAGCAGTCATTTTGGTGACAGGTGGCTGTTTTAGTGGAGGCATTACCTATAAACCACCGCAGGGATGCGTTTCCAAGATCGGAAGCTTGCCACACTCTCCAGCTCTTTGTCTGTGATCCAAGCAGGAACTAGAAGTTCTTGAGGGTAGCTACTACAGAGCCTGTGTGGAAGAAGAAGCATGTTAACAGACAAAGATTCTAGAGAAACAAACCATCTATCTATAGCCACATCATACGTTTGCCTCCACGCTGCTGGATACAGTGGGCCAGTTTGCATGATCGTAGCAAGGGAAATAAACCATGGTGGCTTATTTCCCCCCCGTGTGTGTGTGCTGGTCACATGCCGGCCAGATTTCTGTAATGGCTTATTTTCGGGGGGGGGGGGGGAGACTCTCAAATAACCCAGCAACAGCCCATGGGTTATTTGATAGTTGCTCCTGCTCAAACAAGCCATGCTGCCCGAGTATGGATGACATGGCAAGCCACGCCAATGAGGGTAATTAGGGAAATCCAACCGGCACATGTGGTGGGGTTAACAAGCCACCGTGGCTTGTTAACCATGCCGTGATCGTGCGAACTGGGTCAGTATGTTCAGACATGCATAACAGGGAAAATGAAAGGCTTTCAAACAGGAAGTCACTTCCTTTTTGCTGAATGTAGCAAAAGATGCCGACACGCTTCCAGTATGGTTGCAATTGTTGAACGTAAGCTCCAAGTTTACACCATTTGTAGATCACTATATAGTGATCATGTTCAGATATGGAGGGATGTGGTATTTCACATGTTCAGCAGACTGAGCATGGTATATCCCAGAGTGACTCATAAAGCTTTATGCTTTTCATAAAAACACCAAATGTACACCCTTTAAACTAATAATTTGGAGCCTTTTGAAAAACCATACTTGTCATGAGTTACTGCATGTTATACTATGTTCAATCAGCAGCCACGTGCACACCTGCGCAATACCACATGCCCCAATACCAGAAAATGATCACTATGTATTAGTCTACAAACAGTGCAAGTTTGGTGCTTTTACGTAAAAGGGTACAATTGCTGTATGAGTCACTGTGTGTTGTCCAATGCCCAAACATTATTTCAACAGGCTGTGTAAGCAGTTATTTATCTATTTAAAGTATTTTTCTCCTGCTCCTCAGCCAAATAAGTCTCCTGGAGCAGCTTACAACCAATCAGTAAAGAAGTCAGTCCCTCCCTGCAAGCTTACAATCTAAAAAGACATGACACAGAAGGAAAAAGGGATGGTGAGGGAAGAGGAAAAAATTAAACAGACTGTAAGTAGTGCTGGTGGAATGGCCCTTGCTTCCCCTCTCATCTCCCACGTGTGTGGGGTCAGTCCAACTGGAGTAGGCCCTGCTGTTCCCTTTGCCTGCTCCTGCCTCCCAAGCGCCTTTTTTCCCACAGGGCAGTTGATGTCACTTAGTCCTCTGTGTGTGTGTGTGTGTGTGTGTGTGTGTGTGTGAGAGAGAGAGAGAGAGAGAGAGAGAGAGAGAGAGAGAGATCCAATTGGAGCAGGATGTTTCCTTTGCCTCTGCCTCACTCCTTCTTCCCCACAGGCAGACATGCCTTCCTATCTGAAAATGATCACTATGTAATAGTCTACAAATGGTGTCAACTGTGAAAAAACGAGCTATACCACCACACTGGTATCCCTACCTTGCCCTCTTCTAGCCCACATTCCTTTGTCATCACTACCTTCTCAGCAATACAGCAGTCTCATAATTTAGTGTTCACCTAGAGAGAGTAACAATTGTCTCCAAACTGCCAGACAAGGCCCCATAATGTTGGGTACCCCAACCTTGCTGCTGTGCATTATTGGATATTCCTGGCTCTTTAAGATACTGATAACTGATAAGAACAGTTATCAGAACTGATAACAAGATCAGGGATGAGTATGTAGTTGGTACTGGAATTTCAATAGCCCTTTGAGGCTAGATGGCAGAGAGTCATGTGTGCAACCATCACTGCAGTGCCCAGTTTATAAATGTCAATGCACAGGACAGCACAACAGCAGCTGCATGTAGGGTTGTATCACCCTACCTTTTAGATGTTTAAAGGCTATTAAGAAACCCCACCGCCTCAGTTCCAAATAGTGTCAGGATTTGCACCGGAATCCGATCACAGTTAGGTCCATGAAGGTTCTGCTTCAAGATGCCAGGTTCAACAAAAGCTAGTCACTTACTCGATGGCCAGCTGTCTGCAAGCATCCACAGAACTTACTTGTACTTCTCATTGATATTGGAGATCCTCCAGGCATTGTTCATATCAAAACCCATCCGCTCAACCTCATTTTTAAACCTCGAAGTTACATGCTCTCCTAGGTATCAAACGACAACAGGAGGAGAATGAGACATGCAGGGGATCCCTGATAAACGTGTCAATCTTGTACAGTTTATTTTGTGCAGTCACCCTCAATGACTTAGTAAGAAAGAACAGCGGCAAATCTGCTGTACTTGTCCTCATCATGAAAAAACCGTGAGGCTTTTTTGATAGCCTATGACCCAAGTAAAATTATTAGCCACGACAGACACTGGTAATGAGTAGTTTTCACCAAAACACACTTTGTGTAAATAAATAGCAAACAGCCAAAAAACACACAGTTTGAGGCACAACACTTCATCATTTTTGCCCAGTTAGGGCCCCAAAAGGGTTCAATGGGTTCAATACATTTTAATAATGTATTGAAATAGCTTCGGAAAGCATGGCTAATAATTTTGCAAGGGTCATAGGCTACCAAAAGACTACTTCATTTAAATCACCCCAGATGGTAATGACCACCCCTTCTGGCCCATAGACTATTTTACTCACTTAAGACTATTTATACCCCCCCACACACACTTCAAACAAATGATTATAAACATGGCTACCAGGCATCCCTTAGTCCTCTGGCTGATGAATGGAATCAGAGCATGCTTCCCTTCTGCTCTCCAGTTCCAAGGCGACTCTGGTAGTTGGAGTCAAGTGGTCAAGTGCGCTTTCTGGCAGGGAGTGGGGAAAGAAAGTTCCTGCAGCTGCTCCTTCTCTGGCCAATGGATGAGGCTGAGCTGGACTTCCCCTTGTATATGGTGAAAACCCTTTGATTGTGGGTCAAGTTCAGAGTTTTCACTGTTTGCTGTGCAGCAGCAAAGCCCTGTCAGTCCAAGCCTCACACTTTACAAAAATGTAGATATGCGAGGTGTCTTTGATTTGCTAATTTTTTCCTCCAGTCATCATCCAAAATATGAAGCAGTTGCTTGTACGGGTCCTCGAAATGGGCACCCACATACTGGCATCTCTTCCTTGCAGCAGGACTCACATTTTCATCTACCATTCAGACAGACCTTATGCATTCATCCCAACCTTTACAGCTTGGACTACATAATCCCTTAGATCCCTTCAAATCAATTTCATAAACAGAAACTTGGCCCTTATTGTAAATAGTGCTTATTCTCTGAATTACTATGTGACTAGCGCCTGACTGCCCTGCTCCATAGCTCTCCTCCAGGGTGAGAGAGACACAGCTGAGCTCACAAAGTTACAGAGGATTTACTAGAGTAAATCACAGACAAAGGCACAGTCCATCCAAACAGACAACTTCAAGACGTTAAAGGATCCCTCTTGCCAAGTCTTGGTATCTAGCAAAACTAGGCCTCCTCTTCCTTCAAGGAAGAACTTGGTCTTAGTTCCACAGCTCTGGAACAAAGGTTTTTCACAAGCCCCTTTCAGGACAGTTCAGCTGCCGTGGCTACTCCCCTGGAGCTCCCACACCTCACGCCCAGCCTCAGCCCCAAATATCCGAGGTGAACTGCCTCCTCTATTGCCAACTGCCAGCCAGTGTCAGCCAACAGTCGCACCGGCTCGCACAGACTCCGAGACTCCTGCTCTCTTCCTCATTTCCAGATTGGCCTGTCATCTCATGGCACCCACCCATCACACCAGCAGAACAGCTGCGCCAGGAGGAGCTGAGTTGCATTCCCAGGCTACAAATCACAGTTAGGATGCCATCGAGTTTCCATCTGTGATTCAATCCAAACTTCTCAATACAAGAGCACGCTAGAAAAATTATGACAGCTGTTCTCATCAATGTTTCATTTTCGTAGACTCTCAGTTGAGAAGTTGAGCTTGAATTAAAGATGCTAGTCTGCTGAAAGAACTGCCAGTGTCAACTTCAGTTAGCACCAGTAAGAACAGGTAAAATGTCATTTGTATTATAACTGGCTGCTTCGATATGAACATTAGACATGAAGATACACATTGTACATGCACATGAATAGTACGGCTAAGGCAAAGGGGTGGGCGTGGGGTATGCCCTCCATAAAATGCACTCCCTCCGTTTCAGTGATTGTTCAGGGCGATCTGCAAGGTAGATTCTTGCAGATGAGGTAAAAACATTCACCCATTAAGAATGCAGGATGAGGTAAAATGCAGGGTGAGGTAAAAACATTCACCCATTAAGAATGAGGGCAGAACACATTGCCTTCACTCCGATTTGGCTTCGTGATATTACATAAAAAACCCTGATTGGCTGCATGATGACATGACATCATTACGTTACATTATGTAATTGCCTCTGGAAGAAGTTCGTGTTTTTTTAAATGGCAGTAAAGCTGCAGAGTGGGGAAGGGAGCTGCAAACAGCACGCACCAAGAAAAGACTACACAGGTGGTGGTGGTGGTAGTAGTGGTAAAACTTTGTCATCATGCACAAAAGCTTCCCTTTGCTCTGAAAGTTTTCATAGGCAAAAATTCACCACTGAATCATACCTGGCCGGCACAAATCACCATGCTGTTCTTTTTCACTAGCATACACCTCCATACACCAGGCATGGTAAGCAAATGAAAAGAGATCCTCTATCTTTGAAGGAGGGCGGATGGCATTGTTCAGCCGCTTAAGCCACTCTTGACACTGCTCAAAGGTAGAGAACTGACACCTGTAAAAAACAAACAAGTTCCACATCAGATAAGAATCCATTAACCTCCATTCAGAAAGATCCAAGTCACAAATTCAATGAAAGGTTAGCTTCAAAGCAGACCCGAGAAAACAGTGGTATTCAGTTTCAAAAGTTGCAAAGTACTTTTTTTTTTTGACAAATGAATCTTATAGAGTACGCCCATTTTTAATCCCTTGGTTTTTTGCATGAACCTTCATATAACCAGAATAGGAGCAATCACTTCCAGTAAGTGCACTGCCCTTCAGCTTAACATCGGCCCCCTGAGTCTCTACCAAACTACTGGTGGAATGGGGGGGGGGGGGTGTATCTATACCCTTACTTAGGTGATATACTTATCAGGTCCCCCTCCCTTCAGAAGGGATTGGAGGATGTCAAGACAACTATGGACTGCTTGCAAGCACGTGGGAGTTCCCCTAGACACAATCCAATTCCAAATGTTTCTTATGGAGGAACGTCAGCAGAACATTCACATGGCAATTCGCACCATGCAGGGGGCGAAGCAGGCGGATCTGGGGTCCTTGGCCTGTCTGATGAGGATCCTGGTTTCCTCTCAAGATCTGGGGGCACGACAGCACAGCAGGCAGCTGCTGGGATTACGTCTTCCCCTTCAGGAAGCAATAGCATGAAAGTTGAGCCAGTCTCTCTCCCTCGAAACTTCCACGCATCATGGGCTTGGTGGTTGGCTCCACAAAAGCTTTCCAGGGAAGTTAGTCTGTCTGTCCCTGTCAAGGTGGTGATCACCACGGACACAAGCCTGTTGGCCTGGGGGGCTCGCCTCAGGGATCAGGTGATCTGTGGTCGGTCCAAGAGTCGTAGTTATATATATATATATATATATATATATATATATATATTAGAGTTGTAGTTCAGTATCAACTTCCTGGAGCTAAGAGCGATCAAGTTGGCACTTCATCACTTCCACAATCAGATCAGGAGCAAACACATGCATGTGCGAACAGACAATGCGTCAGCCAAGGCGTATATAAACGAACAAGGGGGTACAAAATCAGAAATCTTAAACAAAGAAGCAGTAGAGATCCTCTACTGGGCAGAAGAGTACCTCCTTTCCCTGTTGGTGGCTCATCTGGCCAACTGGCTCAGGAAACAGTGGAGCAAAGAGTGGAGGCTTCATCCTCGGGTGTTTAAGCAGCTGACAACACATTTCGGGCAGCCAAAGATGGATCTCTTTGCAATGCCAGAAAATGCCCAAGTGGATCGATTCCTGTCAAGACATCTGCTGTCAGCTGGTGTTGACGCCCTCTCCTGCCCTTGGCCAGGGGGTCTGTTGTACACCCCCTCATCCCGCGGGTTCTTCAATGGTTCCGCCTACTGGCAGCCGAGGTGATTCTGGTTGCTCCTCATTGGCCAAGAAGGCCGTAGTTCCCAGAGTTAGTGAACATGTTGATTCATGATTGTTGGTCACTTCCTCCCAGCAAGGGCCTACTCTCCCAGGGGTCCCATCGTCCATCCCCAGCTAGAGATGTTCCAGCTGACAGTTTGGAGGCTGAGTGGCAGTGGCTCAGTAGTTTAGGGTATTCGGAAGTGGTAATGAACACCCTTCTCACTTCTCATCATAGCTCTACCAATAGGTTTTATAGCTATACTTGGAAGACCTTACTTGCCTGGTGTAGGGCAATGGGTAGGATTCCCGAAGCAGATGATATGACCACCATTTTGGAATTCCTCCAAGGCTGCTCAGCTGAAGGGCCTTAGTACCAGTACTGCTTAAATGCCAGAGTGGCTGCCCTAAACACCATACTGAACTTTAGGAGGAAGTGGTCTTTTGCCAGTCATCCTCACAATCATAGGTCCCTATGAGGAGCTGCCCTTATCAACCATCTTACGGTCCACAGATGCCCCACATGGTATCAGAACTGTGTCCTAAAGGCTCTAATAGCCTCTCCCTTTGAGCTGCTAGCCTCCTGTTCTCTGAAAATATTGACTTTAAAAACTGTTTTTCTTATGGCAATCACTTCCACTAGAAGAGTTTTGGAATTGGGACTGCTGTCTTTGGATCCCCAAATTTGTATTTTTCATCCGGACAAGTGGTGCTAAGAACAGATCCACCTTTCTCCCCAACATCAATTTGGATTTTCATCATCAGCGGAGGTGGTTCCGCCTTCTTTTCGTCCCAAGCCTGTTCATCCCAAGGAACAGACGTGGTACAAATTAGACATGTGTAGAGCCCTTCCCTTTTACCTGGATAGGATGGTGTCTCTCCAGAAAACTGAGGCCTTGTTTGTATCTCAGCAGAGCTGTTCTTTGGGTAGGAAGATTTCCACTTCTACCATTTCAAAAAGGCTAAGGGAGTGCATTGACTTGGCTAACCAGTCACTGGGAAGGTTCCCTCCCTCTGGAATTATGGCATATTCCCTTATGGGGGTGGTCACTATGGCAGCATTCAGAGGTAATACCTCTAAGGATGAAATATGCAGAGCGGCCACTTGGGCTTCTCTGCATACCTTTGTCAAACACTATAACATTGACGTCTTCTCCTCAGTGGACACTGCTTTTGGTAAATGGGTCTTGCACAGGGTTCACGTCCAGTGAATGGTACACACACACACACACACACACACTGATCCTGCCCAGCGGATTGTACTCCTTTGGCACATTCCAAAGGTCTTGGAATGCCCTCCAGAAGATACAGAAAACAGGAATTCACAGTAAGAAACTTCCCTTTTAATCTCAGCCCACATCTAGGGACCCCAGGATATTATTGAGAGACAATGATTCTATGAATATATAATTCATTAGCCTCCTGCATTTGGATGCCTTCAACTGAGAGGTTAAAACTATTGGGCTTGATTGCCAATATTCTCTTTGTACAATTTAGACAGGTATGGGGAGTTGCCCTGTTAAGTGTAATCTATAATGATTAAAATGGCATTGCTATTCATCTTGGGGGGTGGGGGGGTGTCATGCTTGCTTGCATAATGCAATGTGTTCAACCGACAAGATAAATTATACATACATACCTTATAACTTTGCAGTCTTTACAAGTCAAGTGAAGCTGAAATATATCTCGGCACTCAACACTTTCTATAAGCTGTAATGGAACCTATGATTAAAAAGATTAGATGACCTTAGTCAAGGCAGCTGCCACACAGTTTTTTAATATTTATCATAAGGATTTATTAGATCATTCAAGACCTGAAATATATTACTCACAGTGACTCTTTCCCCTTCTTATTTTCTTACTATATGAACAGGCACTCTGTGTTAAAACATAAACAGACTCCTCCTGTTTTGATCTAAAATCCTCTCCCCACTTTGGAGAAACAATGTAATTTTAGAGGTTAGCATACCATCCTAAGCACAAAAATGTAACAATTTCCAGAGGGCTATAGCCTTGTTAGTCTGTTGCAGCAAAAACAAAAGGTCTTGCGTCACCTTAAAGACTAATTAATTCATTATGACATAAGCTTCTGCGGACCAGGGTCCCACCTCATCGAAAGCACAAAGTGTTACAAAAATGTAAGGTATACACATTTACCATAACAGGTTAAAATGTGCTTTATGTTTATGACATTTGTACCTGAGCTTTAGGAAATTACTCAGGTTCCATGCTTGAAGCATCAAAGTTTTTACAGGAACAGAGAGCTAAATTACACATGCAGACACCCCTCCAGCTTTTGTGATCTGATCATGCAGGACGTCCGGCCTGGTGCTCCTTCCTGTCCTCTAAGTGTAAGGAACAATCATATCCCTGTTTAGTTTGTTCCATACTTGCCCTTCACTCCTATGAGAAAGAAGTTCTCTCTTCACAAACACTGTTGAGAAGAGGGAAAAATCTGCCCTTAACAACCCTGGTACTGGCATCATCAGTGCCTCCATGTGAACAGTATCCCCAAATGTAGCACTGCTTCCTGTAAGAGCAACCTTTCACTTATAATCTATAAGCAAAGTGCCACACCTGTGGATATGCTGGAATGGATCGATTCCAACCTTGGCCCATCATCTGCTGCCAAACACTGTATGGAAGGTAAAATGTATTCCACACTACACCCACCAAGCAATCAGCTAATATGTGGCCTCAACTATGATAATGATGGCCATTTTGCAAGTTGCTACCAAGTGGTAGAAGTGCCAAACTTGCGTAATACAGGACTACTGGTGGGGTGGAATGTGCACTCCAGTCCAACAGGAAGAGGCAGCAAAACCAAGCAATAGTGACACAGCGTTGCCTCCAGTGTCCCTGGTGCACACATCACCTGTGCAAGGAAAGAGCTGGGCCATATCAGGAGGTAGGCTGACATCAACTCTGCAACAGGCGTAAAAGGGTGGTGTGGTGGAGAGGACCCCTTAGAATAACAGGCATCACTCTAGGGAAGAAAAAGGGAAGAGACAACCGACACTAGGGAATTAACAAGGGATTTGAGAATTTCTACTGAAAAGCCAAGTAACTGAATTCATTGAGCTCCCTTTCAGGTCTGGGGCTTCCCTCATGCCCTTGTCCTCCTTTGGGACCAGGAAGATAGAGACATTTTATAGGCCTTTTCCTTACAGACCTTCTTTATTTCATGCAGGTAACAAGTGAGTTCTTCAGCTGTCATCCGGCTGAGAAGATGCCTTGCTGACAAACAATCAGCTATCTTCTGCAAAAGAAATCTTGCTTCACAAGCCTTTTAAAATTATCCAAGGGCAGCAAAAAGCATGTGGGTACAGGTGACCTGATAGGCATTTGTACTTGGATTTTAAGAAGGCTTTTGAAAAAATTCCCTTATCAAAAGCTCTTAAGAAAACGTGACTGCCCAAAGGACATAAACTGTATGTCAGCCTCTCTCTGTGCTTGCTCTTCCCTGCATCAAACCTTTCCAAGATCTAATTTGTGCAGGTGAAGCTTCCTTACCCTGCCTCTCGTTTCAAAAGTCGCCTCTTTTTCACCTCTTATTAACTCAAACAGATGTCTCCTACTGCCCCCTCATTTTTCTCCTGCCCTGTTCCCTCCATCTGTTCCACTTTCTTTCATTCTGAAAAAATCCTCCTTTATTAAATATAGACTTCCACATTATTCTCTATGAAGAGTTGCCTATTTACTTCCTAGAAAAGACGAATAATCATGCCCTTTTATATCTGTCTTTTTGCCAAGAATCCTGCCTCACTGTGCCTTGTAAATTCCACATTCTCAGCCCTCATTCCAACCAAACTTCATTCTCCATTAAAAAAAAAATGCTTTCCCTGACCAAGAAACACCACAAATCAAGACACACCATGCAATTAGTCCAGCCTCCAAACAGCTCTCTGTTGAATCTGACAGCAGGATGCTAATAAGGCAATGATAAACCCACCATTTTGCTTGCTTTTAGTGAGCATGCAAAGCTATTCAGGCCCACCAGTGTGATTTTCAAGAGGGCAATCTCCAAGCATCTCAATTACTTTTAATGAAATAAACAATCTCCCCTAGATATACATTAGAATCTTGCTAAGTTTCTGAATTTGCTATGGACTGTAGGTGATAAGAGCTACCCTTGGTGTAAATAAATGATTGTCCGTTAGTAAAAGGGTGAAAATCCAAAACATTGTGTCATTGAACTTCTCACATCTGATCCTTTAAATGTTAATGTTCTGTATCAAAGATGGATTTACAAGAAGTCCCAATTCAAACCTGTGGCTTTTGAAGCCACCTGGAAATGTTGTTCTCATAATTTCCCAAACGCCACAATTTGAACACTTTCCTTAATTGGAGCCAACCAACAGATCAGCCTGGGCATTCAGGTTTAGATGTGCACAGAAAGTATCACCGTTGAATTTAGGAACGATCCCATGGATGGATGTGTCAACACTGCTCAAAAGTCACTATTCCATCAGCTTATTGCTCGGTCTACTGAGTCTTTTGTTTTTTGTTCTTCTAACGGGGAACATCAAGTTCCTATTGTTATGTGATCCATGAATTTATCTATTCAGTCAAAAGGCCTCATGCATTATAGCTCCTGCCTATGTTACAAGGTGAGCGATGGAAAGCACAAGTTTATTCTGTTCCAAGCAAAGGTGCAGCAGTAAAAATGTTATAGCAACACCATTCTACTTACTGAGATCTCACAAGCAGCAAATTTATAGAAACTCTATTGAATTGCAAACAAAGAACAAAATTAGGATAAAACCAGAAGGCAGACTCTGTATACTCTCAACTGGGTTTCACCCTACTCCACCTAGCTAATTTGCATACCAAACATGGACACTGGGGACACAGGTTGCTACTGTCTATGTGCAACATGAGTTTTTGCTTGTGCAAGAGGTACAGAAACAAAATCTCAGAATTTCACATCATCTAGGATTACAAGGAATCCATTCAACATACCAACTGGGGTATTGATTTTCACAGAACTTGCAGTGTGAAACTTAACTAGGATTATTATATAGCAAACATTTCACTATCTTCACTTGGCTGCACTGATAAACACACTTAAAGGATAAAGATTAATAGCACCTCAGAACACTGAGAATTTCAGCAGCAATACTTCTTCAGTGAAAATTGAAGCATTTATGCTTCTGGACCACTTCTGGATCAGTCTGTGGCTTCTCTGTGTAACATATCAGTTTTGTTTGCACTGATCTATTAGGACTAACATACAATTCCAGATTTTGTTACAAGAGTACAAGAGGTATTTTAATTCTACCACATCTCACTGACATAGCTTCCACATGACTCACAGCTGGTGATGAGCTATGAAGCAGAATGAATGTTACTTGAGATATCAGGTGAGGTCTGCAGCTGTGACCAAGAGAACTGTTTTAACTTGCCAACTGAACAAATGATACAAAAGCTACCTAAGCAGAATATATATATAGAATATTCTGCTTAGGTAGCATATATATATATATATATATCCAAAGTTATACAGAAGCATTTCTAGTCCTCATCAACCATTTTAAAATTCAGATTGCCCAACAGTGTTAGCACACACAGCAAGGCGTCACCAGGGAATCTCTCTCATGGAATCCCCTTTGAGCAGAACGATGGACGGCACAGTGCTCATGAATGAGATCCACTGCATGTGGCATGGGGGGAGGGGGAGAGCTGCCTTTACAGCAGCAGCAAATCACAGGGGGAAACCCCAAAGTCATAGGGGCTCTCAATTATTTATTAGGGAATTAAGTGCCCTACAAGTTTTGAGTTGGATGCTCTTGATCAGGGGCAGAATTTATATGGACTTCTCTACTGCAACTTTTTTTTAAGAGTGATGAGAAGAAACTAATTCCAACAACAGTACGATTCATTGCATGTAGAAGCTACTATACAAGAATACTATATAATGTCCCACTTCAGCCTCTTCCAATTTCCAAGCAACCTCATATTTTTTCCTTTACCTGGGTTAAAGTGTATGGACCACAACCCAAGGAATGCTGATCATAGACAATTAGCCTTGCTCTCTACAAGTGGGAGACTGAATATGCCTTTTCTATTACTTGTTGACATTTGGTCCCCATGGCTGAAAAGGCATTCATATGGAACCGTCAATATTAAACATCCTTGGCAGCAGCCATCTTATTCAACCCTGCAACTCAGTTCTCCCAAACCAGAGCAAGAGTGACAATACAGTATATGATTACCAAACGGAGAAAGAGGCTGCAGAGACCAAAGTCCCAATGCTGTCCACCTGAGGTACAGCTATAGGAAGCAAGTCCAAAAAGCTGGTGCATCAAGCGTGCTAATGCAACCAAGACAAGTTGTCGGAGAAAGCTAGGATGAGGAAAGGGAGACATATAAGCTCATTCTTGAGAACAGCTGCAGGGAGATCGACATAGTTCTTAATCCAGATCCTTGTTTGCTTCATAACTTGCTACATCCAACGTAAAAACCATTATATGAGCCCTACTATATAAAGAGAGGCATTTTCCCACCTACATCATCAGCAAAGTCTCCTTTTCTTGACAAAGTAGAAGTGAAGACTTACATTCACAATAGATTCCTTAAATTTGATGTGAAGCCTGTAGTTGGAAAGTGCAATGATGGCATCCTCTGCTCGGCCTACATACTCCGTGCTCTCACCATGAAGTTCAGGGAATGGGACCTACAGGGTGGGTGGAGAAATCAACTTGATTTAAAAGCAGATGGCAACATCTCAAGGTCAAGAACTCACACCTCAAATGCCAGTACTTGGATCTTGAGGAAACATGACATGGCAGGCATGTAGTAGCAAAACCCCTAGAAAGCTTTGTGTAAGTACCTGCTAAAACAGATCTTCAAGGCTGTATCACAGAAGTGAAAACACAAAAGAGGGGGGGGGGATATTTTGGTGGAAGTTGTTGCTGCAAGATGTTGCCATAGCAATATTAATCTTGCTGAAACAACATTAGTATAGCAGGCTGTTGCAACCAACGGGGTCTTTCAGGATCCCAACTGAAAAAGCAAAGTGAATGGTCTCCACCTTCCACATTAAACAGGGGCTCACATGGGAATTGAGGCTTGCCCAAAACAACTGAAACTCCAACAGTAGGAGGAACAAGATCTCAAGTTGGAACTTTCAGCTCAATCTGGTATCAAACTTTGCAGAAATTTGCGTGGTGGAGATAATTAAAAACTTTGAGCTATTTGAAAAAAAACATTTCCCCCTAAATTATAAGCAGTTCCAAAGAGCTGACACAAACAAGAAAATCCAGGATTCTCATATACATTGCCCTACTGATGAATTAGTTCTAATAAGGTGGAGGGGGGAAGAGATAAAGGTCCTCAAAAGTAAGTTATTAAACCAAGTGAGCATTAATGGGTTTGCGAGACAACTTCCAATAAAGACTCTCACTTTTAAATAAAATTTCCCTAACAGGATCAAAAGTACAGCAACAAGGTTTTCTGCTGCCTGATCTTGGCTAGAAGTAACATAATCAGGACTGTCCATGTGTCATTGCTGTGAGGGGAAAGAATAGTCAGGTGACTACCTGGAGATTCTCATCCTCACGGATCAGCTGCTTCCTGGGGAAGATCTGATTAGCTTGGATGCATTCAAGGCTGTGTTGAGTCTCTTCATCCTGAGAAACAGATCATCCAGTTGATTTCAACAGAGTTATACACCCAACATACTGAACCTTTCCAGTGATTGAAGGCACAATCCTATGTATGTTTAGACAGAGAAAAGGCCGGGGGCATGCTGGAAGTTATAGACCTCTTCTCTGTCTAAACATACATAGGATTGCACCCTGAGAAGTTTAAAAGATTCATTACAAGGTACCAATGAGACGCTTGGTTATTATAAGCTTCTACAGTTTCAGATTTTAAACTTGGCATCCCCTTTTATGCCTGCTCTACCAACAACATTTTTGGCTGGCAGGTGAGTGCAAGAAGATGCTTGCATGTTGCCTCCTTGGCGCCCATACAAATGTGGAGATCAGAACATTAAATGAATTATTTGTTCCAAGTGCAAAATTTTAAATTTTCCTAGAATCAGGGCACAATACTATGGGTTGCACTCCCAGCAAACAGAGGGCTCTGAGTTCAGAGCCTATCCCAGTGTTCTCCAACCTTGGGTCCCCAGATGTTTTTGGCCTACAACTCCCAGCATGCCCCAGCCAGCATGCTTTCCGTGGTGGCTGGGAGGGGGGAGGGAAGACCATGAACAGATCTCCTCCTCCTCCATGCTCGTAGCTCTGTCTACAAGCGTAGTAGAGATGATCTGCAGCTTCCTATAGCACCCCAGACGTGGTCTAGGGGCCGTACGATTGCTCTCCCCGAGATATTATGAGGAGGATTAGTGTGGTAACAGAGGAGGGAGGTGTGGACCTTGAGGGCAGCAGGACCAGGAGCATTTGAACACAGAAAAGAGAGCAAGGCAAGAGGTGCAAGACTCAAGCCACCAACCCATATCTCTTGGTTTCCACGCCATCAGGCGACACCAGATATGTTTTTTTCAGAAGACATAATGGCTAGAGGAGAGCAGAAGCCATTTTGTGTAAGAAAATTGTTTGTTTTTAATTATTGTTGTACACCGCCCAGAGAGCTTCAGCTATTGGGAGGTATAGAAAATAAATAAATAAATAAATAAATGGGAGTTAAATAGGAGATAATCCCCTCTAAGATGAATTTCAAAGTGATATCAAATGGAATTTAAACTCCATTATTATTCAATACAGAGTTGAATGATAGAGCAGAATGTGCCAAAAGGGTGTTTTAATTGTGTTCAATGATGCAGTTTAGGCATCCCAAACCGTGAAAGGGCTTGACACCAAAGTCCCTTTCTTTCCGCAGGACTAGCAAGCAAAGGCTTGGTGTAATTTTGTCCATCCAGATTTCAGGATGGAGATGAAAAATGGATCGTATCACTTTGTTCTGGCCATAGTTTTCAGGGAGGCATGCATGATAACTACCACTGTAAGTAACCTGAATCCCCAACTTGGTTCTTTGGCTGGAACTTGCAGCTATATGCTATTGCATTCAATAGGGTAGCATGGAGCTTAACCAATCCTTGCCCATATCAAACGGCTTCATCTTCTGAAGGGAATATAACCCCTTCACTGAGCTTTAAAACTTGCTGTGTGTATCGAACAGCTGCCACTCCCCACTCTCTCATGCTTCAACCTGCTTTGTCAGCCCTGAAAGAATTTGCGTGCTTACCATGGCAGAGCCAGGTTAAGAGGCAAGGTCCTCGCCCTCGCTTTCAATACTCTGTAGCACAAGGATATTATGTAAAGATCTGGAAGAGAAAATCGGAAGGTAAATAAGCAGGACAATACATTTACTCTTAGCAAAGGAGTAGTATTTACCTGGACTATATAAAGACCAGAGTTATAGGTATAGGAAAGCAGAGTTCAGACAGTAAAATGTAGGTACAGACATTATTCACTCCATTGACTTTTTAAAAGCAGGTCAGGTTCACTTAGTTTGTTCTGAAAAATTGGTTGCAGGGTGTTTTTAGAATACCATGCAATCAACTGTGATTTGGACTTGCTTTCCTGCAATAGCTGCCTATGCCTCAAAGCAAACCACTTCTAAAACTTGGGGGAGTTTGAAAAGACATTTATTCATTTATTTCATTTATATATTATTACATTTATATCCCAACCTTTTTCTTCCAAGAAACCCAAGGTGGCTTACATGGTCCTCCTCCTCTCCATTTTATCCTCACAAAAACCCTGTGAGGTAGGTTAGGCTGAGACTCAGTACTGGTCCAACATCACCCAGTGAGCTTCATGACCGAGTGGGGACTAGAACCCAAATCTCATGAGTCCCAGTCTAACACTTGTACCACTACACTGGCTCTCATATGGTATTCGAGTCTGCTGTTCAAAAGAATGAACATTTTAAAAAAACAACCTGCTGGTTGCAGATAACTCCCTAAAGTGGCTCTTTGAATTCTGGCCAAGACATTTATTAAGCAAATGGCATGACACTTAATTAACTTTTAACATTATTGTTACCCACAAGCAAGACACAAAGGCAAGGAATCCTGTAGCCTGCCATTTAGTATTGCTAAGGCAGAGATCTGCTCTACGTTGTACTAGGTGCAATAACACAGTAGAATAGAGCCTCACTTGTACAACTTAGGGCGCAATCCTATGGCCTCCCGACATTGTCTGGGGGGGGGGGGATAGGATTATTGGAGTCCCAGCTCTGAGGTCCTCTGACCGTGGAAGCCCCACCCCGAGCCCCACCCCCACTCACAGCCTGCACTGAAAGATCTGCGCCGGCTGCCCCTTTGAGGTCGGAAATTGGCCTCGGAGAAGGCTAAAAGAGCATGCCGGGGAGGGGAGGAGGCTGGGGCGATGGTTTTTTACGCCATATCCAAATGGTACCCCAGCCTCCTTCTCTCCCCCTCCGTGCTGCTTCATCTAGATGAAATACAGGCCACAGGGAGGTGGAGATTGTCACCACAATGCCTCGCACCCTTCATTAGATGCACATAAACCTCTGTGTCAGGAAGCTTATGTGCATCGAGGGCGGAGGACATTGGATCACGCCCTCTGGCACTTATCCAAGATGATGATGACGATGATGATGATGATGATTTTAGATTGATACACTGCCCTTCAAATACATTAAAATACCTTACAATACCATCCCCATTAAGGTTTATGTTGGTCTAAACAGCATTAGGAACAGAACTCAACTCAAACACTGTAGTTTAACAATTCAGTGACTAGAGCTACTGAATACAGAAACTTAAAAGTCAAGAAAAATATATGTAAAATAAACTGAATTTATAATATCAAGATATGCAGAATTATATTTTAAAAGAATTATATATATAAAAATATAACAAAATATAAAACATGTAAAAGCCAGAAAACTTAATAGACATGTAAATAATAGCTCCTCATAGGCTGAAGAAGATCTTGAATGTTTTTTTCAAACAAGAGGGCTTTTATCTCTGGGTGCTGATATTGTTAATGCCAATGTTTTTTTGTTTGTTGCTTCCAGAGATAAGTGTTTTCAGCAAAGACAATGTCCTCCTCCTCAGGAGGTTGGCAAATGAGACCAGCATTGAATTGAGAAAACAGAATAATAGTCTGTAAAAGGAATTGAGTTTGAACTACAGTGCCACTGAAGAAGGCCTTCAGGGCCGAAACATGTTTGGCTGTATCACCTATCAACAGAAAAGCTTCTTTGCTGAAAACACTTATCTCTGGAAGCAACAAACAAAAAAACATTGGCATTTTCTGTGGTGGCCCCCATACTGTGGAACTCTCTCCCTAGTGACCTCTGCCATGCCCCCTCTCTGCTGAGCTTCCGCCGCTCACTAAAAACTTGGCTGTTCAGGTGGGAATATGGGGTGGGCTAAGATTTTAAAAATTTATACTGTTTTAAATGTATTTTATCCTGTTTTTATCTGATGTACATCGCCCAGGGTGGCCGGTTTGCCGGCCAGATGGGCGATAAATAAATGTAAATAATAATAATAAATAATAAACATCTGAGCCCCCAAGTACAGGGAAACAAGGACTTCAAAGACTGGTGTGGTTCTCAGGTGCAACTTAGGATGCCTTGTAGCTGCTTCTGCTGTGGCTCTCCCCAGCATAATGTGCAGTTCATGCACTGCTGGAGGAGTCTGTTGATAGAAGGGTGGGGTTAATCCTGCCCAGGTTTGTCAAATTCCATTCACATTCTATGATTCATCACACACATATTGATAGCAACTACACTCACAATTGAAATACGACAGACAACATTGTCATGATTGACCCTGGCCAATCCATACTTCATGATGTATTCCAAGAGAACAACAAAATGAGATTAGCATCACCAAAAAGAGAGGGTTTTTTTTCAAAACAACTTCATGTACACAAACTATATTGGTATTTCCCTAATTAGAGATTGAATGGAGTCAAAGTTCTAGGTTGAAGCAGTTCACAATGGAAAAGTTGTTGGGTCACACAGCTGACTCAAGTGGCAGCATAATGAATAGTTCTGTAACTCGTTTTCCATCAGATGAATCAAAATAACTGCTATCCCCTATTTTAGTCTTCAAAATCATATGGAAAAGTATCAACCTGCAGAGAAATATACACGGAAAGAATGGGGGGGGGGGATCACACACCTTTCTGTCATTTAAACAATCCAATGCTGTGGAGAGAAGGTTTGGTGAAGGATATTCACATTTCTTAGACCCGGTTCGCATGTCATGGCCAATTCCTGGGTTGCTTAACCCAGGAATTGGCAGAGGGGAGGGGGGCAGCTAGTGCACATGCTGCCTTCTGCCTGCCACTTCCACTTTCAATTAACAACCCAGGAACACCCCGTTCCTGAGTTGTTTCGTGATGTGTGGACCTGTAAACTCTGGGTTGTTTTGTGATGTGTAGACCTGTAAACTCTGGGTTGTTACAGATTAAACAACTCAGAGTTAACCCAACAACAAACCATGGGCGGTTGTTGGGTTAACTCTAGGTTGTTTAATGGGCACGTTCAAAAACAACCCATGGTTTGCTCAGCATGGGTTGTTTGATCGTCTGAACTGGGTCACATTCTGCAACTATAAACTATCAGAAGGTTCAGCACAATTGCTTAAGAGGCTAATCTTACTTTTAGGGTAGTATTTTATTTATTTGCTATAAAATTTGTATACCACCCTTCAATCATATTCACAATAAAAAACAAAAGCATGTAAATACAAAAGAAGAAGATAAGCTAAACGTCACAAAATTATAATAAAAGTAGCATAAAAGAGCTAGCAGCATGAATATTGCACCGAAAAAGCTCAAGAAAATAAAAAGGTCTTTGCCTGGCAATAAGCATCTGTTAACTTACCAGCTATCAATAGAATCTTCCTTACAATAAATTCCAGATGCTGCTCAGGTGCTCTGCTATTTCAGATCGAAAGCTGAAAGAATAGAAAGTCATACTGTAATCAAATTGTATCAATGATTGTTTGATGTACACCACTTGGGTGAGCCCGATGAAGTACCCCCAAGGTATAAATGTTGAAATAAAATACTGAAATAAAACAACAGACCAATCCTATGGTCCCCGAAGAACATCCCAGGGACCATAGGATTCTTTGGAGTCTCCCCGCTCCAAGGCTGTAGACACTGCTATGACCTTGGAAGGGTGACTCCAGAATCCAATCCCTCCCTCACACAGCCACTGCAGAAAGAACTGTGACACCAGCATTACAAGGTCGCAAAGGCGGCCTCCGAGGACCTTGGAAAGGACTGAAAGGGGGCACTGCGGTGGGCAGGGAGGGGAGAAGAGGCCAGGATACAAGAAATCCTATGGCATCTCCAGGCCCATCTCAGAGGCCCATCTAGAGCAGGGGGGGGGGCAAACACAAAGTAGGTCAGAGACGTGAAAATCGCCTCCATTGCTCCTCCTGGCTTGCTGCAGCCCCGGCAGGGCGCTGGATACTCAGTCCCGGAGGCTTCAATCCAATGAGGGCGCAACCCATAGGAATGCACCCTAAAGCAATAAAACAGCCTTCACCCTAAAATAGAACGTAAGCAACAACGTCTAACTCTTCAGTTCATCCATTTCCCTAATCCTGCCGCTGGCCATGTTCACATGCAACAGCAACCCAGAATTCTGGACAATGCTAACTTACAGTTCACAGGCTGTGTGCTGGTGTAGGCAGCCTGGTAATTCCCTCTGAGCTCCTCCCACCAGCAAAAGCAGCTAAACTAACCAAGAGTTCAAAGCTTAGTGTGCCATCCACACCAGGGTTCCCAAACAAGACAGGAATCATAAACCTGGAATAAACCTTGCTTGCAATTCTGGCTTGTAAGGGGTGCAACAAGCCAGGAACCCTGGTACAGATGACACATGAAACTTTGAACTCCTGGGTAGTTTAGCTGCTTCTGCAGGTGGGAGAAGCCCAATGGGAGTACAAAAGCTCTGTGCACCAGCACACAGCTTGTGAACTGTAAACCAGGATTTTCTGGAATTCTGGCTTACCATAGAATGCGAACTTGACCACTGCTTTCCAGTACCTGAGCCCTAAAATACATTTTTCAGGAGCTTAAACCTGTATGAAATTCACTATTGTCTGTCCCCAAACAAGTATGACTGCTATAAATCAAGGGTCCTGAAAATCTGTAAAGCTATAATCTCAGTTGAGCTTGGAATAGGGAGAATACAGTGCAATTCGTGTTCACTCAAAGTTGAGAGAAACCTGGAATATCTAGTTGAGGGGTCCCCAATGGGCACCTCCAACAGAGGGGTCCCCACTATGGCACCCGCATGCATCCACAGAATATATATATATTTTAATATACCGTACATACCATACATGGATTTTTATATATCCGTAGCAATGAATACACACTAATTATTTATTAATTAATTATTAATTATTTTATTAAATAATTATTTTTTTTAGATTGTAAGCGTACAGGCAGGGACTGTCTTGTTAATTGCTGTAAACCGCCCAGAGAGCTTCGGCTATTGGGCGGCATAAAAATGAAATAAATAAATAAATATATTTATGAATCGCCCATCTGGCCAGACATCCGGCCACTCTGAGCGATGTACAGTCCAATAAAATACGGGGGGGGGGGGGGACACACACACGCACATAGTATAAAACTCAATTAAAAACAGTACAAAACTTTAAAATCCTAACCCACCCCATATTAACGCCTGAAAAGCTACGTTAGCGGAAGCTAATCAAGGAAGGGGCATGGCGGAGGTCACTGGGGAGAGGGTTCCATAAATTGGGGGCTGCCACAGAAAAGGACCTTCTCCTAGTCCCCACCAGCCTGGTTTCTCTGGCTGTCCATGGCAGATCTTGTTGAGCCGCCTACCTGATGTTGCTGGAGACGCTCCTTGAGATAAACTGGACCAGAGCCGTACAGGGTTTTAAAGGTCAATGTGAACACCTTGAATTCGGCTCGGCAAACAACTGGTAGCCAGTGCAACTCTTTGAGCACTGGAGTGATGTGATCACGCCAGCAGCAGCCTTTAACCAGGCAAGCTGCTGCATTCTGTACCAGCTGCAGCTTCCCGTCTTCCAGGGTAACCCCATGTAGAGCGCATTACAGTAGTCTAGGCGAGAGGAGACCAAGGCATGAACCACTGATGGGAGCAGATGATTAGGAAGGTAGGGGCGCAACTGCCGCATCAGATGGAGCTGATACAGCGCCGCCCAGCTCACAGCTGACACTTGAGCCTCCATGGACAGCTGGGAGTCTAGAATGACTCCCAAGCTGCGGACCTGGTCCTTCAGGGGCAAATGTACCCCATTCAGCACCAGGTCAACATCCCCTAACCTTCCCTTGTCTCCCACCAGAAGTATCTCGGTCTTGTCGGGGTTCAGTTTCAGCATGTTCCTTCCCATCCAGCCACCCACTGCCTCCAGGCACTTGGACAGGGTTTCAACAGCCAACCTTGGTGAAGACTTGAAGGAGAGGTAGAGCTGCGTGTCATCCGCATATTGATGACAGCGCACCCCAAACCTCCTGATGATAGCTCCCAGCGACTTTAGGTAGATGTTAAATAACATCAGGGAGAAGATGGAACCCTGCGGCACCCCACAAGTGAGCAGCCGAGGGTCCGAAGCCTCCTCCCCAAGAACTACCCTCTGGTACCTTCCTGAGAGGAAGGACCGGAACCACTGCAATACAGTGCCTCCCATGCCCAACCCCTCCAGGCGGTTCAGGAGGATACCGTGGTCAATGGTATCAAAAGCTGCTGAGAGATCGAGGAGGACTAGAAAAGAGCATTCGCCCCTATCCAAAGCCCTCCTCATACCATCCACCAAGGCGACCAAGGCAGTTTCCATCCCATGTCCAGGCCTGAAGCCCGACTGGCATGGATCTAAATAATCGGCTTCATCCAAATGTGCCTTCAAGTGAGTCCCCACCACTCGCTCAATCAGTTTGCCCAGAAATGGCAAATTGGAGACTGGGCGAAAGTTGTTCAAATCTTGGGGATCTAAGGAGGGCTTCTTTAGAAGCGGTCTTATTACTGCCTCCTTGAGGGCTGATGGCATCACTCCCTCCTCGAGGGAGGCATTCACCATCGCCCTGATCTCCCCACCCAGTTTTTCCCTGCAGCTCATAACAAGCCAGGACAGGCAAGGATCAAGCAAGCATACAACTCTCTATCAATTATACATACTGTGGAGAAAGCCCAAAACCCAGTTACACACAAGCACACACATCTTCCCAAAGGAGGGGGCAGGGGAGGAGGGATGAGGTCACCAGGGAGTAGCCAGACAAGTCATCAGCCCCAACAAAGGAGGGCCTCGGCAGAGATCCACAAAAGTCCAGGAAGGACCATCAAGGACCATCAACAAACAGGGCAGCCTCGAAGAGCTGCAAAAGTATCCCTACGTCACCTTCTTCCCGGGCAGGAATAAGCCCACCTAAACGAAGGGGCAGGCATAAGCCCCCACCTGACCCAGAGGGCGGGGGAGAGCGGGAAAACCGGGGTAGAAAACCCCTCTCCCTTTCTGGTAGTTGTTGTTGGGAACCACGGGGCCAGATCCTCCTAAGCACAAGCCGTCCGGGTGCACCGTTCTCTTCCACGAAGCGCCGATCGTGAGCCGGACTGACATTGACTAGAGTACTGTCTTTGGTGTGAGGATATTAACCTGATTCACTCTGCTAGCCAAGGAGCCCGCTCATTGGGTAAGACGCGGGTCAGCCAAGGTTGTGTTGACTGTAAACGTGTTTTTAGAAGACTGCTAGTTCCGATCTGATTATTGTGTAAACAAATAAAAAGCCTTATTTGGGCATACAAAGGGTTGTGGTCTTTCCTCTTGTACTTGAAAGCCGATACGAGCTGTATTGCTTTGCCGGTTAACCCTAGAGTTGCCGAACTCACGCAAAGGATCCGGTTGCTGATCCTTCACACATACGTTTCGACAAAAGCAGACCAAATATCCAAATAAGTAAATGTGAAGGTGGCATCTCATTCAAATGCCACTCATTCAAATATTGAAAGCATTGTAAGGTCCTCAATCCACTGCACTATAGGAGGGGAGTACTTATCCTTCCAATGTTGATAATTTCCATAAAGCAGGTAAATAATTTAAGAGAGTGTGTACATCAGTGAATATTAAAGACTGTTCCAGCACAAAATTTATCTGTGTAATGACCTCCTCCCCAAAAGAAGCAACTACTGGACACTGCCAACACATATGTTTAAAAGAAGCATTCGCTGTATTGCACTTATCAGCAATTAGTGGAATTAGACAATCCCTTATTAAGGAGAAGTTGTGGTGTCCAATAGACATGAAACAAATGTTTTTGCTGAATAAGACATAGTCTAAGATCCATAGACGCAACAGGTAGCTGCCAAAGTGGTGAAGCACTGATTAGGCATTTTGTCATGGTGCCCACAGCTGTTTCTCAAATTCCCAAATGTGCCCACGGGTCCAAAAAGGTGGGGGACCCCTGATCTAGTTCATATGGGTTAACACAGAACTCTGAAAACATGGGGAACATCTTTTTGTTAAAAACAAGGGAGAGAGACTACACATTGTCTGGGTGGGAACATTGTGGTCAGGTAGTGAGACTTAGCACAACTGTCAAGATGTTCACCATGGCCCTCCCCCATATACTTTCTTGCTGCTGCAGTCATTTCTTTATCCACACATTTCTCCACAAATTCCAACTCTTATCCTCTTCTCAGGGGTGGGAATGAAAACAACTCCAAGAGGCAAAACTCCCAAGAGGTGGAGAAACAAAAAAGGGGATTGTCTGAATAGGAACTCAGACTCAGTTCCTCAACAGTAAAACGACAGTGGCTTATCATACATGGTTATTAAGAACTAATACAATCAGGATTATATAACACTTCATATACAAACATTAATTAAATGACCACATACACTATTTATTCTTTGGCATCACTTTACCAGTATGTATAATGTGTATACTGGTAACTAGACAACACTGCCCAGATTCTCAATCCTGTTCACTTCTCAAAACACCTGCTATTTTTTAGGTTGTTTCCTCTTTGATTGCAGTCAGGACTCACACATCGGAAAACAAGTTTATAGGCACTACAGTAATACCTTGGATTGCAAGTAGGTAACTTGGTTTGAGAGCGTTTTGCAAGACAAGCAAATTTTTAAATATTTATTTAATTTTTTTTACTTGATATACAAGCGACGTCTTGCAATACAAGTACTGTAGTACAGCTTAAATTAAAAATCTCTGTACAAATTTTTTTGGGGGGGATTTCGTTTTGATATAAGAGTGTTTTGGATTACAAGCACGTTTCCGGAACAAATTATGCTCTCAATCCAAGGCATGACTGTATCTGCTTAGAAATATGACACCAACAGTTGTTCAAGCTACTCTTCTAAAGCTGCAGCCGTGCATACTTACCTAACCAAAAGCCTCACTGAATGCTGCAAGACTTCCTTCTGAGTAAATATATATAGGATTGGGCTCTACATTTGCCACAAACTCTTGAGCGTTATCTCAAGCAAACAGATGCACATGATCATGACATATGCTGAAAAACTGAACGCTGCAATGAAAGTTTGCTGATTGCACTTTAAAAATTAGGAGGACTTGTGTGCAAATGTTTTTCCCTCCTGTACAAATGTCCCTTCCATGCCCCCCAGCACTTGTTCAGATGGGCTTTTAAAAGATTCATGAATATCCGGTACATGTACTCAACTTAGTCCTTCCCTTACAATTTTCTTTCGTCCTTACGCACAGCAACGGTCTACACGAGATAAATGCCTTGCTGAAGGGTCTAGCATGAGAATGGTGTGCAATAGTAGCAGTAAAATTTACTAAGCACAAGCACACTCAAATTCACAAAATTAAGCAGCCAGTATAGCCCCCCTGCAGTGCTTTGCAACAGTATAGAGATACTAAATTCGGATTTTAAAAGTGTACACAATTGACAGCAGTGGTTTGTTTTAAGAGTGAAACCTAGAAGTAGAACCTCCTAATTTCAAATATAGAAAGTCACATACAGGCAGTCAACAATTCTTTCAAAGAGGAAGACAATCCTTTGGCTTCAAAAATGCCACCTGTAATGGAAAAAAAGAGCCAAGAATAGAAATCTAACCAGCTGCCAATGTTGATTTTTTGTTCCTCAACTTAAAAGTACAAATGTGAAATATTTAAAGCATAAAGCATACTCTACTTAGGTACAAACACGGCATCAATACAAGTTTCAAATGCAAGTTCATAATATTTACAACTTCTAGGAATTTGTTTGTTATGCTATATTAATGTTTACTCAATTGTATGCAAAAGATTTAAATTTTGAAATCTTCATTTTGGTTTGTGCTAAATGTTTTTTAAACATCCACATACGGTATATAAACGGGAACACTGAGCCATCACTGTACATGGTGTTTCACAGCACAGGTGGGCAACTTCAGTCAGTTTGGGGCCAATTTCCAGCATTCCTGCCGCAGCCACACCACTGAAATTCAGCAAACCACTACAGCAGGGATGGACAACATATGCAGCCTGCCGTGCACGTGGGTGCCCTGCCACCCCCAAGTCTGCCGCCCCCACTACACAGTGGCTAAGAGACTCAAAAGGGTCACATTTAGCTTGGAAACAAGATAAATTTGGCACTCTTGAATCTCTGTGATGGTTTGCTGCCAAATTTCGGCAGCATACTGCCAATTTTTGCCACCGTGGCTGCAGAATTCCATTGGGGGCAGCAATTCAGGCCAGGGAGGCTGCATGTGGGTTGCACGTTTCCCATCCCTGCTTTACAGAGTAACAAAAGCAATTACGCCCCCCTTACCAAACAGAAGCATACCATCAAAATTGCAATAGTAGAAGGGCACAACATAGGAAGGGGAGGATAACTTATTTGTTATGATCTTCTAGAGCACTTGAAAGAACAAGAGTCAGAATAGCTCCTTCTAAAAAAAGTTGGTCCAAAGGTCGTCATTCATATGACAGAGTGTAAATAACAAAGGCAGCACACAAAGAACATACTAAAGATGACACTACATCAATGTTGCCTTCCTTCTAAAGGTGCATTGCTAGACTTTAAAGTGACATAGCCTGGGCTGTCATTAGCCGGGGGCACTCCACAACAGAACTGTGGGGAAAATAGTGCCTGACAGATTATTTTCCCCGTCTAAAAGAATGAGCCATATGAACAGGTTGGATAAAAATTGATGATTTAATAATGCTATTTTATTTTCTTTTTTAAATAGCCAGGTTAAAATTACACCTAAATATAAGCATGTTAAACCATTTATGGCAACATTCCCCAACCTTATGCCCTCTAGATGTAACTTCCAACATCCCAATCAAGCATGGCCATTGGCACCAGCTTGGGGAACGCTGATTTGTGGTTACTTAAAGCTGAATCAATGAACCACACAGGCTTGCTTTAATCTTAATACAAATCCATGGGGTTACAAGCTCGGGCTTACATACACCCCTCTACCTCCTGCACATCCTCTTTCATTAGGGGAGATATGATCGCACTCTTCCAGTACTTGAAGGGTTGTCACACAGAGGAGGGCCAGGATCTCTTTTCGACCATCCCAGTTTGCAGGACACGGAGTAATGGGCTCAAGTTACAGGAAGCCAGATTCCACCTAAACATCAGGAAAAACTTCCTGACTGTCAGAGCAATAAGACAATGGAACCAACTACCTAGGGAGGTGGTGGGCTCTCCCACTCTGGAGGCATTCAAGGTGCAGTTGGACAGCCATCTGTCAGGAATGCTTTGACCTGGATTCCTGCACTGAGCAGGGGGTTGGACTCGATGGCCTGGTAGGCCCCTTCCAACTCTACTTTTCTATGATTCTATGATTATTTTTTTATTGTGAATTTTATTTTATCAAAACAAACAAATGAAAAAAACCCAACATAAAATAAAATAAAGCATTACAGTTTTCTTACAAAGGATGTGAATATATAAATTACAATAGATACATATGCAATGTGTACCCCAATATATTTTACATATGACAAGATATACTACTATTCTTTGGCATAATTATGCTGTCAAGGTTCCACTACTGCAAGGACCCCTTGATCTGCCCTTTGGGAGATCTCTGCCTCTTCCCAAAGACCCAGTCCTTTGCCTGCTTCCTCCAGTAACGTGGGTGTAGGCTGTAGACGTGGTGAATAAGTCACTCCAAACTCCAGGGTACACAACAAACTTTACTTATAGTATTAGGGAAATTACTTAATAGAGTGGTTTTAAATCAAAAGCATGTATGATAAAATAAAACAAACAAACAAACAAACAAACAATGTTCTCTAGTTTCACTTCAGTCTACCTAATTCCTATGCAGTCAGCCAGCCAGTTTCTCTTTCTCTCTCTCTGCTTCTCTCTGCTGTTTCTCTCTGCTGCTTCTAGCTCTTTCCCAGCACACACTCAGACTGCTAGCTGACTACACCCCACATATATAGTCTTCCCAGGACTGGAAGGTTATGACCATGTGACCTTGCACAGGAGAACTAATTCTTATCTTCTATTGGGTAACTTAAACTCTCAAACTCCCCCTCCCATCGTGGAGTGTTTGGGCCTTCAGGCTTCAACAAACTGAAGCCTGTGTAGGCCTCAATAAACCAAATCCTGTGTAGGCCTCAATCCCTCACATATGCATAGGCTTCAACAAAGGCAGACCAAATATCCATGTATTTGTCCATTCATAGATTATGTTTAAAGACCACCCATTCAAAAATTAAGTCCTCAACCCATTGTATTATCAACGGTGGCTGTTTGTCCTTCCAACGTTGTAGTTTGAGTTTTTTGGCTGTCAAAAGGATGCGTAGAATCCATTTACGTTGACCTTGTGTTAAGTTCCAAGAAGCAGATAGATAGTTGAGAAGAACATAATATTTACCAAACAGCTTTCCATCACAAGGTTTATCCATATTATTACCTCCTCCCAAAAAGAAGCAGCCATCCTCTTTCATGGCAAGTCATAGACTGCCATCATACCCAAACCAGGCTGTGTTACATTTCAACCAAGCCATTGAGTTAAAGGCTGGTCTTCTATGTAAATAAAGAACCATGGGAAAATGTTTTTGAGGTCAATTATTATAAACACTGCATAATAGGCCATGCACCATATTGTTATATTGGACTTGATGCTGGATGCTAACAACTGTCAAAGTCATCACAAGCACTGGGACCCAACCCAGCACATGCCATTCTGTAAAGGTTATTCATTGGGCCTATCTGGGTGGTCTTTTATGCTCAGAGTGCATGAGCTCTGCAATGTCCTCTGCTCTCAAATTATGAATATTTATAAACAAGAGTATTTCCATTCCATTGTATGAAATTAAACTTCTTTGCCCACTAACTAATTACCAGCTATTGCTTCTGGAAAGTTCTGGGCCTATCTTTAAACAAAGATATGTAAGCTGAAATGTGCAAACGTTTTGGGCTATTCCAAGGCAAGGGAATTATACAATTCAGAAAAAGAAGTGTAAGAAGAGCAACAACATGGGAAATAAGCTCGTCCTCAAAGAGTAAATGCTCTATTTAGTATCTACATGTTTTAGTAGTTACAATTAAGCATTTAGTATGCATCAACACACTTCCATCCTGATCCTTTAAATTGCAAGGGGGTGGCCCCTCACAATTTAAAAGACTGGTAGGGGGAGAACAATTATCTTTTTCTTTAGATCAGCCCATTGTTACATAGGAAGAACTGCACAACCACTTAGATTAGGAAGTGTAGGGATGAAGAGGTCTGGGGAGGTAGGAGCAGTTATGGTTTCAAATAAATTGGGGGTGGGGGCGGCGTTCCTGATGGAAGAGACAAGGGCCAGCACTTGCTACAAGGAATGCTTGCTTCGCCCCAATGAATGCTTTCTGGTACAGAATGGCTTGGGGTGAAATCTAGCACTAAAGAGACTTGAGAAACAGTAACGGTGGAGTCCCCCCCCCCGCCCAGCCTTACGCTCAGACACATTAGAAAGAAATCTTGATAAACAAAGAGTATGCTTTTATACAGTACCCCTGCCCATGAATATTAGCATTCTGTTCATTCTCTTAATCAAATTAAATGTATTTAAATTATGCACATCCTGCCTTTGGGCTCAACCTTTCAGACTAATTTTAAAGTTTACTTAACTTGGGCAATTATTAATGTTTTATTAAATGAAAGCAAAGTTTTAGAGAAAGGGTCTTGGGGATGGCTTGGAGGAAGCCTCTTTACCAACCAATAAAATGACTCCCAACATTTCAAGAGCAGTTATGATTGTTATACTAAGTGGGAGGCCATAACTCAGTGGTAGAACATACGGTTAGAATGTAGGAAGTTCCAAATTTAAACCCAGGCATTACCAGCTAGAAGTGTCTCAGGTAACAGAGCCGGGAAAGGATCCCGGCCGATGACCTTGGAGAATAACCGCCGGTCAGACTAGAGTAGACAATACTGAACTAGATGGACCAATGGTCCAACTTGGTGTAAGTAAGCTTCATATGTTCATACATTCAACTTACGGTAGATATGCATACATAAAAAACTTCAGCTTTCAACAACTCATCCCTTCTTTGCACAGCATTTGTTATCTTCCTTCGGATTTCTGAAAAAGTATTTTATGCCTTCTTCTCCACTCTGCTAAAAAAAAATGCCTTTGTAGTAGATTTGTCCTTCCTGTCACCGCAACCCAAAAGGCTTTCACTTGAGTACTTCCAGAGTGGCAGCAATTATTTTATTTTATTTTTTAGCATGAGTAAGTTCCTACTTGGCAGACATTCAAATCTGACATCACACCCAAGAATGAGATGGCTCATTTCCATTTGTGGGTATAACAAAATAATAATTATTGCATATTTCATTATCTTGCATTTCATTTAGGAGCTAAGATCATCTTAAATGACACTTTAGGAAGATGAATTTAGGGTTTAATCTTTTTACAATCCTCCTAAACAAGGATTAGAACCCAACATAACTGTGGCAACTACAGTTTGTACTAGCCCCTTACTACAGAAATACTTGCCAGAAAGTTTACTGCATGTCACTGAAAGCAAAATTTATATTTAACAAAAGAGATTTTTTAAAAACGAGATTTTTTAAAAAGAGGTCCTAAGGAACTGATGGTCAATTTCTTTTGGCAAGTGTGCCACAAGTCTAGTCCAGAAGTTATGAGTTAGTGACACTCAAATATAGCCCATTTCGCATGCAACGCTAAACCAGTTTAGGTCTTTAGGACTATGTGTCACCACAGCCAGTGTGGTGTAGTGGTGAGAGTGTTGGACTGAGACTCGGGAGATCCGGGTTCTAGTCCCTGCTCGGCCATGAAACTCACTGGGTGACTTTGGGCCAGTCACTGCCTCTCAGCCTAACCTACCTCACAGGGTTGTTGTGAGGGTAAAATGGAGAGGAGGATGAGGATTATGTAAGCTACCTTGAGTTCCTTGCAGGAAAAAAGGCGGGGTATAAATGTAATAAATAAATAAATGTCAGTGAGAAGCAGCAAACCTTGGACTCACACACTCCTACCTCCCCCTCTAGCAAAGATGCAAGAAGGACATTTCACTTTACCTTTTAAACTAACTAGAATTCCCCATTATGTCCAAAATCAGAGAGCTGGTTAGGTTAAACCAGGGCTCTCCAACCTTGGGTCCCCAGATGTTGCTGGCCTACAGCTCCCAGCATACCCAGCCAGCATGGCTAATGGCAAGGGATTCTGGGAGCTGTAGTCCAGCAACATCTGGGGACCCAAGGTTGGAGAGCCCTGGGTTAAACTATTGCTTCTTAACAAGCCAAGATAAAAAAACATGCTTTGATCCTAACCAGAGCTCCTCCAGCTTCAGATGTAAGAGGAACTCTCGTTAGTTTAAAGACTTAAGTGAAAGCTTCTGATTTCCTCCTCGTAGCCAATGCAGGAGAGGGGAGCACCAAGTCCAAGGCTTGCTGCTTGTGTGCGAAGCACTAAATGATGTTTTAGTGTTACATGGGAAATAGGCCTGTTGTGTGGGCTAAAGTCCCTATGTGGCATGGAGCAGTTTTACCTCTAGTCCACTGAGCAGGAGAAGTAGGCCTGACTAGGCTATTGCCACAGGCCCTCCTGCTCCTGTCTAGGCATGTCACAAACTCTTGTGCCATTTGTGGCGCCTCTGCCACAAGTCAAACTCTTGTGCCATTTGTGGCGCCTCTGCCACCACCCAGGTGCTAAAGTATTTCAGCATTTTTCTAGCTTGAAAATCATTTGTAATCATTTGTGGAAAGTTATTCATAGCACGTTTTGTAATACTGGGTAAAAAAACAAGATCGGTAGCTATTAAATGGCAGTTTCTGTGCAACCATCCAGCACAAGTGATATCGTGCTGAGCTTTCAATGGTCAGAAAAACAGACCCATCTACCGCAGAAACAAACATTTGGTTTCAACCAATCAAGCCATCTGAGGAAGCCTAAGTAGTTATGGTTTTTACTAGTTACAGTTTTTAGTCTTTTAATTACCGGTATTTCAGTTTGATATTTTAGAGTGTTTAGATCTTTTTTTTTCTTTTTTCTTTGTCAGAGCACAAACTGAACAAAACGCCAAGTATCAGATGGATGGGAGTGCAACAGTACTACAGACTGAAACTTAGCCTATACAGGCCAAGCAGCAGTCCCGTCCCCCCACCAAACAATTAAGGGAAGGACAGCTTGGGAAGGGGAGCTTCTACCAACTGCCACTGCTGAACCCATCAGAGGAAGCAGCAGCTTTCCCATGGTGTTTAGATCCAACTCCATGACCTGCTGAACATTGCAACTAAATTCAGTGCCTGAATTTACTTTTGTTTTCCTCTTCCATCCCAATCCCCTTTCCTTTTGTGTTGTGTCTCCTAAGATTGTAAGCCTGCAGGCATTACAGTAATACCTTGGATTGCAAGTAACTTGGTCTAAGAGCGTTTTGCAAGACAAGCAAAAAAAAATAATTAAATTTTGACTTGATAAACAAACAAGGTCTTGCAAGACAAGTACGTAGGGATGTAACCACTCGCCTCAAGCGGGCGTAGCGGGCTGAAATCGGCCCCACTCACGCCCGCCAGAGACTCGCTTTGATATAAGAGTGTTTAGGACTACAAGCATGGTTCCGGAACAAATTATGCTTGCAATCCAAGGTATTACTGTATTCCTGATCTTTGTAAACCACCGGGGTGGGTGGGTTGGAAAAAGCTTTGAATAAATAACAAACACTGTCACCACTCCCCAGTGAATTAAGCATAGATGAAGAATCGAATATGGCTTCTACAGATGTACAAGAGATTAATGGCACTGTTTCCCAGGGATTTCTGAAGAATTCTTAAATGAAAGCAGGAAGATCACCTGTTTTTTTCAGTTGTAGTCTATAATTATCAACAGCTCAGGTGAAACCTTAGTCACAAATATACAGCAATATAGTGGATTAGGAGGGGAGCTTCCTGGACAGAGATGAAGACTGGCTGACAACTAAGTCTTTGCGCTGGAGAGAATTAGATATCTTATGCTGGACACCAGGAGAAATCTTTCTGTTCACAGAGGTGTGTGTTACAGTGTCGTAAGTTATATATCCATACATGAGGAAGGGGCAGCCTGCAGCAACAGAACCACAGGCAGCAGATGTTTGCTGCACTCCTGGATGGGGGCATGAGAGCCCACGGAATACGATCAGACCTACATTCCTGGTTGCCTCTCCAGTGCAGTACCTCTTGTTCCCTCACTCTGTAGATAAGGGACGAAACAAGGCACTGGGCCCCCTCTAAGATAGAACTTTGGACTTAACTTTTGGCAAACTTTCCAGAAAGCTGGCCACCACTGTATTAAATATGAAAACCAAAGTTTAATTAGATAAATAATCTTGACAAGTGTTTATTTTCATATTGATAAAGTCTTGGACTTTCAGAAAAAGGATAGCATAAATCAGACTTATTACATTTCTACTTACAAAGCTCAAGATCTGGAAATGTTCAGTGACTTTATGTCTGATTTGTTACATCACAGAACAAGGAGATATCCAGCAAATCTATGTGCACCGGAATACTGTATTTCCAAAACACAGGATATTCATATTTGATATGGAAAGGATTGAACTGAGATTCCAAGTCAAAATGTGGACAGAGCAGAGCAATCTATATTTAAGCTATAACACAAACCAAAATCCTACAAGAATGTCTGTAGCAGGAAAATCATTCGATCGCAAAAAATGTTTGCTCAGCAAAAAATAAAATTATAAATGGGGAGGGGCGGTACCAGAACGCTTTCCAAAATGAAAAGGTGCATTATCTTCCTGTGGAAGCTTGTCTAATAAAGAAAAAAAGGTTCAATGAATACAGACAAAGAGCATAATTTGATTATAATGAGTACCCAGCCAGAATATAATGCCCCTCTTCACAGCAAATTTTTGTTACCAACAGTATGAACAACAGTGAAGACAGAGGTATTTGAGTTTTCCCCAAATGTGCTATTTGCTTGCAAAATTGCATGTAAGGTCCTTATTACACTACAAATTGAAAGTCCAGAACTATTAGCTCTCTGTTCATACTGAACATTCTCTCTATAGCCAAATATTCTGGTAGAGTTCACACAACTGGTAATATCACTACAATATTAAATGTTGCCATAAACTCTCAGGGAATCAAAAATGGGTCTATAGTTATAACTCAATATATTTCTCCAGTTGTATTTAACAAAAGCATGATTATTCTTCTCTGGATGTGAGAGGTAACTGTTTTAAACTGAACTAGCAGCTTCATTATTAGACAATTTTGTATCTAGCCATTCCTCAAGTTAGACATACACCATTCAGCCGAAGAACAGTAGCCCCAATGCTGAGGGATCTGGGAAACTGATCTGCGGTAGGTAAGGACCAATTCCAGCCAACCTTTCCCAACAATGTGATCACTTTCCCCAAAGATATGTTACCTAGCATAACTACTTAAGAGTTCCTGCCTATCTGATAGGAATGTTCTCTCCTACATTACTGCCTCCAAGATGCCAGCAAGATGCTGATCCAGATTTCATAATAGAGTTGGAAGAGCCTACAAGGCTAATGAGTCCAACCCCCTGCTCAATGCAGGAAACTAGAGGAGGGGTCTCCCATCCAAGTAATAACCAGGCCTGACCCTGCTTAGCTTCCCACGCTCAGACAAGCTGAGCCAGCGTAAGCCACAGGCCTGTCCTATGGATACCATGCTAACTATAAACTAATCACATGAAAAAAGAAGACCCAGTATACATCACTGGCTTCCCCCACCACCACCTGCCCCCCATTTTGTCTGTTCACATACGCCTTTACCAAGATGTTGTCTGTGTGCACCAATACATGTTTCTTCTTATTCTTCTTGTTCCTCTTCTACCAGAGGTTGGACATCATCATGGCTAGATTGTCTAGCCATGACGAGTATACTTGGAAAATATAATGTGGTGGTTTTCCATTGCCTTCCATATTGCAGTGCTATGGCTGGTTACGATGGCTACCATCTTGCCTGCAGTTTTCCACAGTGAAGCCCTATTGGCATCCCTTGCCTTGGTCTCCAATTGGTACTGACACTGCTGCTGCCCATGGTCAGGTGGAATTTAGTGTTATTTAATTCCTCAAGGCTCCACAAGCCTCCTGGTCAGGCTCCTCCACTTGAAGCCATTGGCTTTCCCAGGGGTCGGGTTATTTACCGCTGACCAATACTCAGTGTAGCTGAGGTACGTGGTGGTGCTACTCACCAAAGTCAGCCCATAGGCCAACTCCCTGTGGTAATACATGCTGACTTCAGATAATCTCCTGGAACATGCAAAGAGCCAGCTTTTTGCACCCTTATCTTAAACCGGTTGATGCACCTCTAAAGCTTCTGCTTTGGTCCAGGAACCTTGAGTCACCCAATTGTCCAAGTGTGCCCAGGTGTGACTGTAGAGTTTATTATCACTACAGTCCTGGTAGGCACTCTAGGCAGACACCCTTGGTTAGGCAGGGTTCATCCGGCCACATGAGCAAGACGTTCTGAGAATACTGGTGACTGTGAAAGCCTCATGCTCCCACGGGCCCTCCCTTCCGGGTCATTCCATGTAAAATCAACCAATGAATTTACCTGACCAGTCGCCGATTTTGAAAAAACTTGGTGAACTTGTTGGGTCTGCTGAGAAAATAAGCTGCTCCAAAAATTAGACTTCTGGGACAAAAACTTTTGGAGATATGGCAATCAAAAATATGAAGAAAAACGTTAATTTTTGTGTCTCGGACAATGTTAAAATTACAGTAATTCCAGTTCTACAGAACCTAGAAAGTTAATCATGGTGTTGATGGAAAGCCTTTGAAATGCTCTTTCATTTTATGTAACATAAGTGGTTTTTTAGAATAAATATATATTCAAGGTCAAATAGTAAAATGTGACCTTGAATTCTGCAAAAACTAAAAAAAAATTCTCCATGATTTTTGTTTTAGTATTTCATCTGACAGTGCTTAATACATGTACCAATTTTCAAAATGGGGTTCTTAACAGAAAACGAGTTACATCTTTTGGGGCGCTCTGTGTGTATGCGTCACTAGTTCATATGAATCGCTATCTCACTGTACGTATCTTAAGAAAATATGCATTATCACTTAGATTTTGAATAAAACATTGTGCACAAGTACAAGCTACCCTGTCATAATTGTGCAGCTCTGAATTAGGTATTCTTCTTCGCAATAGCATACTTCTGACATTTTGTGTAGATTAGAATAATGATACTTCCTCTGGGTGGTCATTCTGGTACGAAATCAATCAAAGAATATTTCCAACTGAAAGTAAATTGCTTAAGATTTGGTGAACTTGTTCTGCTTATTAAAAAATAAGTTGCAGGGCCTATTGTTTTCAGAAGAATGAGGTTTAAAATATGTACTTTTAAAAAGGTACTCACCAGTATGCTTGGGGAAAACATGTTCATTTTATTTTTTTCAAATAAATATACAAAAGTTTGACCTTGAATAATGACAAAAAACTCCTTTTGTTTTAAATAACGTTTAACATCCCTGGAAACATGTACTTGATTTCAAAATGGGACTCTTGCTAGCATAGTTATTTTGATTTACTTAGATGTGGGCTTGAAAAACCATTATTGTGCATAGATGAGATTTTCCATTTTACTTGTATATATGCTGATCAGATTTTATGCAGTTCAAATATTACTTGCTAACATTTTGTTAACAAGTCCTAAATTAAGGACCTTTTCATAACAGTAGTTTCTAGTCTTGAAGTTGCTGCTTGACACTCTTTGTCTGTTAGTGTACAGAAGTGCCCTGTTGGGCAACAAAGATCAGCTTTTGTCAAAACATCTGAAGATGGTATCCATAGGACATCTTGTTTATCTGGATACATAAATGATTTTGCTGGTCCAGCTGGATGAAGAAAGCTCACTAACACTTCTGCTCTCTGATCATCTGTTTGTAAAACACAACCTAACCACCATTGTGAGATATAAACGCATGTAACAAATCCTCGTATTTCTTGCAATTCCAGTTCTTCTTTAATAGTCAGTGTCTCTTTTCTGGATTCACATTGAAATGAATATCTTTTAGTAGCAACAGTGTGTTTTGTTAATGGAATTACAGCGTGAATTTTCTATGTCCCAGGAATCATCTTGAATTCTCGAAGCGACATTTCAGAAGCTTTTCTTCCAGTTCATAATCTTTACTTGTGGTGTATTGAAATGCAACCTGTGTGATGTTCTCCTTTGCCCAATCAAAGAGCTGACGAGGGGTCATGATTTGTTTTTCATATGGATGCTGCAAACTTGCTCGAGCAGCTAACCTTTCCACAGTGCCACGCAAACCATGACAAGGCCCTTTGCCATGTGATGTGGCAAAGAAGTGCCATTCTGCATCGATACTGAAATCTGACTGATGATGATGATGATTTATATTTATACCCCACCTTTTTTCCAGCAAGGAACCCAAGGCGGCTTACATAATCCTCCTCCTTCCTCTCCATTTTATCCTCACAACAACCCTGTGAGATAGGTTAGGCTGAGAGTCAGTGACTTAAGTTGTTGAAGTTTTTACCGTTTTTATACTGTGCTGCTGCACCATCAGGGAAATAATAGATCTTAGTTATGCTACCTGTAGAAATGGTGTGCAGGAATTCAACAATTTGAAAAGTCATGAACACATTGCAGCAGAAGTGGGGTTGGCACTTGTCACGGCTTCAGACCTGGTCTCAGGACCGGTGCAGGGCAGTTTGGCGCCCTAGGCTGGCTTATATTTAGCGCCCCCCCCTCTCGTGCAGGGGGGGAGGGCTCCGGAGCAAAGCAGTCGGGAAATGCCTGCTTGCCCAGCGCCCGCCCGCCGCCTCCAGCAGCCGCTTTCCCCGCTGCCTACTGGTCACCACCGCCGCCGTGCGCGCTCCTGACCCAGCCTAGCTCCGGGCGCAGAGGAAAGCCGAGCGCGACTGCGAGCCCGCCCGGCGCCCGCAATCCCCCCCCCGCACAGACCTGGTGGTTGCGGACCGGTGCCTTTGTCAGCGAGGCGGCCAGGCGGGGCAGGAGCGCGCCAGCAGCGAGGAAGGAGCGCAGCATTTCTGCGCCCTCTTCCGCCACGCGCCCTAGGCAGCCACCTGGGTCTGCCTAGCAGTAGCGCCAGGCCCTGCCTGGTCTGGTTTCAGCCTGAAGGCCCCAGAAGCTCCAGGAAGGGAGGGGGCGGGCTTAAGTTTAATTTCCCTCCAAAAAATTCTGTTTTAAGTGTGTATAATGGGATGGAGTTATTGTAGGGAGGTACTGTGCATGTATAAGAACATTCACATCTTCTGAACTGTTCGAAACCCCGTTCTGGAAATCAGTACATATACTCAAGGTAAACATGGGTTATCTGAGGGAAAAAATCAGCAAAAAAAACCATTTGGTTTTTTTGGAATTCAAGGTCAAATTAAAGAAACTATGACCTTGAGTATTTTATTTCACATGCATGCTTCATGTTACATATCAAATAAAAGGGTAGTTCGAGAGCTTTCATATGACACCATGATTTACTTTCTAGGTCAATTCCGAAGGGAGTTATGATACTTTTTGTGTAGTCACAAATGCTGAAAAATCATGTTTGGGGCATTTTTTGAGCACACTGTACTTTTGAACCGTGAGGTATAATGACCTATAATTTGGCGTATGTTCATTTCTCATGCTGGTCTACCAGTATGCCAGTTTTTAAAAAAATCGCAGATGGCGAGGTAAATTTTTCATTTTTTTTGGTTGATTTTACATGGAATGACCCCTTCTGAAAGGAGTGTAGTATGAGCTGGAGAGAACACAGACCAGTCCACAGAAGATAATTACGCAGGGAACCTACACTAGGCATATGAGGAATACCTGCCTGGATTAGTATGAAATACTGTCTCTTTAGCAATTAATGCAATCCATTTTAAGACAAGGTTTTACTCACAGCCTCTTTCACTTCTTGTGCGTCTAGCCCCCAGTTCCCTAAAAGATTAAGATTGTTAGTTGGCTCCAATCTTGTCTGGAAGGGAAGGGATATCCCAAAGGATACTCAGTGTCCCCCTCCCTCCCTCAGAGAATAATAAAAACCTAATCTTTCATTCACACTCACACACACACACACACACAGAGCAACAGGTTTATAATAGTTTATAAATCAGAAGTTATGCAAGGGGATGCTTCACTCCCAACAGTTGCCCATTACCGGTAGTCCATGTGGAAAGGGCCATGGACAACAAGGAACAAAGCCAGAACACCATTTTTCAAAACACTACGAACTATCCTCCCTAGCCATGCTAAGGACAAGAATGAACATGATGAAGGGAGGGATGGAAAGATATTTCAAATGCCTGGAAACCACATCAGGGCTTTTTAGGCACTAGCCCTTCAAAAGAATTACTCAATATTTTAAATTCCTAGATACTAACATATCAAATTTCCAGGTACCCAAATGATGATGCACCTGAGCCCCCACGCCCAAGAGCTGGGACAAGCACCCATTGTTGTTGTAATAATAATAATAATAATAATAATTATTATTATTATTATTATTATTATTATTATTATTATTATTATTTATTACCCGCCTCTCCATCTAGATTTATTCACATACATACATACATACATACACAGTCTCCTAGTAACAGAAAGGCAGGGAAGAAAATGCTTTAATCAAAATATAAATAAATAATAATGAATGCACCTTCTCTTGGAAGGCTCCCTGAGCTAGCCCACACCCACACCCACTCCACCCACAAACACACAGAGACCCAAGTCTGACAGCTACAACCCACTGAAATGGGGCTGGGCCCAGATCACAAACAGTTTGTGAATAATCACTGAGGGCCACAAGAAAAGGAAGAGGGGCAGTTTGGGCCTCATGTTACCCATTCTTGTAAAATCGACCCCTATAGAGTTGAGGTAGTGTGTAAGGAAACAATGTTGAAAGCATATTGACAATTGATTTTAAGTTGTCTTCTGTAGAGACACCCCGTGAGTCACACCTGGTTTCGTGCCAATCTCTCTGTGCTGCATAGCCACTTGGCTCAAGAGACGAAGCAAAATTACACCAAGGCATTGGTAGGCCACATATATACTGAAGCACATGCACACTTTCATGCTTTGGTCTTGACCAGTTGCACACTTACTAAAAACGCTGGCCATCAGCAACACAAAGCTTCCAATTTAAATAGAAATATCATTTCTAAAAGGCAGAAAAGCAGAATACTGAAGATTTGTTTGACTTTTTTAATTAAAGGGACACAAGATCATCTCCTCACGTTTGTAAAGTCCAAATTCCATTAAGCAGCTTGTTACTATATTGCTATTCTATGTAGTATTCTATCTAAAACTATTTCTAGGCCGCCTTTAAGGGTGGAGCCCTCTCAAGGCAGCATACAAGACAAACGCTCACGAAGTGGATATACAGTATATCTATTACAGCTATGAAGCTTTTCTCCCAATGTTTAATCTAGCTTCCTGTAATTTAAGCACACAGCTTCTTACCCTATCTTCAGTGGATCATTTAAACAATTTTTTCTCTTTCCTTTCTGGTATCTTTTATACATTTGAGAACAAGCACACAAAAGTTACAGAAATAATATTTCCAGGGCTAAACTCACAGTTCCTTCAGCTTTTCTTCATATGTTTTCTAGATCCTTTCAGCAGCCTCAAAGTTCTTTTCTTAGTGCAACTGGTTACCATTATCTATTAATTTATTATCAGGAACATAACAAAAAAAGCAAATTACGGTACATCAACTTGAACTGGGAATGCACACAGTTTACAACTACACATGCTGTCTATGTTTATTTACAGCACACAAGGCAGACCACTTTGAAGACTGACAAACTAACAGAATACTTGTCTTTCAGCATGAAATCGGGCAGGGGGAGGAGTGCTGCAAAGCAGACCGGCATGGAAATAAGAAACCCAAAGACTGGAATTTGATGCTTTCTTCCAAATCTAACACACCAGCCCTGGTTCTAAAGGAGGAAGGGGCTTCATTATTTGCAAGCTGTTATAAGCCTAATCGAGTTATTAGCCCACAGTAACTTCTACTAATCCACCTGCCAATACATTCCAATGCCTGTTGCTTGGGGGGCATCAGCAACCGGGCGGGAGTGGGGGGGGGGCAGAGGGAGAGAAAAGAACCTAGTCCCATTCTCATCCTTTTTTCTTTTTTTTTACCTACAACTTGCTTGCTTGATTTCCTTCCTCAGAAGAAAGAAGTAAACAAGTGGCTATTTACAAAATTGTAATAGCCAACTATTTAATCTTTGTAACACCTAATCCTGCATTTTTTTTGCCCTGCCTCAGTCTTCAATCTTCTCTAAAAAATAAATAAATACCAATCTCTGTGTGTCATGTATTTGGAACTGTTCACTCTCGTTTTGAATCTTCCACAAAAATGGACAGACCAGTCTAACTAATGCCTAGCTAGTGCAAAGTTCAGATTTTACAGCATATGCCATATCTGCTAATGTACTCCAAAACTGTATTTGCATTTTCTGTGCTTAGTATCACACTGTGGTTTCATTGACCTGGTTCACACATAATGGCCATTCGTGGGTTGTTTTTGTTGATACAAAACAGTCTGCCCCTGTTTTGTATCTTCTGCAAATCTAAGGACCTGCTCCCTCAGAGGTGGTTAAACTATGGGCTGTACCATTTTAGACTGCAGGTGAGGATCACATGATAGGATGCCTCCTCATGGGGGGGGGGGAACCCTGCACATAACAAGCAAATTAGGGAGAAGAGTAGGCTAGAACCTGTCTCCCGGGTTTTTCACGTGCAACAAACTGTTTCCATATAGAGGAGCATTCCATTATGGGAGCTCCACTTGCAGAATGAAGTGGTACACAGCCCAGGTTACCATCTCAGTGAGAACCAGCCCTCAACTTGGGATTGAGGTGGCATGATTTCTCTGAATAAAATACTCTTTAAATTGGCTGCTAGTAATTGCCCCATTTCTTTAGATGCTTAAGTTGTTGTTTTTGTTCTAACAGCCAGGCTTAATCTTTATCTCTAGGAAGCATACAGGCAACAGACTGATGGGCCCTCCCTTTTTAAAGATATTCACACATAACAGTGGCATTGGGCAGCAAATTGTGGATTAATTAATTAATTAACCCACGATTTGCAGGGATGTGCGCTGTGCATGAGCCACCTCTGGTTTGCAGCAACAACCTACGAACGCCCCATTCGTAGCTTGTTAGCATGACATCTGAACTTGGATGCTTTGGGTTATTTGTGGGTTAAAACGCAAAGTTAACCTAAGAACAAACTCTAGGTTAACTCTGGGTTGTTTAACCCATGAATAACCCAAAGTGTCTGGGTTTGGACATCACACTAACAACCTACAAATGGGGTGTTTATCTGATAGGGGGTCTGATAGCAGAGACATCTCCCAATCCACTGCCACTTGGAAACATAAGAAATGTAGGTAGTTCTCAAAGCTTCCCATCATCAATGAAGAGCATCCAGAGAGCTGGGAAAGAACAGAATTTTCATTCCCCATGCTTCTCAACGGCAATGAGCTGGGCCTTAAATTCGAGGTCCCCACCCCCTCTATAATGTTATCTCCTACTCAAATCAGAGTAACTCCTGGGAAAGAGTATGGTACACAGACAGGAGAGGCTGCAGATGAGGCAAGAGGGCCCTATTCAAATAGGGCTCAAGCTTCCCAGATCACATGCAATGACATGACGCTCAGTTGGGGATGGTATGGCCACAGGCTAAATAGGGCTCAAGCTTAAGTGAGTTAATTCAGGCTGGTGATATGCTTATGAGTGTGCAAGTGAATATGACTAGGGGTAAGAAGCCTATGTTGGAACAATGAGTACACATACATATTTATCCCACCTCCATATCTCTTCCCCAATTGTCTCCCTTGTGTCTATTTTTTATTATTATTCTAAGTCTCTAGAAGTAGCACCTGTCCTCTCATTCTTTGTAATGCACCATGTACACAGTGCTATATTAAAGTTTCCGAGAGTAGCCTACTGGCCACCTTTTAAATTGCAAGAGTGCCTCCCAGACCAAAACAAAACATATTTTAAACAAACCACTATTTTGAACAGAACAAAAATGAGACTGAAGGATAAAATTAGAGTAAAAGAAATAATACACTGCAATCCATTTCATCTTGATACCATCTTCATTCCCCACCCAGATAATTACAAGACAATCTTCCTGTCAACGTTATAGCTTCGCTTGGAATACATAAGAATATAGGAAATTGTCTTGGTATACCAAGTCAGACCACTGGTGCATCTAATTTAGTATTGTCTACACTGACAGGTAGTGACTCTCCATGGTTTCAGGCAGGGGAACTTTCTCAGCCCTACCAGGAGATGCTGGGGATTTAAGGCTTGGGGGGGGGGGGAGATTATATATAAGCCTACTTGCTACAGAACTATACCTGGCTAGAACAAGCAGAAAGATACAAATGCAGCCACCTATTGAAGCTATTCCCAGACTCTGGAAAAGGCATTTAGAACACCAGCTTGCCTGTCATTTTAAGACAGATGATGTCACAATGCATAGAACAAGCACTTTGCAGAACAGTGAGAATTATATACTGTGTTCATGGGAATAAAGTCACATCCATGAACCCTTTTGTAGGTTTGATTACATCCCTAAAAAGTATCCCAATAGGGATGTGATTTGCTTAGATAAGCAGGGATGAACTAGGAATGAAGTAATCTTTAAGTAAGAAATAATCAGCATCTCATTTTGCTTGTCACCCCATGGTAACTAACCTGAAACACAATACTCCAGTCAATAGGTACATGTCAGCCAGATAAGAAGCAAAACTCTCTCTTCTAAGAGAGAGACATACTCTCAACTTCAACAGATGTATTCAGTTCAGATGTCATAGAAAACCACAGTTAAGGAACTTTAACTATGGGTTTAGCATGAACTGTATTAACAATCCAGTTACAGTCATTGCTCTGCTTTCAGCAGCTGTAGCACCATGGAGATAGGAGTGAACTTATGAAAACAAGTGCTGGAAGGATTGAAAATGAAAGCTATGAAACCAATGTTTGCCTGCTCTATCTTTGGAAGCTCAAAAAATGGGTTCTACACTATGGTTGGTCCAACCCATGATTTTGCATGCATTGAGCCAGAGATTTCCTACAACCTGGACAGGAGGGAGAGAAAAGTGACCCCAAAACACTGAAGAGTACTTTAGAAAATAACTGCCTGGGCAGAGGAGGCTTCCTTTTCCCGCCTGATGGGATGCTGGCTGGCATCCCAAGTTGGGATCCCAAGCCTCAAGTGTCTGTGAATACACTGAAGGAGAGATTGTTAAATTGGAATCAGCCTGAACACACCTCTGAAGCAGCCTCAAAATCTCTGATGAAATAAATAAGTCATGTATGATCAAAGGGGGCAACATGCCTTGATTCTTTAATTCACTGTTAAGTCTTCTCCTCCCTTAGTGAAGAACCACAGTGGCAAGTGATGTGCCATATAGTATGGCATACACATACATACCACCTCATAAGTGCTTAGGAGTTTAAAAAAAAGAGAGAGAGAGTTTTACTTATGCGGAAATAGATGTATCTTGTCACTTGCTTTCAATAGGACTGCGGGTTTTTTTTTTTTTACTGGAAAGTAACTTTTCATGCTATAAGCAAGATTTTTGCTTCAACTGTGCTTAAGCTCACTATTACCAGCCATTTCAAGTACAGTAATACCTTGGATTGCAAGTAACTTGGTCTGAGAGCAGTTTTGCAAGACAAGCAAAAAAAAATTTAAAATTTTTTGACTTGATAAACGAGCAAGGTCTTGCAAGACAAGTCGTAGGGATGTAACCGCTTGCCTCGAGTGGGCGTAGTGGGCCGAAATCGGCCCCGCTCATGCCCGCCAGAGACTCGCTTTGATATAAGAGTGTTTTGGATTACAAGCACGGTTCCGGAACGAATTATGCTCTCAATCCAAGGTATTACTGTAATAGATTTCGCTACAACCTGCCTAAAACCCCGAAGTGGTGCAAACCCCAAACGACAGATCTTCTGTTCAATAGTGTTTGTTATTTTATAACCAGTGATCAGCAAAGCATCTTCATGGAACATACTATTATGGGGAAGGCCATAGTTCAGTAGAGAGTACCTGCTTCGAGTCAATCCCTGGTATCTCCAGGTAGGGCTGGGGAAGACCCTTGTCTTTAATGTACAGGCCTGTGGCTTACGCTGGCTCAGCTTGTCTGAGAGTGGAAAGCTAAGCAGGGTCAGGCCTGGTTATTACTTGGATGGGAGACCCCTCCTCTAGTTTCCTGCATTGAGCAGGGGGTTGGACTCGATAGCCTTGTAGGCCCCTTCTAACTCTATGATCTATGAAATCTATAACCCTGGAGAGCCAGTTCCAGTCAGCACAGACAATCTTGAGCTAGATGGGACAAATGGTCTGACTTGGCAGAAGACAGCTCCCTATATTCTATAAGAGTCCAAAACTTAGTAAAAAAATATATGCATTTACTAAGATTTAAAACTTTAGTTACCCATTAAAAAGCACTTTATAGCATGAGTAGAGTCAGCTGGAATCATTCTTCAACAAGCTGCATAATTTATTTAAAATATCAAAGGTGGAGAGCCGTCCTTCATCATACCGGATTATGTATTCCCTTACGCATAACAGCAACCTGCAATTTTGCCCTTGAACAATAAGTATCCCTTTTGCATTCATCTTAGCTTCTCCCCACCCCACCCCACCCACCCGCTGCTTTCTTTTAACACCTCTGCAGTTATACAATCTCAATACACAGCTCAACATGGCTCCCATGCACTGGGAGATATTTTGCTTGCTGCCACATGAAATGAAACAGCAGATAGCAATTCCAACCTTCTACTAGCCAAGCAATATTCAACTGTCTGAATATGTAACTACCCCGTTCGGAACAGTCACCTCACAAATCTCCAAATATCATTACTACTAATCTTCAAAACTTGGTGATGTTCTTCCGTCCACCTCCCTCTCACAGATGGAAGATAAGAGAGATCTTCCCATATAGAATTTGCCCATTTAATCACTCTTCCCATTGACATCTGAAATGCCACTGCTGTTTTCAAACCCCTACTAGTATCTGTTCTTCAAGTACTGATAGAATACAAGTCCACTTCCGGATTTTAAAAAGAGTAGATGAAGAAAAGAAGCAGCAGTGATCATCCACCATGTCACAATGAATAAGATCTGAAAATACGGAATCACTATGAATATTTAAGCAGTCAGCACTTGCACACTGGATATGTCAAGACTTTCCTGTCAGCTGATAGGAAGTGGCAGTTCCTACTCTGCAAATGATATGCAAGGAACCCATGCACTTCAAATGGGCAGGGAAAGGAAACCTCAACTTTCTGCATCCCACATGTTTTTGTATTATATAGCTTACAAGAGGCTTTGAACATGTGTTAGTAGATCTGGAGTTGAATTTCCTACACATCAGTTGAAAGGCCAGACTCAGAAACGCAGCCCAATCATATGCATGTTTAGCTAGGAAGTAAGTTGCACTGTGTTCAAATAGGCTTACTCCCAGGTAAGTATGCATAGGATTGCAGCCTTAGGAATACAACTGGATCACTCACAAGCAAATCTCTGTTCAGAAGTGTTATGTCCATTGTGGTAACACCAGAAACATCACTTCAGCTCCCACGCAATTATACATAAAGAAACATTTTAACAAACCATTTTCTAAAATACCTATTTTGCAGATAGACAGACTGACCTGGAAAAGACCATGATGCCTATAGTACTGAGTACAGAACTAAATTCCCTTCAAAAATAAGAAATAAGAAAGAGCAATACTCTGCCACTACAGTCATGCCTTGGATTGAGAGCATAATTCGTTTCGGAAGCGTGCTTGTAATCCAAAACACTCTTATATCAAAATGAAATCCCCCCCAAAAAAATTTGTACAGAGATTTTTAATTTAAGCCGTACTACAGTACTTGTATTGCAAGACGTCGCTTGTATATCAAGTAAAACATAAATAAATAAATATTTAAACATTTGCTTGTCTTGCAAAACGCTCTCAAACCAAGTTACTTGCAATCCAAGGTATTACTGTATATGCAAGAAAACCTAAACCTACCACACACTGCTGACTTTCAAGACAATCTTGAAGAGCCTCCTCAGGTCCATAATAAAAGGCAATATCCCCTGTAAACTTGCAAGTTACCGTAATCTGTCACATACCAATATCTTCTCTACTTAGCATGTCACATTGCAACCCACGGGTCTCCAACATAACTTACATCATAAAAGAGCAAGAACAGAGCCCAATGATCTGAAGTTACCATTCTGACTTTTATTATTTATGCCCTTGAAGCTTAGAATCCAGACTTCCCACACAAAAAAACCTTGTCATAGGCTCTATGTCACGACTACCTGTTGATGAAATGCCACGTAAGAGTAGGAAGTAAGAAAAACTAACATCTACATCAGAGGGGAAATGTGCACAGATATAGGGATCATGTGGTCCTTTTTTAAGCTAGGGGGTGTGGCGTGTGGGGATAGGGAAAGCATGGGGTAGGTGGTTAACTCAGGTTCTCTCAGAAGAAAGTCTTGACTCTATCATATGCAGATGCAGGTATCCAGCACAATGCAGGGCATACTTCATACAAAGAGTCACCTCCAAACAGTGGGCAGCATCCTTGCAAAGAGTTGTGCGGAAAAAGGAGGAATCTTATATCGCAAGGCCCATCCCATACACACATGTATACACAAGGGACGTAAGAGCAAGAAAGTCTCCTATAGGTACATTCCTAAAATCACTTGGTAATAGAGATTATTTACCCCTTATCATCCTTTAATGCAGAATTGCAAATAAATATCCAAAAATTCAGTAGTCGTCAAAAATGTTTATCAGCCAGTGTACTCATGTTTAGTCATTTGTGGCTTGTAAGGCATTAAGATCAGACTTTTTGACACACTCCCTTCCTAGTCACCTGGGATGATTTATACCTGCCACAAGCAACCTGGAGACTGGTGATTTACAAGACTGCTTCAATCACTAAATCACAGTCACAGCATAGATTACACAGACACAAAGGGTGGATTTCACCCCCACACCCTTTTCAGTGTGCTGTAATCTACATGGTGATGGCAAGTATGGAAACACAAGATGGGGAGTTGCTCCAGATTATAATTACTGTGGAGCACAAAGGTGACTTGGTGACAAAGATATTAACATTGACTTTTTGGTGGCCAAGAAGATTAAAAAGGCAAGCTTCCAACTGCAGGGATGAAAATGAGGGGCGAAACATACTATGTGGGAGAAAGTGAGGAAGAACTCAGACTTCTGCCATACAAAGAATCAGTCACAGGCCTAAAACGTGGATGTGCTCAGCCAAGTACACCTCTCTCTCTCTCTCTCATATATACATACATACATACATACATAACCATCAGTGTTAAGACACAAAAATTGTGCTCCCATGCACCCTTACTTGGAACTACGCCCCACTGAATTCAGCAAGTCTCACCTTTGACTAAATATACACATAGGATTGGGCTGCACACTTATTTGGGTGTAAGCCCCATTACATTCATTGGGACTTGACTCCTGAACAAAGCCACAGCGGGGTCCAGGCTACATTGGGTGCGCCAGGAAATCCCTGAGTCCACCTCAGCCAGAAACACACTGGATAGCCTTAAGTGGGGCAACTATTCCCTCAGCCTCACTCGCCACCCTAATCCCCACCCACAACACCACTGACCTACATTACAGGGTTTCTATCCTCACATTATAACACGGGTTATAATATGGGAGGGGGAGGGGGGGCTTGCCCAAGAACACCGATTTAAGATACCTTACGAGTTAGCCGTCTCGGGCTGCAATCCTACACACACTTTCCTGGCAGCAAGTCCAACTGAGCCCAAATGGGGCTTGCTTCTGAGTAGACATGCCTCGGTTTGCACTGTTAGCGATCGTCGCTGTCCTAAGAATCCGTGATGCTTTTCACAGCTCTAAGTCCCAGCGATGTATATAAATATGCAAAGCAAGAGGAATATGGCTTAGCCTTGCCCCTCGCCCCTTATCATTAACTGGAGGCAAGACCCACAGCAACATCATCAACAACAACAACAACAACAGCAGCAGCAGCAAGAGGGCAATACTAACAACCACCACAAGTGGTCAGAGGACAAGATACCACCCTCCTGCCTCTGACAAGGGCAAGAGAAGACATCTAAAAGGGTGGGCGGGGAGGCAGGAATCCCACGGAAGCAGCGCCAGCGGCGACCCTCAAGCCCCGGCCGCCAAGGCCACTGAAAGGCCCCCTCGGCCGGGCCGGGCCCAGCGTCGGCTCCGCCTGCCTGCCTGCCCCGCTGACAGCCCGAGCTGCCTCCGCAACGCCAGGCCCGGGCCCCGCTCCTCCGTCCCTTCCCCATTCCGGCTCCTCCTCCCGCGGCTCCGCCGTCGTCTCCTCGCCCTCCTTACCCGGCGGCGGCGGTGGTGGCGGCGGCGGCAGCAGCAGCAGCAGCGTCCGGCCATGGCGCGCGCGGGTCCCTCCCCACCCCCCAACGGGGCGCGGCGGCGGCGGCGGCTCGGAGGGGGGTGGTCGCTCAGCTGGCCCGCGTCGTCGCTCCCGGCTCCGTGGCTCTGCCTCCGCCTCCCTCCTCACAACCACAACAACATGGCGGCCGTGGCCACACACCGAAGGCGGGCGGGCGGGCGGGGGCAGCAGGAGGAGGGGGCGGGGCGCGAGCGCGGGGCGGGCAGGGCGCGGGGGCCTCCCTCGCCCGCCTGAGGAAACCGGAGGGCGGGTCGCAGGCGCGCCTCCTCCCGGCCCGGCTTTCGGCAGGTCCCCGCGGCTGTTGCTTGCTTGCTGCTGCCCGAAGAGCCGCGGGCGGCGGCCGGCCGCGCTTCCTTCTGCTGCCTCCCAATTATGACTCAGCTGCTGGCTCCAGACCGCAGCCATCACATTGCCATTTTACCTTATTCTCCTCACGCTGACAGAAGCGCCCCGAAAAGAAGTCTCTCCCTTCGCTCGGGTCAGGCTGAGGGAAAACGTGGTTCAGGGGGAGGAGGAGGAGGAGACGTTAATTCGGTCTGACCCGCAATCCAGGCGTCGGTCCCCGCGCTGAAGGAAGGTAGACGCGTCGGTGAACACAACGGCAATAAAAGTTTTCCAAGCGCCTGGATCAAAAAAAACACAATATCTCTGTTATGAAATAAGAGGAAGCCCACATTACATTTAATTGGATCGCCTTTTACGTGGTATCGTCGTTGCTCTTCGCAAAAAGGAAGAAGAAAATTAGCTACAGTTTTGAATAGATCTGACTGGGTTCAGACACAGAAATAAAGTTCCAAGAGCAGAGATCAAAATAATATCTCCATTATGAAATAAAAGCCCACATTACATTTACTTGGATCACATTTTACGTTGTATCTTTGTTGCTCTTAGCAAAAAGGGGAAAAAATAGTTACAGTTTTGAATAGATTTATTGACTGGGTTCAGACACAGAAATAAAGTTCTAAGAGCAGAGATCAAAATAATATCTCTACTATGAAATAGAGAAAGCCCACATTACCTTTACTTGGATCACATTTTACGTTGTATCTTCGTTGCTCTTAGCAACAACAACAAAATTACATTTGAATAGATTTATTGACTGGGTTCAGGCAACACGATAACCCACACTCAAGGGTTGAGTATGGGTTGTCATTGAACTGTGGGCTGTCGTTGAAACTTGGGTTATGTCTGAACCCAGCTGCGCCAACAAGCCATGGCTTGTTAACCACAAACGACCCATGAAGAGAACCCATGGTTTGTGGGTTGTTCCGCCATGGCTTGTTATCACAGCTGGGTTCAGACAACACGACAACCCACGTTTTTCAACAACAACCCATGGTTCAACGACGACCCACACTCAACCCATACTCAGCCCTTGAGTGCAGGCTATTGTGTTGTCTGAACCCAATCTGTGTGGCACAAGCTTTGAGTGGTGGTGGTGTCATTTCATCAGAGGCATAAGGTGTCAGCATACAGTCAGTACGCATAAAGTCAAAAGATAGATAGATTTTATTTATTTCATTTCTATACCACCCAATAACCAAAGCTCTCTGGGCGGTTCACACAAATTACAAACCACAAATACAAGATAATAAAAACAATATAAAATCTTTGATAGATAATCTGCGTATCTACAATAAAGGTAACAATTTCCAGAGGGGTAGCCATGTTAGTCTGTTGCAGCAAAACCAGCAAAGAATCTCAGGGCACCTCAAACGTGTTGGTCTTTAAGGTGCCACAAGACTCTTTGCTGTTTATGATAAAGATTGCCCTAATACAGATTTTGGGATTTTTCTTATGGCCAAAACAGATACCTTTCCTTTTTGTATATATGAGCTTACTCACACAAATACAGAGGAGGAAAAATGTAAACAGTGACATGGTCTTTGAGCCCTATAACCTTTATTTATTTATTTGTTTGTTTGTTTGAGAGCTGCCTGCCCAGCCCTTCAAGTTCCCTGAGTGTAATGTTCCTCCGTGTAACTTCATCCATCGATGAAATAGGCAATTCTCGTAGTCTATGAAAGTATAAGAACATAAGAAGAACCCTGCTGGATTAGTCCAAAAATTCATATAGTCTTGCATCCTGCCACCCATATCGGCTGGCCAGATGCTTCCAGGAAAGCCCTCAAGCAGGGCACTTTCTGGGTAAAGTTAGTCATATTGGCTGTGACTGTTTAGATTTTAACCACATTTCTATATGCAGTGCAAGCTAATTTGCAGTTCAGTCCTGTGCGTGTTCAGAAGCAAACCCTATTGAATATAGTGGGACTTACGTCTGGATAAACATGCATATGATTGTGCTGCATGAAGTACATTAGCTATGATGACTAAAAACTGAAATGCAATCAAAGAAAAGGCCCAAGCTTCTGAGCTATACAATTATTAGCATCTAGAAACCTGATATTTGGGTTTTGAATATTGCCATTTCTGATGTCAGATTTGTGTCTATTTATTTGTGTGTGTGTAGAGACTGGTCTGTTTTATTTATTTATTTATTCATTCATTCAACTTGTGAGTCACCCTATACCCAGGGTTAGGTCATCCTCCTCTTTATCTGTGATCTGTTGGCATGTGAAGACATTTCACTGTTAAACAAGCATTTGACTTTACTGTTGCTTAATTTTATTTAAGGCGCAATCCTATGCAAGTTTAGACAGAAAACGTCCGACAACTCTCAGCATGCCCCAGTCATCCTGGCAGTTTAGGACTTTTTTCTCTCTGTCTAAACTTGCATAGGATCGCGTCTTTATGGACTGTTAGTTTTAGTTATTTGTGTCTTTGCTGCAGCTTTTAGCTTGTTAGTCTGTTGTAATTGTTAGTTTTTGTTTTTATACTTTGCAAGCCGCTTTCAGCAACTCCTTCTTTGCAGGGCCGGTGCTACCATTAGGCCAACTAGGCAGCTGCCTAGGGCGCAGGGCTAAAGGGGGTGCCAGAAATAGGGAGGGAGGGCCCAAGTGGGAAGTGGGGGGCGCTAAATATCTGATCTTGCCTAGGGCACCAAACTGCACTGCTTCTTTGGAGAGGAAAAGTGGGGTAAAAATCATCATTGTTGCAATAATTGTTGCAAGAGGTATGGGGAAAGGTACCCTTGCTGCTCATCACTTTTTTTTTGTTCATATAAAGAGCCCCTCCCCTGCTGGAGTGGTAGGACATCGGAATGTGCTGAGCTACTAAAGATTAGGAAAAGGATTAGCCAATGACATGAGCTCTTGTGCCTGTCAAACATCGCACTCACAATAGCAATGAAAGCACTGGCTTCGAGTAAAATACCTCATTTTTACCAGTGACAATAGTCTGCAGTTTTTCATGCAACAGAAATGCTACGTTGAGGAGGGAAAGAACTTCTAAAGAGGTAGTCATGTTCGTAGGGTGGATAGTTGTGAATTGCCAGAAAAGAGGGCATGAATCACCAAAAATGAGGACACCAATTTTCATGAAATTTGTATATGCTAATTTATACGTATAGCCGCAATTTTAGAAATAATTATTATAATTTAAATAGAAATACATTGCATCTCACCCTGGTGGAGAAGACTGTGTCCAGGTGACCTGTGTGCCTTGTTCAGTCTGCTGTCCAGAGATGTTATTGATGGGCAACATCAAGGCTCACCTCTTCCTTCTGATGGTTCTTTGTCTTTAAACCAGAATTGAATAAGACAGTCCTCCAAATAGAGGACACTTTGATAATAGAGGACAGTCTTCTGGCAGCCCTTCAAATAGAGGATTGTCCCCTGTAAAAGAGGACACATGGCCCCTCTACTTAGTCTGCTGCAGCAGTAGCAACAACAAAGCGTCTTGTACCAACATCATCCCCCATGACTGCAGGGCTACTTTAAGGAAAGACTGTAGAGTTTCATATAGCTGAGAAATGACTACAATTTTTTTGCACTAAAAAACAATTGTTTAGAAAGATCCTGAGAGCCAAAAATGTTATGTCAAGTGCCATATGTACAACTATCTGCCTACTGAAGAAAAGCATTAGGTGTGTACTTATTGGAGAGCTTAAGTCAGGGTGGGGAGAAGGTACTAGATTGGGATCTCCTGGCAGATTTCTGGGTGATTTGCCTTAGATTGGCAACGGTCTTCAACTCCCAATTGTTTAACAATAGCCATTTTAAAGATCTAAATTACTCTGTTGGAATCCCTGTTCTGTAGACTTGTATATGTGGGACATCGCAGTGTATGCAATGTTGGCTTCAGGTTTTTGAGGGCCCTTAGATGAGACACCCTCAATGGGGACCCTCCTTCCGTGAGCCCACGGTCTCATTACTTTCATCACCAGCTGCTATTGCTCCTCATTCCCTTTCCTATCATTGCTAATGCTTGCTTGCTTGCTTGATAGGCAGAGGACCAGTGAGCAAGTAGGCCATGGCATCTGCTGCTCCTCCTTCTTACCACCAGCACCACCGTTGTCTGGGCCAGAGCGAGAGGCAGGTGAACAAACAGGTTGCAATGGCGAAGAGGAGAAGCAAGTCCAGGGGGCTCTTGTCAGTGGGCCCCTAATGAGGTGTGGACCTTCAGCAGGTGCCAAACCTTGCCTACCCTCGATGCCAGCCCTGGGCTCATGGGGTGCAGTAGATCATTGGCTCTACCCACTAAGCCACCATTCTGCATCTGGCTCCAGTTGGTGGACCTTGAGGTTCTAGTAAAAAAAAAAACAAGCAGCCTTTCCCTAGCCTATGTCTCTCTTGCTGGGCGTTAAGAGGTGTTGTTTAACATGGGGCAGAAACAAAGGCTGTACACATTTCTAGCTTTTATTGCTTTTCCCACCACCACCCCACGCAATTGCCCCTTCCTGCAGCAATATTATCAAAGCAGTGTAACTCTCCGGTGACCTGGTCAGCACACTCTGTTACTGTGTGAGCTGTTGCTCTCAGCTTCACCATTTGATGCCCACCCAGCCTTTGTGCTTCAGACACAGAAGTCTCATTTCCAGGTTTTTCTCTGGAACCATGAAAGCAGGGATCCCATGGGAGGGTGGGGTGGGGAATCAGGTCACACTTTCAATTGTAATGGCATGAACGTAAGAAGACAAAAAGGATATTTAAAGAATCTCAATTTTAAAAAAAATAAATCATGGAGTTTGGCAACACTGATAAAGTTACATTTAGTTTTCCAGACCTTTAAACCTGAGAAACTCCACTTCCTGCACTCAAAACATTCCTTCCCTTGAATAAAGAAGATGTTATCTTGGACTCAGAGTTGTAACTAAATCCTTCATCCTACTTTGTTGGAAGTAACAAAGATCAATGTGTCAAAGACATTCAAGGCTGCCAGAACAAATGTGCAAAAGTTAGATTGAAATGGAAGATCTGTGGACATCAGCTCCATAAACTGGTTCCGCTCCAATTCTAGAAGCACTGGGATATGACACCAGTGCATTTGTGTCAGAGTGGTAGGCTATAGACAAGGCCTGCCATTCATTGTAAGTGTTCCAAAGCTCTCTACAGTAATACCTTGGATTGCAAGCATAATTCGTTCCGGAAACGTGCTTGTAATCCAAAGCACTTGTATATCAAAGCGAAATTCCCCATAAGAAATTTGCACATTTAAGCTGCAATAAAGAATGATAGTGTAAAGTCTTCATTTTTCTTGACCGTACTACAGTGCTTGTATTGCAAGACGTCGCTTGTTTATAAAGTTAAAATTTATTTTTAAAAACTGCTTGTCTTGCAAAACACTTGCAGACCAAGTTACTTGCAATCCAAGGTTTTACTGTATTTTTAAAAGGACACTGTCATTGTAAGAGCCACCCGAAAGGAGGCAGGAAATGCCAGCTTCCTTGTAATCTATACAGTACAGAGGTGGAGAACCAAAGCACAAGGGCCAAATTCAGTTTTGGAGAAGCTCTTGGCGGCTGCATTCCAGTGGTGGGCACGGCCAAAGGCAAAGGGGGTTGGGCCAAAAATCTCAGCATGTTTTAGTTTAAAGCTCTTGCTGCTAGTAACTTAGCCTTATAGGAGAGGCATTTCAACCTTTTGAAATGCCTCTCTTAAGGCTGCTTTTGCCCCTCCTCCTCTTTCCCATCCTTGCTACCACTTGCTTGACTGGCAGAGAGCCAGTGCGCAAGTAGGCAGTGGCATTTCCTGCTCCTCCTCACCACCACCATTGTCTGGGCCAGAGCGAGAGGCAGGTAAACAAGCAGGCTGCAATGGGGAAGAGGAGGAGCAACTCCAGGGGGCCCTTGCCAGTGAGCCTGTGCTGCGATGTGGGCCCTTGGCAGGTGTCCAGCCATGCAATCTTTGTTGTTGGCCCTGGCAATAAATGGCTTCCTGTTGTTGTAGAAAGATTAAACTGCGCCATAAACACTTCGAAATGGCGCCAGTATCCAGAGGCTGGAAAGCCCCGACAACCAAGGCAGGTACAGGGGCTAGCAACAGACAGAAGCCCCAATCAGGTTGCAGTAGAACAGGGCACAAGTAAGGCTTGCCCAGTAACACGCAAGCGCAGTAGAAAAAAGTGTTTTGCTTATCTAACCCTTGTCCAAGCGGGGCGAGGCTCTTCCCTGTCTGGTCAGTCCTGTGTGCCTGGCCTGCGGGGAATTGCCTTGAGTGCACTCAATAAAGCTTTGGAACCAAAGTCTCGCCTCTGTCTTCTCTGGCTGCTGATGTCCGGTTGGACCAAACCTAGATACCAGGACCACTGTTAGTGTCCAGCTTACAACACTGTCAGGGCTGGTACTTTGCCCGAGCAACAAGGTCTTCCCGGCTCTGGTGTGTTTCTGTGCAGCCCTCAGCTCTGATTCCTTGGCCGAGCTCCTGGCTCAGTTTCCGGCCCCTGGCAGCCTACTGCTCAACCCTGATAAATTATTTTTGTGCAGGAAAAATTTAATGTATGAAGCATTCCTGAGCTGGCCTGAACTACAGATGGATTTTCCAGTGCCAAGTAATTTAACAACAGCAGTCACCAGGGAAATCCAAACCCTAAGCAGGAGAGGAAGCTTCTGTTGCCAGCACCAGTAGTAAACTAGCTGTAGAATGCTATTGCAAATATATCTATGTACCGTTATCTATCATCATCAGTCTATGAGATTACCATGTTCAAGGTAACTCTCTCGCAGACAAAAATTTAAGGCACTAAACGATAAGATAAAAGTCTTCCCCCAATAATTCACACGATTGCAATTGGCTACCAGAGAGAGTGCCTTTTTAGTGGTGGCACACAAACTCCCTCCCTATTTATTTACTAAAGGTGCAATCCTATACATGTTTAGACAGAAAAAAGTCCTACAACTCCCAGCATTCCCCAGCCAGCCATGCTGGCTGGGGAATGCTAGGAGTCGTAGGACTTTTTTTCTGTCTAAACATGCATAGGATTGCACCCTAAGAGTATTTTAACCTGCCCTTCATCCTAAGATATCAGGGTGGCATACCAGAAGGGGTAACAACCCAAGATATCCCACAATATAATACAATAAAACCATAACATATCTGAATAGGCAACTTGAAAAAGCTGTCCTCTCAGGCTTTTCATGGCTTTTAATGATATCTGGTTTTTAGAACCAGTGTTATGTAGTGCTTAGAGGGTCCAACTATGATCAGCAAGTCCTGGGTTCAAATTCCCACTCAGCTCTAAAGCCTACTGGGTGACCTAAAGCCCTACCTCCCAGGGTTGTTGTGAAGATAGAATGAGAGTGGTGGAGAATCATGTACACCATTCTGAGCTCTTTAGAGCAGACTTCCTGAGCCTGGTGCTCTCCAGATGTTTTGGACTACAGCCAGCAGTGGCTGGTGACTCCAATGTCAGTGGGTCATGTATCCACTCTGGGTTTCAGCCTGAAGTTTAAAGGAGCTATCCATGGTGCTGAACCTATTTTGTGGCTAGGGTTCAGCACCATGGATAGCTCCTTAAAAGCTCAGACTGAAATCCAGAGTGGATACACCGCCCCACTGACATTGGAGCCCCCAGCCTCTACTGACTACAACTCCTAGCATTCCTGACCATTAACCATGCTGTCTTGGGCTGATGGGACATGGGAGTTGAAGTCGAATATATCTGGAGGGCTCCAGGTTAGGTAAGGCCTAGAGGAAGGACAGGATAAAAATGCAACACATAATTATGTGAATTGTTGGCTTTTTCTTTCTTTTTTTTAGTGTGTGCATTTGTTGTTTTATTCTGCTGTTTTTGATTGTTTCTTTACAGTGCAATCCTGGCACACTTATTCATACATATCTCCTATTGAGTTCAGCGGAGCTTACTTCCAAGTAAGTGTTCATATAGGAACACATTGGTACTTATTGCTGAGAAAACATGCATAAGACTTCTCTGTTAGTGTTTTTTTTTAAATGTTTTATTGCACTTCGTTGTTTTTTTTTTAACTGTAAGCCATCTTGAGGCTGTTGCAAACATACCTTAAATAAATATAATAACACAATCTGTTCTCTAACAGTTAGCGGCCTCCGAAAGGAGTGCCTGAAGCGACGGAAGCAACAGGAAGGAAGACAATGCAATGATTGCAACAGGAGTAGATTTGTGAACATGCAGGGCAACATGGTAAGAGAAGTAAAATGAGCACATGCTCCTCTTCTAGGCATCCCAAAGTGTAGGGCCAGCCCTACCAGAGAGAGCCAGTGTGGCGTAGTGGTGAGAGTGTTGGCCTTGGGACTCGGGAGATCCGGGTTCTAGTCCCCGCTCGGCCATGAAACTCACTGGGTGACTTTGGGCCAGTCACGGACTCTCAGCCTAACCTACCTCACAGGGTTGTTGTGAGGATAAAATGGAGAGGAGGAGGATTATGTAAGCCGCCTTGGGCTCCTTGCAGGGAAAAAGGCGGGGTATAAATATAATAAATAAATAAATAAATAAATAAAATACCATAAGGTAAAGTGAAGCACCCACTTCAGGCGGCGGATGAGGGATGGGAATGGTGGTGAGCTATTGGAGGACAGAGGCATGTGGTGTGCTGCTTATCCTGCCCTGTGCCCACTAAGCTAGCTAGCTGCCCTCAGGTACAGTGAAGGATGCTATCCTGTTGCCAATGTTGAAGTAAGAGTCAATTGCCACCAGTTCAGTTTAGTTAACTTCTGTATTTGGAATGGGGAGGATGGGACCATCTGGTCCTTTGCCTCAGGAAGCAAAATGTCTTGGGCCAGCCCTGTCAAAGTGTTTCTGAAGAGGGGTGGGAGTGATGTTTGGTATTAAACGTCATCTGCTGGAGCGCCAATGGTAACTGACAGACCCTGCTCGCTCTGGCCAGGGAATGAAGTGATAACGAAGCTTTCTGGTTTTATTGTTGTGTGCAACAGATTCCCATGGAGGAAGTCAGGGAACTTGCATTTCAAAATTGACTGCAACACCACTGGAAATACGTCAGCATGAAAGAGACAACAGGGTGAAGGTGAGTCACAGTGTTTGTCAAAACAAGAAAGCTCTCAAATAAAAAGATTTCCGTCGGCCCCAATCTATTGTAAGTTAGTCGTGGTTAAGACTGCAATCCTATGCATATTTGCCTGGGTGCAGTGGGACACTCTCAGAGCTTTTCTACATGAGGCATTTATTGTGCTCTCCTCATTCCCTACTCATGGTTGTTTTCGGGTTCTTTAGATGATGACATGACCCTCCATTTTCACTTCTGTTTTCAAGAAGCACTTTTTTTTAGAGCAGGGAGAATGGGGTATTATTTCTGAAAGCAAACAAATATGCTGTTTTCACTTGTGTGTTTGCACTATTCATTCACTATATCACAGTGCCACCTAGAGCCTATGTAGTGGAAAAGCAGGAAAGGAAACATTTCTTCTGCTGCACTAGGATTTCGACCAAACCGAAAGCAGATGCCGCAGATTAACAGCCTCGTCTAGAAAAGTCCTCAAATAGTGGTGGTGAGGGTGCCGCAGGTATGATCCACCTTAGGTTAGGGTGCAGCCCAGTTGTGACTCCTGACATAGGGTGCTTCCAAACAGAGGGCTCCTAGTGCTGACCATCAGAAGGCATTGGGCAGCTATTCCATCTTTTCTTCCTTAAGGGATTTTCCACAGTAAGAAAAAAAAAGAGCTGCTGGAGTGAGATCTCTTCCCCAGAATTCCCTCCCCAGAGAGTCCCACCTGGCACCTACCTTAATAAGAACATAAGAAGAGCTGTGCTGGATCAGAACCAGTTCCATCTCGTCCAGCTTGCTGTTCACACAGTGGCCAACCTGTGAGAGTTGGACTGACCCGGGTTCAAAAGCTCCCCTAGCCAATGACCCTCAGTCCCAGTCACGCAAGCGGAAGGAGGAGATAACAGCAGTTAATAAAGATTAAAGAGTTTATTTGTAAGACCCAATTACATGGGATTAAGGCAATCAATGCATTTCTACTCACTACATCATTGCAGACTCAAACCCACTACCCCAGTGGTAAGGCTAGATGAAGTGAAGTCCAGAACAATCCACATGTCGTGCTGAGACGAACAAGCAGCAGAGAGAGATGGAGAGGAATGACGGAAGGAAGCAAGTGTGCTAGCTTATATACCCCAGACCCTGCACCTATAAATAGGACATTACTCACCCAGTAGTATAACTTATTCATCAACATGTTTATCCAAACCTGTTCAAGGCTGCTGAGTCATATCACCTCGAGACTATGTCTCCTGACCAAAGACCTTCTGTACTTGAACTCAAGTAACACCCACCAGGTCAGGTGATAATCCCGATGTCAGGTGGTAATCTCGTTCTGCCTATGCAAAACCCAACATCCCCCTGCTTTTGCATTTGCGTAGAACGTGGTTATTTACCTCATACAACAGCAACAGCGTTGTTGACATCTGATGCTGTTCTTTCATCTATGGACTTTGATAAAAAACTTTCTTTTGCAGGAATGACTTTACCTGCCAGAAATTTGAACCACCATCAAATCACTTCTGATGTATCCCTCCTTATGACACAGTTTTATTTGCAAACCCAAAACGTTGTGTATTGCTATCTGCCTGCAGCATAGCAATCCTGCCTTGGTTTCCTGAAAAAACTGTAATAGGTTTTTCACATCAATCCCAGCATCATTTAAACATTTTTTACAATTTAAACTATTTAAACAAATGCAATCAGTTCAGCTTCAGTTGAACTCTAACCTTTAGATGATTGTTTCTACAAAATCAATCAAACAAAGTATGATTATAAAAATAACAAACTTCAGGTGTGTTCTTGTTGTTCTTACTATCACAACCACAACTGGCATTTCTGTGAATCTGTAAGCCACCTGTGCTCTGACTTGTAACTCTTAGTCTGAAGTGTGATGTTCCCTCCAGATAACACTCAACTCTTTTTCAGAGCTCTCCAAGCATGTCCTGTTGGTCTAACAGTCTGCCCACTACACTGACAGCAATACCTGGCCTTGTTGCTTGTACAGTAAAGCTCAACAGCCCAATGCTTCTGTGTAGCATTCAAACTGCTTTTCCATCAGCATGTGCTTGAAAATCCCCAATTATTTGGAGTCTCTCACTGAGTTAACTATCTCCAAAATTCTCAATCACATCCATGATATTTCTCTGGTTTGTTTCAGTAAGATACTGCCCTCTTGGTTCTCCCTCAACCTCTATTTACAAATAAACAGTTGATCCACCACCAAGCAGTTTCAATTCAATGAAATTCCAAACCCTGGATCAATTATATCATATTGCTTTTATCTGTCCAGAAAAAACAATAGATCATCCATCAAAACAAAGTACATACGGTCTATGTCCCTGTTCCTCCTGTTCAACAAACAAACATTGATCTGCCTCTCTGTGCAAACCTCACTTCAGCAATGTTTGAGTTCAAAACAGAATTCCAGCCTCCAGCTGATTCTAACTTTTCCTACAGAAAATCTCACAGACAGTTTTCCAAAGACTTCCTCTCATTTAAAATGCTTATGTTCCAATATTTCAATTGTGAAATATCCATACATCTCCACATTCTTAAACATCAGTCTAACTGTTTCCAAAGCAAATTGTTGTTGCACTCACTCATGATTATCCTGCTCCTTTTAACTAAGCAAAAATCACAAGCAACCAATCTTGCTATTTGTCATGTAACCTTTTTCCAATCTGGTTAGTTTTCACTTAAAAAATCTATCTGGTAACAATGAGTTCCATGAACTGCTGTTTGTTTCACCCAGCTTCCATGTTTTGTTCTTTATCCAAAGAATTCAACTCAGCTTGCATAGCCTGAAGCTATGGTTCAGCTTCCTTAACAGACAATTTTTCACCTCTTTGAAATTTTGAAGTTTCAAATGGCTTTTCCTGCAAATTCATCCTGATATCTCACAGGTTGTTTGACTCACCTGTTCCTTACCTCATCAGTTATCAGGTTCCTGTTCCAATAAATTTGCACCAATGATGAACAATCATTTGTTTAGTCTCCACTAAACCAAATGTGTATCAAAGTTTGACAAATTTACCTGACTGTCTTTCAGCAAATGCTTTTCTATTCTGACTCTGAGCTTGATGCATCCCCTGCATTAACAGAATTAATTTTGAAAAATGATCTCACCTTTTCAATCAGCATTATACTAGACACTTCTAGATAATCTCACTATCCAAGTGTTGTTCATGTAAAACACAATATTCTCATTTCTAGAAAAATCTCATGTAAGCTCCCTTACAGATTTCTTCTAACTTTGAGGTGTATGTACCTACATATCAGATCCAAGATCCTGAAATGTTTCTCCAGAAGATTCTTCCTTCTACACTACTTTCTATAAGGTGTACAGTTCAATCACACAGAACTAAAACTTCTATCACGTACATAATCAAAAACATTTAAGAGCTTCTACCCAAACCTCATTATCCAAATTAGTATCACCTCTTCTGAGTGTTTGTTTACTCTTCCACACAATCCATGTGTTCAATATCACATTCTGTTAGAAATGCATCAAAACATGCACTGAATTGAACTTCCCCATATCTGAAAAGAAATAGGTAACATGGGTAATATGCTTGTTTCCCATCCAAGCACAAAACACCTTGACTCTGTTCAATACTCCAGCTTTCTATCTAACATGTACACAACCTGTACTTCGTGTATTGATCAATTGACATCATGAAATAATGTGCCTTTCCTCTAAAAACCATCAGAGTATCCACAAGATTACCATGAACAAATTAAATGAAATGAACTGTTTTTTCAGCTTGCCTTCCAGTTTACCTGTTGAAGCTAGCATCCCTTGTTTATGTGCACAAAATTCTTTTTCATGTGAAAATTACAATTTCCCAATGCTTTCCCCACAACACAGTTTGCATTTTCTTTCACAAGCCTGTGAATCTAAATGATCAAACAATCATGTGATATGCATGCAGGTACATGTCATACATATAAGCATTTAACCTTTTATAGTTGCATCAGTACAACTTTCCATTTCTTTATTACACCATTATAGTATAAAAGAAATAATCCATCTCTTAGCTTTGCCATATAAACATACCTACTAATTATTCAGCATTTTACATTTTGCTACAGAAAAATCCACAATATACTCAAGTCATATATACATTCAGTACATTTCCTGACATTTCAAAGCATATATTACACTTTCTTGAGTCCAAGTTATCCAACTTTCAAGAAATACAGTTTCAAAACATGATTGTTAAACCTCTGGCCATTTGCATAGTCCTCTTCCTGTTTATTTATGTCCAACACAGAAATCTTCGTTTAAACAATCCACTGTTTCTGTCCAAACAAAATAATGTGCATTTTGTTATGTCCTGGGTTAAAACATAAAAGTTTTCCCTTCAGCAGCACCCCTGCTGATTTCAAGCTCCTTCTTCTGTGATCCCACATGAAGAAAATGAAGAACAGCTTCCCATTTTAAGCACAGCTTTCTCTGTTCAAAACTGCCGCGCTGCTTTTCTCTGTTGCTTCAAAACCACGCCTCCGCTGGTTTGATACAGCCTCCGCTGTAGTATCAGGTTTCCCATAATACTGCGACATGACGCTCCAGACGCTTTACCCACGTCAGACGTAATCCACGCATTTGTAATCCAAGCCACTTGTTGACATAGTGCAAAAGATAGCTGATCCGCTGCTGTGTGAAGAAGACTGTAAATGAAATATGATCCTCCTGCCTGTAGTCTGGACTCAAATGAGTTGACACACAGAGCCTCCTGAAGATTATTTCTTTTGCCCGATACAGCTCCTTTACAATCCTTGCTTTTCCAGCAAGCTGTGGAAAAACGAAATCCTTGTGTCCAGCATTGTTGACTGTTCAGCCTGGTAGCTGCCCGAACCGGCACCCCCGTTCACAGTCTGTAGCCTTGGAATTTGCCAAGCCTGGCACCTCCGTTCCAACTGCTTTCAAAACGAAAAATCCTCCGTCTCTCTGTCTCGCATTTTTCAGTTGTGCTGCATTCCAAGCCGCTCTTATCAGCATCCAGCTTTAGCAACAAACCTTCGCCTTCCCGGTTATTTACAAACCGTTCTTACAAATAGTAAACAAATTCTCTTTAACTCTATAACTGCTGAATTTTCTCCAAACTGCGTCTCTGTGGCTTATCTGCCCATCTGAGATAACCATCAGATCGTTATCTGATCCTTATCTGGGCCCATAACCGATGTGAGAGTTGGACTGACCCGGGTTCAAAAGCTCCCCTAGCCAATGACCCTCAGTCCCAGTCACGCAAGCGGAAGGAGGAGATAACAGCAGTTAATAAAGATTAAAGAGTTTATTTGTAAGACCCAATTACATGGGATTAAGGCAATCAATGCATTTCTACTCACTACATCATTGCAGACTCAAACCCACTACCCCAGTGGTAAGGCTAGATGAAGTGAAGTCCAGAACAATCCACATGTCGTGCTGAGACGAACAAGCAGCAGAGAGAGATGGAGAGGAATGACGGAAGGAAGCAAGTGTGCTAGCTTATATACCCCAGACCCTGCACCTATAAATAGGACATTACTCACCCAGTAGTATAACTTATTCATCAACATGTTTATCCAAACCTGTTCAAGGCTGCTGAGTCATATCACCTCGAGACTATGTCTCCTGACCAAAGACCTTCTGTACTTGAACTCAAGTAACACCCACCAGGTCAGGTGATAATCCCGATGTCAGGTGGTAATCTCGTTCTGCCTATGCAAAACCCAACACAACCAGCTGCCTGTCGGAAACCTCCAAGTAGGACATGAGTGCAACAGCATCCTCCCGCCCATGTTACGCAGCAACTGTAGACAGAGGCACACTGGGCACATTCTCACATCACACTAACCCACCCTTGCCATAAGGTTAGTTGTGCGTGAAACAACCCACGGTGAACCTGACAGATGATCCAGCTCACTGTGGGTTGTTGGCCCACTCCTCCTCTCTCAGTCCTCCCATGGATATCCCAGGGGACACCGCAGGAGAAATGAGTCTTTTCCCCACTCCCCGCCATGATTGTGAGCCATTTCAGGCTTGCTGCAGCTTTTTTTCTTTTTCCCCTTCCCCCTCCCACCGGAGATCCGGAAATCAGTCCGGGTTCGCACAACATGACAACCCATCATGCGTAGCAACCCACAATGGGTTATCGTGTCGTGTGAACCCAGTCACTGCCTCTGACACTAGAGGTAGCATATAGCTATCAGGACTAGTAGCCAAATATCTTTTTGGCACCAAAGACCTTTTTATTTTGTCAGTCGTACAGCCTCCGATAGGCTGTAGGATATTACAGAAGGTCTGCCAGCAGAGAGCAGTTCCACAGGCATGGCACATTTATGGCCCCCCAAGGAGCCCCCAGTATACCTATGGAAAGCTCTGCGGGCGTAGAGACTCAGTAGTGTTGGACTGGGACTGGGGAGACCCGAGTTCAAGTTCCCACTCAGCCAAGAAGCTTACTGGGTGACTTTGGGCCAGGCACTAACTCTGGGCCTAACCTACCTCACAGGGTTGTTGTAAAGATAAAATGGAGAGGAGGATTACATACGATACCTTGGACTCCTTGGAGGAAAAGATGGGATATATTAAAAATATGTAGCAAATAAATAGATAAATAGATCTATCACCAGTGGTCGGGGCCGAAAAAGGGTATTCTGTGTGTGTGTGTGTGTGTATGTGTGTGTAAGTGGCCTTAGATACACAGGATTCAAAGCCCCTTTCATTCCCCCGATACGCCCAAATAAAGGGCCTACGCTAGCCCTGGAGACGGCACATTTAATTTCCCTCCCATTGGTGTCAATGGGAGAGAAACAAACAGAACAAAAAAACATGTGTGCAGAGAATACTTTTTTTTAAACGTTGCCCTCCTCTTGCCCCAGCTGCAGCAAGCCAGATGGTGTAGGAAGTAGAATTCTGTGGATTCTGCCTGCCAGGGCCAATGTCAAAGGTAGGCATAGTTGGGCACCTGTCGAGGCCCACCCCTCAGCAGGAGCCCACTGACAAGAGCCCCTGGAGTTGTTGCTCCTCTTCCCCACTGCAGCCTGCCTGTCCACCTGCCTCTCACTCTGGTCCAGATAACAGTGGTGGTGAGGAGGAGGAGGAGCAGGAGCAGGAGATGCCCGTGCTGACTTGCTCACTGCCTCTCTGGTAGAGCAACTCCCCTATGAGGAAAGGTTACAACAGCTGGGATTGTTTAGGTTAGAAAAAAGGTGAGTAAGCGGAGACGTATTTTATAGAGGTGTACACAATTATGCATGGTGCACAGAAAGTGGACAGGGAGACATTTTTCTCCCTCTCTCATAATACTAGAACCCAGGGCCATCCCGTAAAGATGATTGGGGGGAGATTCAGGACAGATAAAAGGAAGAACTTCTTCACACAGTGCATAGTTAAGCTACGGAATTCACTTCCACAAGATGCAGTGATGGCCACCCATTTGGAGGGCTTTAAAAGGGGATTGGACAAATTCATAGAGGGAGAAGGCTATCGATGGCTACTAGTCCTGATGGCTGTATGCTACCTCCAGTATCAGAGGCAGTATGCTGGGGAACATGGGTGGGAGGGCGCTGTTGCACTCATGTCCTGCTTGTGGGTTTCCCATTGTGGCAGGTGGTTGGCCACTGTGTGAACAGAATGCTGGACTAGATGGACCCTTGGTCTGATCCAGCAGGGCTCTTCTTATCTTCTCTGCCTGTCAAGCAAGCAAGTGGTAGCGATGCTGAAAAAGAGGATGAGGAGAAATAGCAGTTGGTGACAGTGCTGGTGAAAAAGTAGCCTCACTGAGGGAGGGGCAGGGGGCCCACTGTGGGTGCATTGCCCAAGTGCCCCCAATAACCTGGAGCCGGCACTGCTGCACCTGCCCCACACCTCCGCAGGAGTGCCCTGCCAGCCATCGACAAGTCTTTGTAATTGAGTGGAAGGACTGGAAGGTCCTTAAACCATCCATTTGTTTTGGATGGTTAGGGTAGAAAAGAGCACACAACTTCTGCCTGTGCTCTTTTCTACCCTAGATTTCAAATGTGTTTATTACTTTACTTATTCATGCTCTTCAGGTTCTCTGCCCTACTTCCAAGGAGAAAACAACAACAACAACCCAGCAACATAACAATCTGCAAGCGCAGACTTCGGCCTGCAAACACTCCTTTGTATCCGTCTTTACAATAAAAAGAAAAGAAAGTATGGCAAGCCAACGGTAGCCTTTTTTGCATGCAAGGAGGAAGGTCATTTGGCTGCGGCCAAGGTTAGCACGAGCTGAAGGAAAAGAACGTTGAACAGGCGGTCTTTCCAAATGTACAGAAAAGTATTTCTTTATTTTAAATACTGAGGTCATCAGTTGGTAACTCATCCGACATTGAAACAATGCAGAAACTTTGGGAGACTTTCCTTTCTTTCCAGTTCACATGAGACATGCAGAAATCACTGAAAAGCCAGCTTCAAATTGTCCTTCTCTTGGGATGCTTTTGGCTGATCCTCATGCTTCCTACATTCTTTGAAACGAAACTGCTCCTTTGTGCCCTTATCACTTGCTGAGCGGGAAGGTTCTCTTTACGGTCAAACGGAGCCAAGGAGATTAGTGCCATATAACTGTCAAGCCACCGGACAGCGTCAAGGCACTGATCCCAGGCACTGAGTGGATGGGACACTGTAGGCAACTCAATGGCTCTATTGCAGTGATGGCGAACCTTTTTGAGCCCGAGTGCCCAAACTGCAACACAAAACCAACTTAATTATTTCAAAGTGCCAAGACTGCAATTAAACCTGAATACCGAGGTTTTAGTTTGAGAAAAACAACTCATACAGTTGTCCGAACTAATTAACATCTTTTGTCTTAAAAGAAAAACACAATAACAGAGCTTTCAATGATACAAACAGTTTTTTGTTGGAAAAAAAATCAACTCAAAAAATTATAATAGTACTAGTTTGTAAACATAGCCTGAAGGGAATTTATACAAACTTTTTAAATAATTAGGCACATGTATTTTTGGATAAGGGATTCTCAACTTGTAATATGATTATATGCCAGACTGAAATTGTATGGGGCAAGCTTTACCCCCGGGTCCTTTCCCTGCTTCTACAGGTGTCGGATTAGTAAAAGTAAAAGTCAACCTGTACTAGGATGAGCAAGATAAACAAGAAAACTAAACGTGCTTAACACATTTTAAACACTTTATGTCTTGGACTGCAAACACTGCATTAGGTAAAAGTTTGCATTGGGCATGCTTTCGCACAATTAATGTGATTTTTGCTGTTGCATGCATGCTGATAATTTGTCAAACCTTGGCTCATACTCCATTAGTTTGACAGCAACACATGCAGCACTCAGGTCAACTGTTAGGGCTCTACATCCAAGCCATGCTCTGTGCATCATTCTTCAAAATCTTTTAAATGTGATAACAATGTAGAAAAAGAATTCTGTAACAGGAGTTCTAGAATAAAATCATTCTGTTCCACACTGTGAGAAAGAACAAGATCATGAGTGTTTTGCAGAAGGGGACGGTCTTTTCACGATCTGGTGACCAATGGCTCAAGTGCCCACAGAGAGGTCCCTGCGTGCCAGCTGTGGCACCCGTGCCATAGGTTCGCCATCACTGCTCTATTGATTCAATGTTCAACAACTTCTCAGCAACAAATCACTGCGGGAGATAGGCCTTGTTTTTATATCGCTCAAACTCGGTTTCCTAAAGTGCATTTGTTTAAGAAGCAGTAGGATCTCATCTCTCATTCATGCCCAAATGCTGGGTGCGTGCTTGTGAGCTCTTTCTTTCTTTCTTTCTTTCTTTCTCGTAAAAGATTTATTATTTTTATTTTAGAACAATTGTATAATGCTTGTAATGTAGGCTATTTCTCACACCCAAATTAGATGTGAAGTTATTATTACAGATTTTTAGCCCAGGCATGGCTGGATTTAAAACAAAAAAGAAAAGATGGTCATGTCTAGAGACAGCCTACCAGAGGTATAACAAGGGATTTATATAGATTGATTCAAAAAGCAAAAGAACAAGAGGATCAGCTTAAGGCAGTATGGGATAATGAATTTGAAGAGGTGACCTCGAAGGTGGGGTGGAACAATATATGGGATAGACGGATTGTGAAAATGATGTCAATTAGGATAAAGGAAAACTTTTATAAACTAATTTGGAGATGGTATTTAACTCCAGTAAGATTAAATAGAATAGATAATAATTGTTCTGCATTATGTTGGAGAGGATGTCAGGAAAAAGGGACATATGCTCATATGTGGTGGAGTTGTAAAAATGTATTGGCGTTTTGGCGAGAGGTTTTTACAGAAATATCGAAAATTATTGGTATTAATTTAGAGGTCTGTCCAAAATTAGCATTGTTATCAATAACTGAGAAGCTTATTTGTGATCAAAATACGAAGGAGTTAATTGTAAACTTGTTAACTGCGGCCAGGCTAATGATAGTGAGAAATTGGAAAGTACAACATGTTTTCCTAATAACAGACTGGTATAAGGAAGTTTGGGACATAGCCCTAAATGATAAACTAACTAGTAGTATCAAATGCAAAAAAGGATTGCTAAAGAAGAATAATTTTATGGAGATATGGAATCAATTACTAGATTATGTATTAATAAAGGGGAAGGGTAACATGCATTGTCAGGATATGTTATATTTTTGGAATTTAGAATTTATTTGATCAAGAGGATAGAAATATATTAATTGGTCCCTTGGAGGGTGGGGGGAGCACTTCATGATTTATTGTATGTTGATTACGGTATGTTATATTTGTGTGATAATCTTGTATTTTGTTATATATATTTTTTGTTATAATTTGTTTTGAAAAATAAATAAAAATATATTAAAAAAAATTAAAACAAAAAAATGCTATGGGGTGAAGTAGATCTGGACTATGCTATGGTGCGGCTTTAACCCCTTGACTCCCACACTGACCCAATCAAAATAGGATCCTCCCGTGCCAGCTATTTTCTTTCTTTCTCGCACAAATGGGAGCTTTTCTTCCAATGCAGATAGGAAGCAGGGTCCCAATCCGGACCAGTTTACAATATTTGGTGGTAGTGGGAACTTCAACAAAATGTTGTAGCATATCTTCTCTAGTTCAGGGTTCCACCCATCAATGCTGTCCTCTAGGCTACTGCATTCTGACTATATCACCCCCAGCTTTCCGTTTTCCTTTTCCAACTGACACTCAACATTCCTTGGATATTGAGCTTGCTCAGTCCTTGTAGTATTCTAATACGAGTTCCTTGTGCATCTGCCACATGACAGCACATCTGCCTGCAGGCTCTTGGGGAATATTTGAACAGTTGCTTTCTTAAATAGATATCAAACAGGACTGGTCCTGAGGCGTGCACACACACAACTTAACTGATGGAATGGAAGAGCACAAAACGTAAGACCCAACCACTGGGTCATAGGAAGTTGAGTGGCTACAGCCAATCTCCATCTCTAATCCTTTACACACCACAGTCCTCATTGGGCTTTTTTTTTTGTTGCACCCCTTTGATATTTTGGTACTTATGCAAACCTGGATGTTCCCCCAAGTATGCAGATACTTTCCTCTTGTTTCTCAGTGGCCCCTTCTTGACCCCAGCACTCACTGCCTGAATTTGCTATTAGAGAGGGTGATGTGTTAATACATTAGGGGAGACAGAGTGTATTATTCTCATTTGTAATTCACCGTTATTCAATATTTACTTAACATGCCAGCCTTTTCTTTCCGGAAGGAGATCGCTGTGGATAGAGTAAACCCAGGAAAGGTTCTGTTGACTTGCTTTCCACTCCAAGGAACACGGGAGAATATTTAGAATGCTACAATCTTAATAGTTCCTCTGTCACATCTTCTAAATTTTTGATCTTTTTTTTTAAAGCATGAATGATTCATGTTTAATTTCCTTTGGCAAACATCACATACACAAGTGCAGAATGATGCCCAGTCCATTTCTGACTGGGCTACTGTTACCAGTGACAAAGTTTATCATATCTGAGGTGTAACATTATGCAAACATTATGCAAACATTACAAACATTATGAAGGTTGTAAAAATGGAGCTAATGTTTGAGAGCTGAAACATGAGACCATGCATTGCTTTTTAAAATTTTATTATACTATTCCAAACAAGCTATCTTCTGAGATCTACTAACACCAATATACAAGTCAAAGGCTAGGATCCAAAGATCTGCAAGGGCTTGGACAATGTTTCTTTTGTTCCTATAAAGAGCAGACCAAAAAAACACCACGCTATATATCCCAAGATGGTGGAAATGCAGGGGTACAGCAGAATCTCAGCCTGCAGACCTACTTTGGCCCTGCGTCTTCCTAATCCAATCCACGGAGCTGCCTTGTGTTCCTCAAGGGGGTGGAACCTGGACGATTTCCACTGGAGGATTCCCCCATTGAGGAATCTCTGCTGTTGTCCCCAATCATAGATTGGAGATTCCCCTGAGCTTCACTCCCCCTTCCCCTCCCAACTGGCCACACCCACTGATGTCGTGGACGGCCTGGTGGGTAGGGGCAATTTGCCCCCCAGTGAAGATTAGTTTTGCACGCATATCTCAAATCAGAGACCACAATAGTCTTTGGCAACTTACCTCCTCTGCCACCCTCTGCAAGTCAGGCAGTTTAGGATCTGTGGATCAAGGGTGCATTCTAGCCTGCTGTTCTTCTGAATATAGTCAGCTCAGCCCACAGGCTGATGCGGACACACTGAGCCTTCTAAAATCCTCACTGAGCGATTTATCCTATTGAGGCAGGAGCCAGAACCGTGAGCTTTTTGGGCTGTTGTGTGAGGCTGCCTTGTTAGTCCAAGGGCCCATGTCAAAATTCTTACGTCATAAGGTGCAAATGGTTTGACTATCTACACCAGCAGAAGTTCCCAACCTGTTTGAACCCATGGCCACACTTGGGAATTTGAGAAACTGCTGTGGGCACCACCACAAAATACCTAATCAGTGGGTCATCGTTTTGGCGCCTACCCGTCACGTCCATAGATCTTAGACCAGTGATGGCGAACCTATGGCACGGGTGCCACAGCTGGCATGCAGGGACCTCTCTGTGGGCACTCGAGCCATTGGTCACCAGATCGTGAAAAGACCGTCCCCTTCTGCAAAACACTCATGATCTTGTTCTTTCTCACAGTGTGGAACAGAATGATTTTATTCTAGAACTCCTGTTACAGAATTCTTTTTCTACGTTGTTATCACATTTAAAAGATTTTGAAGAATGATGCACAGAGCATGGCTTGGATGTAGAGCCCTAACAGTTGACCTGAGTGCTGCATGTGTTGCTGTCAAACTAATGGAGTATGAGCCAAGGTTTGACAAATTATCAGCATGTATGCAACAGCAAAAATCACATTAATTGTGCAAAAGCATGCCCAATGCAAACTTTTACCTAATGCAGTGTTTGCAGTCCAAGACATAAAGTGTTTAAAATGTGTTAAGCACGTTTAGTTTTCTTGTTTATCTTGCTCATCCTAGTACAGGTTGACTTTTACTTTTACTAATCCGACACCTGTAGAAGCAGGGAAAGGACCCGGGGTAAAGCTTGCCCCATACAATTTCAGTCTGGCATATAATCATATTACAAGTTGAGAATCCCTTATCCAAAAATACATGTGCCTAATTATTTAAAAAGTTTGTATAAATTCCCTTCAGGCTATGTGTACAAACTAGTACTATTATAATTTTTTGAGTTGATTTTTTTTCCAACAAAAAACTGTTTGTATCATTGAAAGCTCTGTTATTGTGTTTTTCTTTTAAGACAAAAGATGTTAATTAGTTCGGACAACTGTATGAGTTGTTTTTCTCAAACTAAAACCTCGGTATTCAGGTTTAATTGCAGTCTTGGCACTTTGAAATAAATAAATTGGTTTTGTGTTGCAGTTTGGGCACTCGAGCTCAAAAAGGTTCGCCATCACTGTCTTAGACTCCCTAGGCCGTTGGCTCCCTCCTTTATGGCCTTTAGGTGAATTGTGAACACTTAAAAATAAAAAATCTCCAGGGAGCTGTGCAGGTCCATTTGGGGGGGGATCTGCAAAAAATAATAATACTTAGGTAATAACTTTTATTAGGGTTGATTAAAATGTATCCAAGTAGTGAACAAGCTTTTAAGTTGCGTAGAACTTGAAAGCTTGGATGCCACTGTGGGACATTTTAGTTGGTCCTAATAAAAGGAATCACATTGCATTTGATGAGAGGAGGCAAAACGGGATTTGATAGCTGTTCTTTTTTTTTAGTTAGGATGACTGTATTGTTTTTAGAATTATTTTAATGATGCTTATTTGGGATAATTTTTAACCGTGCATCTTTATTATGTAAATGTTACAGCCTTGAGTATCTTGATAGAGATTTCCAAGGCCTGTTGCTGATTTAATGTATGTGAAAGAAGACTTCATAACAGCAATGTTGGAATAATGAAATCTGGGAGGAGTACGGTGGGTGAGTCCTACATTTATAATTGTATTTTATCTTGTTTTTAGCCTCTGTACATCGCCCAGGGTGGCCGGTTGCCGGCCAGATGGGCGATTAACAAATGTAAATAATAATAATAATAATTAATAATAATGTGGAAAAAGTCCTACAACTCCTAGCATTTCTTAGCCAATGCAGCTGGCTTGGGCATGCTGGGAGTTGTAGGACTTTTTTCCTGTCTAGATCCGCATAGGATTGTGCCCTGAATAACGACAACGGGTCAGCAGGGAAGACGGAATTGAGGAGCTGAGCAACTGCGAGCCCGCCCGCGGCTGATTTCACACTGAGGCAGTTCTCACGGACGCGTCCTCTTGTCCCTTCCCAAACCGGAAGCGCTTCTTCGACACCGGAAGTTCTAGGCTGCCGGGGCGGCCGAGGGGGGCGTTTCGTTCGAGTCCTGACAGAAAGAACCGAAAGGAGCCGGGGAAGCTGGAGGGAGGCCGGGCAGCTCGGGCTGCGGGTCAGTGGATGACTTGGGGCGCTCCGAGGGGAGGGGAAAGGGAATAGGAATGAAGCGGGAGGGCGCGAGGGTACCCGGATGTGGGTTGGGTTGGGGGGAACGAGGTGCAGTGTTGTGACGTCAAGTGGGTGAGGTGGCAGTTAAAGGGCGGGGGGGCAGTGACGTCGTGGCTCGGGGTAGTGGTTGGTTGGTTGGCTGGCCGGTTGGGGCAGCCTTCTCCAACCTGGTGCCCTCTAGACTACAACTCCCACCATCCCTAGACTACAGTATGGAATGATGGGGTGTGTGGTCCAAGCACATCTGGAGGGCAGCTGGTTCCCGAACCCAGTGCCCTCCAGAGGTGTTGGACTGCAACTCCCCCAGTCCTCAACCAGCATGGGCCATGCTAACTGAGGAATGTGGGCCTTGTAGTCCAACGCCTCTGGAGCGCACTGGGTTGGAGGTGCCTGGGTTAAGAGTGTCAGGATACGACCGGAGAGACTCTGGTTCAATCAGCTATGAACTCAGGGCACTTTCTTTCAGTCTAGCCTTCCTCACAGGGTTGCTGTGAATTAAAATGTGGAGCGGGGCCATTTGTACTGCCATTTGCTTCTTGGAAGAAAGGTGGGATATGAATGTAGTAAGTGGATCAGTTACATATTAGAATTGGGATGGGGTCGGGCTGCCCACTAGTCACAGACTTCACCCCCTTGCCAGAATAGGAGGATAGATAATAACGGGTGAGGGGGTGGGGGAGATTGTGTGGTTTTATCCTGCGTTTGGTTGCCAGTCTCTCTTGCTCCCATTTGCCATAAGAGGAATTAAAAATAAAAAGGTCATGTCCAGGGGGTTGGAGGTGGAGAGTGGCACTCTCTACACATGGCCAGGATTGTGTGTGTGACCTTAACATTTCTCTTAAGGAAAGCCCTGCTGGGTTAGACCCAGGGTCCATCTACTCCAGCCGTCCCCAATGTGACGCCCTCTAGATCTGTCGGACTACAATTCCCACACTGGTGGCCATGTTGGCTGATGTGGTTCAACACATCTGGAGGGCACCAGGTTGGGGAAGGCTGATCGACTCCCTACATCCTGTTCCCTACAGTATTCCCAGCCAGATGCCTCCTGTGCGGCCATGAGCAGAGTGTGACCACTCAGTGCTTCTCCGTTGTATGTCCCCAGAGGCTGGTACTCAAGAGGTATCCTATACATGGAGGCTCCGTTCCTATCTGTCATGGCCAATAAGGATATGAGCATTGCTGGATATGGACCAGGGTCCATCTAGTCCAGCATCCTGCTTCCCACAGTGGCCAACCAGATGCCTCTGGAAAGTCCACAAGCAGGACACAGAGGCCATAACCCTCTCTTTTCGTTGCTCCTCGGAGGCGGACGTTCAGAGGTGCACTGCTTCTGAACATGAAAGTTCTGTCTAGATTTCCTAGTAAAGAGCCACTGATATGCCTGTCCTTTTCCATGAGTGTGCCTACGTGCAATTCTGTATGCCTAGGTAGAAGTAAGCCCAGTGAGTTGAATGGGGCTAATTTCCAGGGAAGGGAAACTGTGGCCCTCCAGATGATGTTGGCCTACAGTCCTATCATCCCCGACCATTGGCCATGCAGGCTGGGTCCAGTGGGAGTCCAAAAACATGTGGAGGGCCACAGCATATGGGATTCCAGCCGGATTCTTTCTAAAGTCATTGGAGGGAGCAATCCTATGGCCCCTAGAGAGCGTCTGAGGGGCCATAGGATATTTTGGATTCCCAGCTCTGAGGTTGGATCCGGGAATCAGAGTCCTACTCTCCTCCCCCTTGCAGCCGTTGCTGAAAAAAAAAAATGTGCCAGCTGCTTCTCTGAGATTGGGAAATCAACCTCGGAGAGTGGGAAAAAGGGGGCATTTCGGTGGGCAGGCAGGGGAGGCAACTGAAGAGGCCGGGATATGGGTTATCCTGAGGTCGCCACAGCCGCCTCCTTTCCCCTTGTGAAATGCTGTCGCCAGGCAGGCAAAAAAGCCCATCTAGCGAAAATGTGGGGCATGAGGACCGGGAGGCGAAGAACGCCTCTGCCACTCTTCCCGCCCTGCATAGGATGCTCGTAAGCCTCTGAGTTCAGTGGCTTATGAGCATCGAGGGCACGACCCATAGGATTGCACCTTAAGACTAGTAGCTACTGAGAGAGCTTTGGCAATTAGCCGGTATAGAAATGTAATAAAATTAAAAATACTGATAGCCTTATTCTCCACGAATTGACCAATTCCCCTTTAAAGCCATGTAATGTAGTGGCCATCTCCACATCTTGTGGCAGCGAATTCCTGAAATGAACTATGCAGAATGTGGACAGAGTGCTTCATTCTGAATCTGCACTGCCAATCAATTTCAAGGAGTGACCCTAAGTTTGTTTGTTTGTTTGTTTGTTTTTATATATGTTAAAAATTGTATCTCACCTTTCTCTATAAGATAAAGAAATGTGAGCTACAAACGGCATAGAAACATTCAAAGCAAAGCAAATGTGACATCTTTAAAACTACACAAAAAGAGAATGTGAAACATCAAGTTCTAGTATAATGGAGACAGAAATGGAAAATTTTCTGTGGAAAAAGAAAGCACTGGAAAATTTTCCGCCCCACATCACTGCAGCGGGGTGGGCTTTGACGGGTGCCTGACAAAGCCAATCCCATCACCAGCCCTGTGTAGAACTCTTGTATGTCGAGGAGGATCCTGGAGCATGTTCTAGGGAGCGCATTCAGAGCACCACTGAAACCTCACTGACACCCTGTGTGAACCGAGAGTGAGCTTGCCAAGAATACGCCCAACATTCTTCTGTAGCTGGATGTTGTAGGAGGATAAGCTGTCTCCTAGGCAAGCTTGTCTGTCTTTACCGTCTTATCAAGGAGCCTCTGCTAATCTTCTGAAGAACCTTGAGGTTCTCTGGAACGCAGTTTGAGAAACGAAAAAGATACAAGAGCTGAGAGAACATTTCTCTTACTCTGCATGCATTGGTACAAGCTTGTTTTGGACACCTAAGGCAGCCTTCTCCAACCTGGAAGACCTTCTGATGTGTTGGAGTACAACTCCCAGCATCCCCAGCCAGCATGGCCATGGTGGCTGGAGATGGTGGGAGTTGTAGTCCAACCCATTGGGAAGGCGCCAGGTTGGGAAAGGCTGCTCTGTGGATGCTTGAATGGTTAATCAGATGCAGAAGAGATGAGTGTATGATATTATCCAGTCTCTCTGCTCTATGTATACTTTATTTATTTATTTCTTATATTTATTAATCGCCCATCTGGCTGGTCACCCGGCCACCCTGGGCGATGTACAATTAAAATAATACAGTAAAATAATACAATAAAATACGATAATTAAAACAGTATAAAAAATTCTTTTAAAATCCTAACCCACCCCATACTCCTTAAGCACTGGCGTGATGTGATCACGCCAGCGGCTGCCCTTAATCAGGCGAGCCGCCGCGTTCTGTACCAGCTGAAGCTTCCGAACTGTCTTCCAGGGTAACCCCACGTAAAGCGCATTACAGTAGTCTAGGCGAGATGTACTTGATGTTCGTTCATGAAAGAAAGAAAGAAAGAAATGATCGCTATAGGCAGTGGCCTTCATGACTGCTGACAATGATAGGTTCCTGTTGCTAAAGAAGCAGCTGTCTATAGCAAGCAAGTGTGGTCAAGCCCAGACCAAGATATTCTGGTGGCTGAGGCAGAAATTCCTAATGCCACCTGTTAACATGTGGCACAATCCACTGGGAAGTTCTGCACAAGCCCCGCTGAACTGAAAGGGAGTTGCGCAAGAACATAGGCGTGCTCATCATTTCGACACAGCTTACACAGGAGAACTTCCCGGTGGATTGTGCTCCTGCTGCCAGCGCTAATAGAAAAATTAATGGAGGATGAGTCTTCCCGACAATTCTATACCCTGATTGCTAAATGTACAGAAGCAATATGCTTCTGAATGCCAGATGTTGTGAACAAACAACAGGGGAAACGCTTCGACCTTCTTCCAGAGGCATCTGGAAACATTTTGCCTGACATTTGGTGCAGCAAGGCAGTTCTCTTGTGATGTCTCCCACTTTTGCAGCCCTTAATGGCGCCCAGGTCTGCAAGATGGATTCTCGCAGGGCAGTTCTTAAGTTCCTTTTCCAAATGGAGATAAATTGTGGAACACAACAAAACGTTTTTTGTTTTAAATGTTGGTCTCAAACTATTGATTTTGTGATTTTTTTATACTGTTCAGCACTCCTTAGGACAGCCTTCTCCATGCTGGGTGGGGATAATGGGAGTTGAAATCCACAACGTCTGGAGGGCACCAGGTTGGGGAAGGCTGCCTTCAGGGCTTCATGCAACAAGGCTTTGGGTATGCCCCCCCCCCTGACCCTAATACTTGGGTTGCACATAGGCTTTGTTTATGTAAAAACACAGGTCATGTTTCTAGGTGTGGCTGCTGTACCAGGAACAACTTGTCTCGTGTGCTGTTGGTTGTAGATTCTTGAAACAGTTCCTGATGCTCCCTTTCTCTCTCTGTGTATGTGTGTGTGTGTGTGTGTGTTTTTTACAAGGCCAAGATAACACGGCAGCATGCCAGCATTGCCGCTGGATGAGCTCCAGTTTACGGAGAAAGATTCTCTGACTGGGAAAACGAAAACTTTACCGGCACTGGTAAGCAGAGTGCTTTCTGCGTTCAAGAAGCCTGACGTATTGTCTTATGGGTTTCAGTTAGTGGAGGTAGTTAAGCTGGCCGAGGGGCCATCACACACTGTAACTTCTATAACCTTTTTGTGAAAATGGAGAGTTGATAAAGATTTGAAACACCCAGCATAGTGGCCATCAGTCTTGTCTAGGATTGCCAATTTTTGAAATAAAAATTTCTGGTCCCTGGTTAGGGCGCTGGGTGTGGAGCACAGCAGTCTTTGGCATGTCAGGGGAGTACCTAACACATAAGCCGTCTGTTTGCCTGAGGCAGTGCTCCCAAACCAGGTGCCCTTCCCATGTGTTGGACTACAACTCCGCTCATCCCCAGCCAGCATGGCTTGGCTGGTGGTGATAGGATTGTAGTTCAAAACAGCTTCTTATATGCACCCTGCTTGCCCCTCACTCCTATAGGGCATATCGGAAGCTGCCTTATAGCGAGTCCCTGTAGCTTAGCTGATTGGCAGTGGATCTCCAGGGTTTCAGGAAGGGAACTGTCCTAACCCTAACTGGAGATACCCGGGATTGCAACTGGGACCTTTTGCATGCAGATAAGGTAGTCTGCCACTGGGCTGTCGCCCTTGCCCCTCTTAAAGAGCAGTGGGTCCAAAAGCAAAATGACAACAAAAAAAGAGGCCATCTTTTTCTCCTGGTTGACTGTCAGTCCTAGTCTTAACTGGGCACCAAGTGATCCATCACTTTGTATTCAGGGCTGTATGTATTCTGCACTTTTAGAAAAACCTGCAGCTAGAATTCTGCAAATGTGCATGATTTATTTTGTTTTATGTATTCTTCAATGTGTTACTATTTTGCATGGCTTATTCTTCTGCTAATCATGGGGAGAAGCCAGGTGCTATATAGGGTGCCAGACCTCTATCCCCACCCTCTGGAAATCTCATTCAGCCACCTCTCTGGCTTCTGTGATCTCGGCAGGCATTGGCCCACACACCTTTGAGTAAGAGCATACCTTTATAGCTTGAAATGTTGCTTGAACCGTTGCTTTTTTGAAAAAATGAAGGCTGTACTCCTAAACACACTTGTTAGGGAGAAAGTCCAATTGAATACAGTGGGACTTACTTCCGAGGAAACATGCTTGGGGTTGTGCTGGCCAGGTGAGATTCTTAGGAAGTTGAATTCTGCAGCCTGCGAGATATTTAGCATCTTTTCTGCACTCCGGCAGAAATTGTACCCTCCTAGCTGCTTCCTTTGTTCTGAGCAGGGGAGCAGAATGCTGCGTTTCTTGAGGCTTGCCTCCTTTTTGGTTCTGTGTTGCTGCTGATATCCCATAATTCCCTCTCTGGCCTCCTTTACTCTTCCACCCCCTGGCCAGTGTCTCTGAATTATGCATCTGGGTTTTGGTGCAAGGACTCTGAGTTGGCATTCGGGAGTATGATAATAAGCTTTGCCCCTTCCCCGCCATGTTTCCAGAACAGAAGCTATAAAGCAGCCTTCCTCAACTTGGTGCCCTTCAGGTGTGCTGGGCTACAACTCCTGCCATCCTCAGCATGGCCATTGGCTAAGAATGATGGGAGTTGTAGTCCATCACATATGGAGGGCACCAGGTTGGGGAAGGATGCTGCCTATAGATAAAGCATCCTTTGTCTGTTGAACCTGCTCGATGAGTTGCAGGAAGAAGTGAGTTCATGTTCATAAACCAGAAAATGCTTAAGTCCCATTGAAGTTGTTTTAACTGCGCACTGAAGTCCCATTGATTTAAATGGAAATGAAGTGTACTTGACTTCCCCCCCTCCCCTCTGGGGCTCCAGAAAGGGTTTCTCAAACCTGTCACAGTGAGCTCTGTAGCTCAGGTCAGGAAAGTTGCAAAACGAGTTTGAGCAGAAACCACAGCAAGACACTAAAAATATTAGTAAAAAACCTCAAACCGCATAGGACAGAACAAATAGACACGTGTACTCCTACGAGCAATGTTGAATCTATGATCTTCCAGCTCCCTAAAAAGCTCCCCGTCTGTACACAGTCAGAAAACATGGGCCTCTCGCTTTCACCTGATGGCGTGGTGTGTCCACTGTAGGATCCTGGAGCAGAAATATTCAACCTATCCAAAGGATGCTCTCGGTCTTCTGCTGTTTTGTTTTGGAAACATGGCAGGGGCCGGAGGAAGCTACTTACCTTCACGGGAGCTGGGCTGAGTGAATGCAGTGAATCATGCAGGACTCCGAAAGTGTTCTTGTAAAAGAGTTCTTCCCCAGACCACTGATCAGCAGTGCCTTTGTGATGGAAGAGAAAGGAACTGCCGCCAGCAAACCAGAGGGAGCAAACATGAAGATTCTTGCTAACCGCAGGCCAAGTTTCCTACAAACATGAGAAATGTCCCTGGCTGTCAAGAGTCTTTGAGAGAGCTCAAACAGCAACACCAAGGACTACTGTTTAGTCTTGGGTCTGTTGACACCCGTGGCATTTTGTTTTTCTGCAGCATCCAAAGAAGAAAACAGAGCGCTCCTTTGTGCTGTATAAGCCCCCACCGAAAGCCAAAGATCCCGCATTGCTGGAGGAGTTCTTGGAGCGAGCCACGTTCGTTGCAGATGATCTGGATTGGCTTTTGGCTTTGCCTCATGATAAATTCTGGTGCCAGGTATCATTGAATTGTAAATAGTAGAGGAATGTGTGTGTGGTGGAGGAGGAAGAGTATCTTCTTGGCTTTCAAAGGTATTTGTATATGCAAGTATTTTTGTTTCATAGCATGACCTTTCTCAACTTCTCAGGGCAGGTATCTCAATAGAAATGACAACTCTTATGGTTCTGTCACACTCCATGGTGACCAAGAAACAAAATCTTTGGCAGAGCTATGCAGATATGACCAAGCTTGATTTTTAATACCTGGTGACACTGGAAACCACCAGGAACAGGTTTATCTCTCACCGCAAAGGTATTGCCAGTGGACCCCTTTACTTTCTGCTCTATTACTGACTGCCATTTGCTCTTAGGGGGAAATGAAAAGCACTGGTTGCATCTGGAGTGAGGGCAAAAAGTGTCTTCTCCCCGGATGCTCTTCAGTTCCTAGTACAAGTTTAAATCATGGTAAAACGCAATTAAAAAAAACCAATCATTAAAATAAAAAAAGAGCGATAATAAAACATCATGAAGATAACCAGTGGTAGCTGACAATGCTAGTGGTCAGAGAAATGCCTGGGCAAACAGATGTGTTTTAAGTCGTTGCTGGAAGCACTCCACTCTAGGAGCCCACCAAATCTCAATGAGGTCATTCCATATGGTGGGTGCCACAACTGAGAAGGCCCTCCTCTGCACCATGGCCATACAAACCTCAGTAGACTGAGGTATGGTGAGCAAGGCCTCCCCCTCAAAACACAGAGATGGGGGCAGCCTGTATGGAAGAAGGCGTTCTCTTCATCCTAACTTACCCCATAGGGTGGCTGTTAGGATAAATCGGTAAGGATTATAAATAGCGAGCTTTATTCAGTAGATTAATCAACATAAACTTTAGGGCACAATCCTATGCCTGTTTAGACAGAAAAAAGTCCTACAACTCCCAGCATTCCCCAGCCCCATGCTGGCTGGGGAATGCTGGGAGTTGTAGGACTTTTTTCTGTCTAAACAGGCATAGGATTGTGCCTTTAGTTGATTAATTGGTGAGAGCAAATTGGTGAGCCAGTGTGGTGCAGTGGTTCGGGTGTCAGACTAGGACTGGGGGAGACCCAGGTTCAAATCTCTACTCAGGCATGAAACCCACTGGGTGACCTTGGGCCAGTGACTTTCTCTCTCAGCCTAACCTACCTCTCAGGGTTGTTGTGAGGATAAAGTGGGTGAGGGAAAGAACCATGTTTGCCGCTCTCAGCTCATTATTATTATTAATTATATTTATACCCCGCCTTTTTTCCTGCAATGAACCCAAGGCGGCTTACATAATCCTCCTCTCCATTTTATCCTCACAACAACCCTGTGAGGTAGGTTAGGCTGAGAACCTATATGAGCTGAAATAAGAGATGACACACACAACTCTTGACCCACAATATTTGATTGAGGGGACACAGCCTCCAAAACGAAGAGAACACACAATATGAATCAATTAATACATGAACTGTTTGGATAAGATCTCCATGTATTGAAATATTTCAAGCTATGTCAAAAATAAGCAATTCAAACACCAGCTCACACCTCAATCTCCTCCATAGCTTTTGAGCTCTCTGCTAGTTCCACCCTTATGTCACTTTATATATGAAAGAGAATGACATTTTTCTGGTGTTAACTGGTAGCATGTCCCACTGGTGGGTACCTCATATTGATACATAATCACTTTCCACATGTTGTGCACCCACCCCTGCTTTAAATGATGGCAAAGAGTTCCTGTGTGTATCAACTAGCCTTTACTGCATCACTACTGGAAGTAAAGATGAAACTTATCTCACCCTTGGAGCAAGGGTGAGATAAAAATGTAATGATGGCACAATCCTTTGCATGTTTCGATAGAAATAAGTCCTACAACCCCCAGCATTCCCCAGCCAGCCATGCATGTCTGACTGGGGAATACTGGGAATTGTAGGACTTATTTCTGTCTGAGTATGCATAGGATTGCACCCTAAATAAACTAAAATTTATAAAGCTTTTTTTTTTTTTTTTAACTCCGAGAAAAGTGCTAAGAAATAAGTAATATAATATCTGAAAAGCGGGTGGCTTCAGCATTACACCCACCATAAATGTGTGGTAATGAAACTTTAAAACTTGTGGGTTTTCCCTGAGGTCAGTAGAACCTTTGCTTGCAATGTGCTGGCTCAGTCCGAGTGAACGTGCAAAATATATGCTGTGATCTGGCGTGCTACTCTGGCCCCTCGACCGATTTCCCATGAGGCCTCTGTTTTCTTGTGGCAGGTGATCTTTGACGAGACACTCCAGAAATGTCTGGATTCGTACCTGCGCCATGCCCCTCGCAAGTTTGACGCAGTGGCAGATGCGCCCCGAGAGGTGAATGACCTACAGAAACGCCTTCATCGGAATGTTTTCCTAACCTTCCTCCGAATGTCCACTCACAAAGAATCCAAAGTAAATACCACTTCTTTCTTTACTCTGCATGTTTTTGAGATATGTATACAGATTTTGAGGTTGGGGGGGAATGGCGGGTTTCTGTTTGTCTTTCCTAATGGCTTTCCCTTCATAGGTTCCACTTTAGTAGCCTCCCTCCCCCCATTCAAATATGATTCCCTAGTCATTAATGAATTGAAGCACAGTATGCCCTTATGAATCCAAATGGTTTTTGGGAAATGGTAATGTATTTGTTTAGGCATATAGTCCATTCTGTCCCTGAGGTCGTGGTGGAAAGGAACGTTTTCTTCTTTCATTAGTCCTCACAAACACCCTGTGTTAGGGGTGGGGAACCTTTTTTCTGTTGGGGGCCACGTGCCTTGTGGTCGGTGGCGTCGGAGCCAAAATTGAGCAGGGCAACCCCATTTCTGTCTGCCACTGCTTTCTCTCCCCCTCTCCCTTTCCAGGCAGTGGGCTGCCAGGGGAGTCACAGATCGTTCTTGCTAGAGGTCTGAACTGATTGCTTGCAGAAAACCATTGATTGATTGATTGATTGAAAGTATTTTTATCCTGCTCTTCAGTTAAAAGGGCTCCCGGACTGGCTTACATACAATCAGAAAAAACAAGACAGTTCCTGCCTGCAGGCTTACAGTCTAAACAGACATGACACATAAGGAAAAAGGAATGGGGAGGGAAGAGGAAAAAGATTAAAGGCACAATCCTATGCAAGTTTAGACAGAAAAAAGGCCTACAACTCCCAGCATGCCCCAGGCAGCCATGCTGGCTGGGGCATGCTGGGAGTTGTAGACCTTTTTCTGTCTAAACAGGCATAGGATTGGGCCCTAAATCTCTCAGCAGGGCTGGTGGAATGGCCCCACTTCCCCCTCTCATTTCAGTCAGTACAGCCTGCTGGAATGGCTGGTGGTGGTACTTTTGAAATTAGGCTGAGGGCTGCAGTTTGGTTAGCCCTGCTGTATGTAGTGGCATACTGTTATGTATTTTTAGTGAAAGAAGAACTGAGTTTGAGCCTAGGTTCCTGATTCCTGCTGTATTTTGTCTGCTTCTCCTATAGGTTGCCCTCTTGTATTGCAGTGCACCCGCATCCTGGGCCCGTGTACTATACACAATTCCTCCACAGCCATTATCACAACACTGGGCATTTTGCTAGCTATTGATTAAAAAATTCTATCTCTTTTCTCCGTCCCACATAGGATCATTTCATCACACCGTCTGTTTTTGGAGAGATCCTTTACAATAACTTCTTGTTTGACATTCCCAAAATCCTGGATCTGTGTGTGCTCTTTGGAAAAGGCAACAGTGCTCTACTCAACAAGATGATTGGTTAGTTACGGAATGGTGGGGTGGGGGTGTGAAAGGTTTTCGGGGGGTGTGGGCTCTAGAAATCGAGGATTAGATTGGACCTGCCACTTCTCAGTCCAGTATCCTTTACTCATTGTAAGGGGCAAACTGGTTTCTTTCTGCATTTAGTTTTCGTAATCTTTCTTTCATTTCCGATCTAGTCAGGCTAAATAAGGTTTCCTTATTGGTGAACAGAAGATCAGTAAACAGCTATGCAGAACTTTAAAGAGAAGCTGTTCCAAACTGGTCCTTTGCAAAAGGGACACTGAAGTGAAATGCCAAGGGTAGGAAACCTGTGGCCCTTCAGATGTCGTTGGACTCCCAACGGCCCTGACCAGCATGGTCAGTGGTCAAGGATGATGTGAGTTGTTGTCCTAAAAACCATCTGGAGGGCCACAGTTTCTCCGCGGCTGGCATAAAGAAAGAATAGAAAGGGATAATTCACGTGATGATTCCACTACCTCAAAATGGGGCTGCAGCTCAGTGGTAGAACAGTTGCTTTGCATGCAGAAGGTCCCAGGTTCCATCCCTGACATCTCCAGGTAGGGATGGAGAAATTCCTGCCCCAAACCCTGGAGAGCCACTGCCGGTCAAGTGTTGATAATCCTGGGCTAGATGGACCAAGGGTCTGACAGTATAAGGCAGTTTCCTATGTATTTCTTGCATTGTATTTCTTGTATTCTTTTGTAAACCACTTTGGGATTTGTGTAAATTAGAGGTGCATAGAAATATTGCTAATAATAATCTGCTTTCACCACCAGCCATCTCTGTGTTGACTTTTAAGGAGAGAATAAATGAAGACCAGTATTTCCAGGGTGCCTTACAAGGATTCTGTGAATCGCAAATGGAGCGTTAGATCGACACATCTCACGTTGTTGAGATTCTGTTGTCATCTCTTTCTCTTTCTCTCTTTTTAAACAACCCACGAGACTGAAAGCATAAGCAATCCCCTCAAAGCTGGACTAAGCAAACTGGCATAGAACCAGCACAGCAAACTCACATGCTCCACTTTGTTCTAATAGTACTTCAAGTGAGTCCCCAGCCAACATGACTAATGGCCAGGACGATGGGAGTTGTAGTCTGAGAACATCTGGAGGGCCAGAGGTTACCCCACCCCTGCTGCATCCCCTCCCCTCTTTGTTGTACTTTCCCTCTGAACATCCAGGCTTGAATCAGGGATCTGGATCTGGGGAAAGATCTTCAAGAGGAAGCCCACTTGGGTACATTCTAGGCCCCTTGCCTGAATTTTCAGCTTTTATTTAAGAAGTGTGCGGGCAGCGTCCTACCCAATTGCTTGTCAAGAAGCAGACCTGTTTGAGATTCCTGGGCTCTTTGCCTTTATTTTATTTTTAAAATTAAAATTAAACTCTTTATGAGAGGTTGGCCCGCAAGAGAATGACTGGCTGAAGGCCACGCAGTAGGAACATAGCCTTATACCGAGTCAGACCCTGGGTCCATCTAGCCCAGTATTGTCAACACTGACTGACAGAAGCTTTCCAGGGTTTCAGGCAGGAATTGTTCTAACCCTACCTGGAGAAGCCGGGGATTGAACCGGGCACCTTCTGCACGCAAAGCGGGTGGCTCTGCCACTGACCTACGGCCACAGTGAGCTTCATGGGTTCAAATCCCTACTCAGTCAGGTCTGCCTGAACCAGCTGCAGCGCTCTGCCCACGACACCGCTCTGGACTCTCAGTGGGCAGAACTCTCGGTGTTACCTTATTTATTTATTTATTTATTTTATTTTATACATTTTTATACCGCCCAAAAGCCGAAGCTCTCTGGGCGGTTTACAACAGTTAAAATCATAAAATACAATATAAAATTTAAAACCACAGATTCAAAACAAACAGCAGAGCTAGCAGCAGCAGTTACAATAACGGAATTAAAAACAATTACAAGATTAAAATGATTAAAATGCCTGGGAGAACAGAAAGGTCTTCACCTGGCGCCGGAAAGAATACAAAGTAGGCGCCAGGCGAGCCTCTTTGGGGAGCTCATTCCATAACCGGGGTGCCACAGCAGAAAAGACCCTCCTCCTGGTAGCCACCTGCCTCACTTCCTTGGCACAAAGATGTTCCCAATCCTGCATTTGTCAAGGTGACACAGGGACGGTTGGTGCATTGGCAGGGGAGAACTGGCGGGTGGAAAGGCGGCAGGGTTGTTGAACTGCCCCACACCCGTTAATTCCCCCCTGCAGACGCCCCCTCCCTCAGGCTGTTTTTCCTCAGTTGGGATTCCTTGCAGGGTCGTAGCACCACTGGGAGTGTGGGACATAAAACATAAAATAAAAACACTCCCAGGGAGAATTTGTGAGTGGGGGAACTTGTGTTTTGGTCTGTGGTGCCGATGCTACCGTTAAGTGGTTATGTGGAGGAAGGATATCTTAGCTAATGTGGTACTGTTTGTGAAGTTGGATGTTTTAACCAGCCTGAAAGCAATCTCTCTCTCTCCCCGCCCCCTTGCCCCTCCATGCCATCCCTCAGAAAACATCTTTACGCAGCAGCCGAGCTACTTCAGTGACTTGGATGAAACTGTGCCTACAGTCCTTCAGGTTCTGCTTCTCTTTGGGTGTATTTTGGAGCATCTCTTTGTCCCTGTATAATATGTAGTCCAAGGGCCAGTTTAGAAACACCATGCAGGGCGCCCTTAATGATTGTGTGAAGGAAGCGAATTCTGCGGCGGGACAGAGCCTTGCTGCTCACTGGTGGCGATTTCGCCCGCGCGCCGCAGCTGAAAAGATGTGCTGGAAAGCAGCAGCTATTCTCTGCGGAGGTATCTTTGCGCGGCGACATCTCCAGGAATGCTGGGCCCGCTTTGCATAGAGAGGGGTTTGCTCACCTCAGAACCAGCCTGGATGGCACGTCCATGTGGCAGTTCTGAAGCAGGGGGGAGGTGCAGCCCAAAAGCCGCATGAGGCTTGGCCATCCAGCGTAGACTGCAGCATTCTATCTTTTAATCTTTCTAACAGTGCTTAGAAAATGTCGGGTGCTTTATATGCGGTGGTGGTTGTGGTGATGATGAAAATGATGATGGTTAATAATACTATAATAATTATTAATAATAATGACAGTGATGTTGTTATTATTATTATTATTTAAAAAACAAGTCACGTGGTGAGCCTGCAAAAATAGGCATGTGTTTTATCAGTCACTGGGCGGGTTCGCACGTCATGCTAACCCAGCCTGTAGATAAGCCACGGTGGGTTAGTTGTTCACCGAGCAACCCCACGGTGTGCCCGACAGATGATCGGGCTCACCGTGGGTTGTTCTCCCCCTCCTTTCCACTCAGTCCTCCAGCCGGCTCTGGCATGTATCCCAGTGTCCTTCACAGCAGAACCCATCTTGTCTCCTCCCTCCCCCCGCTCCAATCGCTACCCGTTTTCACTCGCTGCCGTTTTTGTTTTTTGGAGCCTCGACAAAGCGCAATTGGGGTCATACCTTTTTCCAGCCCCTGAAAATTGCACATTTTTAAAAATTACTTTTTTTTTCCCCTGGTCAGTCCTTTGCAAGGGACTGACAATTACAGCTATCCAATATGCTAGTCTTGCCTGGTCAATATCCTTGTCTGTTTCAGCTGTCAAAGGGAGGACAAGGCGAGACTGCATAGAAGCTAATTTGTGCACAGTTGCCAGGGCCCATGTGCCTGTCAATGGAAAAGCACCGGTGAAGGGCGAGCAAGCAGTGAAAGAAAGGACCAAAAGTGGGTGGGGGAAATTATCACTCCCTTCACAATGTAATCTTCTCGATTTTAAGTGTTGAACTGACACTTCGCAGTGCCCTCCACCTTTTCAACACTTCCCCGAGTTTGCAGCTACTCCAGAAGTAGCCACTATCTTTCAGCCTAACCTAAGTCACACGGCTGTTGTGAGGAGAAATGTATGTTGTCCTGAGCTTCTTGAAGGGACAGATACAAATTAAATAAACACACACACAATTAGACGTTGTTTTGGAAACTGCAAGAAGCAGCCATGTGGATTGACCCTCGTATCCACCCACTGTCTGCTCTCCACACACTGGTTCTTCTGTGGATAGGAAGGTGGGACGGGTGGATGATGATGGGGTGGGCGGGCTCACTGATCTCTGTGTGTGTATTGTGTGGAGGAAGTGCTGGTTACATCTGACTTTGCTTTTTAGTGAAGGCGGCTCCACTCTTGGAGAGCAGATCACCTTGGTCAGATGATGACCACCGATAAAGGTGGCGTGTGCCTGGCTGGCTGCATTCCACCACCCGGCATATTTGAAAGTCTACCCGTTGCCTTCTAGGTCTTCAGCAACATCTTGCACACGTGTGGCTTGCAGTGTGATGGCGCTTCAGCCACACCGCAGAAGCTGGAGGAAAGGGTCAGAATGGCTCCTGGGGACATTCCTCTGCAGGTGTGTGTGTGTGTGTGTGTGTGTGTGTGGGTACTTGCTATGTGACCAACATCTTCCCCCTGCTAGACCCGGCCACAGCTCTAAGCCCAACCACAGTCAGTGCACTGCGCTGGTAACTTCGAGGCTTGACTTCTGCAATGCGCTGTACATAGGGCTACCTTTGTACCTAGTTCGGAAACTTCAATTGGTGCGAAATATGGCAGCCAGATTGGTCACCGGTACATCTAGAGGTGCCCATATTACACCAGCTTTAAAAGCATTACACTGGCTGCCAATCAGTTTCCGGGCGAAGTATGAAGTGTTGATTATCACCTTTAAAGCCCTACATGGTTTGGGTTCCGGGTTACCTGCAGGATCGCCTTCTCCCGTACAATCCGGCCCGCACACTTAGGTCCTCTGGGTGGAATTTACTCCGGTCGGCCAAGACTAGGCTGGCGAGTACTACCCAGAGGACCTTCTCTTCTGCTGCTCCCAGACTGTGGAATGGCCTGTCGGAGGAGACTCGTCAACTAGACAGTCTTTTGGCCTTTAAAAAGGCCATAAAGACTGAGCTCTTCCGACAGGCCTACCCAGTGGAATTTTAAGAGTTTTAAAGAGTTTTTAGGATACTTTTAAAGGTTTTTAAGAATATTTTAATAATATTTGCTGTGTTTTTAACTACTTATGTATTTTATGTTATGGTTGTTCCCCGCCTCGATCTGAGTGGAGAGGCGGGTAAGAAATTAATAATAATAATAATAATAATAATAATAATAATAATAATAATAATAATTATTATTATTATTATTATTATTATTATTATTATTATTATCATCATCATCATCATCATCATCACACACACACACACACCCAACTAATGTTTCACCCTGCACATGGTTCCTAGTCATCATCTCTCTTGCCTGTCCTGTGACTGGGTGAGGCGGCTTTCCCTATCACATGAATTTGAGTATGCTTTGTTTTGTTTCTTTAAAAAGGCTGCCTTAGCATTATGTGTGCACTTTCAAAATCTCACGGAACACTTCATTGCTTTGCATTGTTTCAGAAGCAGAATGTTCCCCCCCCCACACACGTAAAAATGACCAGGGAGGGGAAGAAGAGGCTGAGAGTCAGTGTGGTGTAGCGGTTAGAGTGTTGGACTGGGACTTGGGAGATCCGGGTTCTAGTCCCCACTCGGCCATGAAGCATACTGGGTGACTTTGGGCCAGTCACTGACTCTCAGCCTAACCTACTTCACAGGGTTGTTGTGAGGATAAAATGGGGAGGAGGAGGACCATGTATGCCGCCTTGGGCTCCTTGGAAGAAAGGCGGTATATAACAAAGACATACACAGATTACGGGAGAGGCTCTACTCTGTTTCAGCATCCTGAGGGGTTTGGAATATTGGGGACTAGGGAAGGGGCTTGACTGGGAGAAGGATTATATTTCTCATGGCAAGTTTGAAAGGGGGGCATGAAGCAAAAGTGGGGGGGTGGGGTTCTGTTCTAGTGTGTCAAAATGTTGATCCAGTTTATTTCCGTACAATAACGTGGAACAGTGTGTTTAGGGGAGGGGCTGAGGCTCCGTGGCAGAGCACCCTGCTTTGCATGCAGAAGTTCTGAGGTTCGATCCCTGGCATCTCCAGGTAGGGCTGGGAAAATTCCTGCCTGAAACCCTGGAGAGATGCTGCCAGTCAGTGTAGGCAATACTCGGCCAGATGGGCCCAGGGTCTGACTCAGTGGGTTGACTTTGTTTTCCACTAGAGCCCCGAGGTCGACGAACTTGAAGGGAGCCAGGTGCAAAATAGTGGCTCAGGACAGTGGATGTCGTATTGAGGAACTAGATATTTCTGAGCATGTGCTCAGCTCAGGAATTTGTCTTCTGTACCAGAACTGGAGTTCGCATATAAATCCTTTCACACGTACATAGCTCTCCTTCTTCTCCCCAGGGTTTCTCGATTTCAGGAGCCTAATTTAGGAAGGGGGAAAATGGCTTGCTATTGAGAGTCAGAAACCCTTGCGGATCTGCTGCAAATCACCTGCAGATCTACCAGCAGATCCCAGTCTGCCTTCTGCTCACCCCTGGTTTACAGGACATTTTAGTAGAGTGATCTGGATTCTTCTTAAGGTTTTAATTTTTGTAAATCGCCCAGAGAGCTTACTCTAGTTGGGCGGTATAGAAATGTAAGAATCTGTACTGAACAAATCCTTTCTGCAAAATGTTGTACCCTCACTTTTCGAGTTGGATCTCCCTGTGCCGTGAGCTGTTTAGGTCCGGGGACCAGAGATGGCCTGTGACACTTTGGCGCCTGGGGCAGAAATCTTAAATGTTGCCCCTCCACTGTTAAATTTCCATGGTGGGTGTGGAGGAAGGGACTTCTCTCCTCTGGCAACTCTCTTGGTTTCTATGCTGGATTAAAGAACTGAAATCTTTGTGGGAGGGGCTGTAACTCCATGGTAGAGAGCACCTACTTTGCATACAGAAGGTCCTAGGTTCAATCCCCAGCGTCTCCAGGTCAGGCTAAGAAGGACTTCTTCCTGAAGCCCCGGAGAGCCCCTTGCCATTCAAGTCGACGATGGCTGGGCTAGTGGTCTAATTTGGTGGGCTGTCTCTCCTCGCTTAACAGTAGCCCTGGCTGCTGCTCTTAGCCACTACGCTTCGCCAGCTCTGAGGAGGAAGAGGACACACAGACAGTGGAGGAAAACAGAGAGGGGAGCCTAGGGCAGGGAATTGTTCCATTTGTCAGTTGTCAATGTGTATTCAAAAAGAAAAGAAAGTTGTGCTGCAACATTTGAATATTTAAAGAAGGTTTTTCCCCCCTCCCTCCTAGGAGCTGAAGGATATTGTATTGTACCTGTGTGACACTTGTATCACCCTTTGGGCCTTCCTGGATGCCTTTCCATTGGCTTGTCAGACATTCCAAAAGCATGACTTCTGTTACAGGTATATTTTCAGGCTGCCTCTGTGTGTCTTTCAGTTCCACTAGAAAATATCCAGGCTGTGGATTCCTGGACCTTTGCTTCTATTCTTGTGCACGAGTGTTTGAAGGTGGCCCTATCTTGAGGCAAGCCATCTTAGGTAGTGGATTTTGTCCTGCCTTCAAGGGTGGCTGAGCAGGAGATGGATAAATGTCAATCTGCTGGGAAGCAAGCCTTTACCCAAAATGTCTTGGGCAAGCCCTGACTCTGTTTAAAGTGTCCATGTGTAATGTGGGCACCCATAATACCCCAAACATTTTTTTTAAAAAAGAAAGGAACAGCCATCACCCTACTTCGGGAGTGGGCAGAAAGTAGATCTCCTGATATTTTGGACTTCAGCTCCCAGAAGCCCCTGCCGGCAAGACCAGTGGTCAGGAATGCTGGGAGTTGAAGTCCAAAACATCTGGAGATCTACCTTCTGTCCACCCGCCCTGCTGTAGAGCACCTTATCCCAACCCAGGATCCCCAGATGGTGTTGGACGACAATTCCCATCATCCCCAGCCAGCATGGCCAGTGCTCAGGGATGAGGACCCTAGGTTGGGAAAGGCTGCTGGAGACTCATAGACTGGGTTCCAGACAACACAATAACGCACACTCGAGGGTTGGGTATGGGTTGAGTGTGGGTTGTCGCTGAACCATGGGTTATTGTTGAAACGTGTTGTTGGAACCCAGCTGAGATAACAAACCATGGTGAACAGGCCACAGTTCACAACCCAACAACAAACCATGGGTTCTCTTCATGGGTTGTTCGTGGTTAACAAGCCATGGTTTGTTATCTCGGCTGGGTTCAGACAACACAATAACCCATGGTTCAACGACAACCCACACTCAACCCCTGAATGTGGGTTATTGTGCTGTCTGAACCCAGTCATAGGGACCCAATAGTAAAAAAAGGGGGGGGGCGGGTTGATGCAGTTTACATATCTGAACGTACATCGGAAGCTGCCTTTTGCCAAGCCAGATGTTGGCCCACCTAGCTCAGTATGGTGTGCTTTAACTGGCAGCAACTCGGCAGGCTCTCAGGCAGAGGTTTTTCCAGACCCTGCCACCTGAGCTTGCTCTTGGAGACACCGGGGTTTGAACCTGGGGCCATACCTTGCATACCAAGGATTTGATCTACCCATGCTCCCCTGCTGCCCCAGCTTCCTCTGTAGTATCAGCCTTGGAGTTTTCCATCCCTCCTCCTATTCCTCCTGTGCCTCGATTTGACTTTTGACAAAAGCCCAGTCACAATTAAGTTTGTTACACCTGTTTGTAGGCTGGCTGCGTTTTATGAGCTGGTGGTACCTGAGCTGGAGTCTGCGATTAAGAAGAGACGACATGAGGATAGCGGGTATGTTTCATGCGGAGATGTCCTTGCCTCTCTGAAATAAATGCAGTGATCCCTCCAGTCAGGTGCTCCGCAATATATCTGTCAAGGCTGATGTTTCTTCAGTCTAGAATTTATTTATTACATATCCTGCTTTTAGTCTCAGGAGCTGAAGGTAGCATATATATGGTGATCTCCTTTTTTTCTTTTTTCTTTTATCCTCACAACAACCTGTGGTGTAGTTTATAAGCTGAGGGAGTTTGATTGGGCCAGGATCACCCAGTGAGCTTCATGGTCAAGTGGGGACTTGAACCCAGGTTGCCTAGTCTAAGTCCAACATTGCACCACAGCCAGCTCAATACTCTCCACTTCTCTTAAAGGGCTACATGAGTACTTACGTAGAATAGTTGGGGAGTGCTTAGGCTGGTGGGGGCATGATTGTTAATGTCGTCACTGGCATTGGTCAGTAGGTGCCTATGGCAAAGCATCTGCTGCAGCGCGGAGCTGTGACCCCCCTCCAACGTGCTCAGTATTAGAGTTTTGTATCTATTACTCTACACAACAACCACTTTACACACAGTATCATGCTAAGAGTGGAGGCTCCAACGAGGGGAAGAGTGGCATTTAAGCAGCAATATCGAATTATTTGAACAAACTAGGTTTGTTTATTTATTTATTATTACATTTATATCCTGGCTTTTTTCCCCCTCTTGCAAGGAACCCAAGGTGGCTTACATTGTAGTCCTCCTCCTTATCCTCACAACAGTCCTGTATGGTAGGTTAGGCTGAGAGTCAGTGACTGGGCCAAAGTCATCCAGTGAGCTTCGTGTCCCAAGTGGAGACTAGAACTGGATCTCCCCAGTCCAACACTCTAATCACATGACCACATGGATTCTCTTTCTCTCCCCCACTTAGCTTGCTGTCAGATTTGTGGAGGAGGCTGTCTCATTCTAGGAAGAAGGTGGTGGAAGTTTTCCATATAATTATAAACCAGCTGTGCCTTCAGCCCATTTTGGAAAGCAGGTACAGTACTTGCAGGAGTAGGGAACCTTTTTTCCTTGAGGGCTGCATTCTGCTTCATTCTACCTGACAGTTGCAGGGGCGAACACTGCACACGTCTATTCCTTTTTGTGCCCAAAGTGGGTTCTAATTGCCCACTGTCACTAGCCTGTCCCAGCCTCTGCCCAAGCCCCCACAATTATTAACATGTTGTGCTTTTCCTGTTGATCCTACTGGTCCATTTTCATCCAGAAGGGAGGCTATAAGGGCAGCACAAGCACTTGAAAGAGCACAAGAAACATCTCCTGCCCCAGGTTCCTTCTATTTCTCCCCCTGTGGTTGCTTGTGTCGAACATCTGTGCACGAAATGAGCTTTTCAGACTCCTCCAGACAGAAGCTCTGTTGCTATACCCACCCTAAAGATGGAAGTCTCAGATGGCACTCATCGGATGGTTCTCTGGAGCTTTAACAGGAGTTTGGTGTTGCCTTGACGCATACTACTTTAAAATGAAATATTGTGTAGCTACAGTTTTGGGGACGTGCGTGGAGACCCAGGCACAGCGGGGTGGGTGGCTTGTAGGGCGGATGAACATCACAGTTTGTGTTTAATTTTAAATTAGTTTAAAAAAAACACCAACAAGCTGGATTTTAATTTTTTTTACATGGTAACAGGTGCTAGACTAGTTTCAGTGTTCTCCAACCTTGGGTCCCCAGATGTTTTTGGCCTACAACTCCCAGCATGCCCCAGCCAGCATAGCTGGCTGGGGCATGCTGGGAGTTGTAGGCCAAAAACATCTGGGGACCCAAGGTTGGAGAACACTGTGCTAAATACTGGAAATCCTCTAAAGTAGCTAATATGTAAGTGTAGACGGCTAAAATGTGGGACTTTGCTGCAATGGCCAAATTGACATATATTAACAGCTAAGGAAAATGTCAAAAGGGTGATAAATGTATGGAGAATTGGGAATTACATATTGATCGATGTAAATTCAATTTGTTAATGCCGAGTTCACAGTTACATTTTTTAAGATGAATGATACTGAATTACTATAATATGATCTTCACATTAAAAGTGTCAGTAAAATTCTTAGATAGATTTTAAGACAGACATATGTTTATCTTAAGTTATTATAAATGTGATCAATATATCATTTTTAAAAAGAAAATAGGGGCAGCGTCAGTGCTAATACTTTTATTTTTTCAATATTTTTATGGTACCTTTCAGAGCAACCAGCCCATTCAAGGCAGCTCAAAATCAACATCTTAAAAGCAATATGTATAAAATGACATATAAAAATTTAAACTAAAACATCAGCATGAAACACATCCTAGTCCAGCGCAGGAGTTCACATAAGACACATTAAACAATTTAGCATAATTTATAACGAAGAACAGCAAGAGTTAAACATCCAAAACAATATCTGTGACCCCCTCCCCAAAGGTACCGCTCCCTTTCCTTGCGGGGAGGGCTTGTCTGGGAATTGAACCCAAGATCTCTCGCACTCAAAGCAAGACTCAGACTCCTGAACCAAAAAGCCTGGCCTGAGCCTATATAAATGTATTTGTTGTTGTTGTTGTGTTGTTAATATTAGCTTCTTGTTACAGCTGTGATAATATTCAGCCTTACATTGAAGAGTTCCTACAGATCTTCACTTCAGTACTTCAGGAGAGGAGGTGAGAGTACCGGCTGGGTGCAGGAGGTCCTTGCTAGCGTCTGGAGAGGTGTTTGGAATGCATTAATTCACTAACAATTTCCAGAGGGGTTGCTGGGTTAGTCTGTTGTTGCAGCAACAACAACAAAGGGTCTTGTGACACCTTACAGCAAGGGTGCAGGACTTCAGGCCCTGGATCCATTGTTTGTGTGTATGGTGATGGTCATCCAGGTCTCCTGACCAGGTGTCTATTCTGGGGGGGGGGTATTTTGGGTTGGTGGACACATTTGGAATGTTGCGAGTGTTGTGGGCACTATTCCAAAATGGCTGCCATGGTGGGCAGGGCCAGTCACAAAATACCCATTTCCCAGAAGGCAAACAAGTGAGGCTCAGAGGATGAGTAAATTGGCCCAGAATTGTACACCTCCCAGAGAACTTCAGTTATTGGGCAGCTTAAAAGTACAGTCAATAAATAAGAAACTGGGTACAAGACGGAGGCAGGATCTGAGTCCCAAATGCCCCGTGTTTTGCTTTGCAGTGTGCCAGCCTCAGTTAATATACTTTTAATTTAAAAAATATATCTAAAGAACATAAAAATCAGGCACCACATTGGAGACCCCCAGCCTCCCAGCCCCAATGGAAGGAAGAAGGGGATGATAAGGCTATGGTAGCAGACGAGTTCTCAGCAACTCCTGGATGTTGTGGGAGAGCCGGTAGCAGCACCGGCTTTCCCACAACATCCAGGAGTTGCTGAGAAGTTGAGAAACACATCCCTGCTCTTGTGCCCTTTCCTCACTTACAGCGGAGGGAAGGAATGCAGTGTGTCGGCATATAGAAGTTCAAAAATCTGCGCACCTACTTCGGCCACAGGCAAGAGTGGGCTGGAGGAAAGTGTGCGTGCAACGCCAGCAACTGGCTCTATTCTATCCCTGTTAAAGCACTTTTTAAAAACCTCTCTAGCCTTTGTGAGTGATTGCTACCCTTGGGGGTCCTGCAGTCCATTTTGTGTACAAATTTCCATTACTTGCAGCATGCAATCCTAACTCAGTAGTTTACTCAGAAGTAAATCCTGCTGAACTAGATAGGACCTATTCCCTAGTAAGCATGCTTAGGATCACAACCTTCTACTTGCAGGTTCCTCCGTGACTACGATGAGCATTTTCCTGTAGCAGACGACGTGAGCCTCCTGCAGCAAGCCTCCTCAACCTTGTATCCTTTGCAGTTTAGCACTGGTGTGGGGGTTAAGTAACCCCCCCTACACCCACTCATTGTGTCCCATCCTCCAAAAATATCACTGGGCAATCTTGCTGGCAAAGTGCAGGACTGTGGCAAAGATGGCCCCACCCACGTTCAACATTAAGCACCGCCCACTCGGTCACACTTCGTGCTTTACAGTTTTTCTCTGCATTCTCTGCTCCAAATCGACTCCTCCTTGGTCCAATCATAGCAAGGGAGGCGTGGTCAAGGACGAATAAGATCCTCCCCCTGCAGCTCTGTGGAGAGGCCTGACTTGCACCTTCAGCTCTTCTGCTGTAGTGAAGGGGTCCCAGTCCCGGTGCAGCCGAATTGGCGCTTCCTGTTTCCAAATTAATGCAGCCATTTCGGTGGTGACGAGTGCCAGGCAAGCAGGGCTCGTCCCGTTGAGATGCAAGGCTGTGGCGGCTCCCCTGTCACCCTTCCTGCATTAGATTCTGCCGCTCAGATGGTGGCTTTCAGATGGGAACAGAAGTGAGGACTGTGGGTTTTCTTAGCCTCTTCCCCCTTAGCTCTGTGGTATTAGCAGGCTTCCACAACTTGATATGTAAGGGGTTTGTGGGCAACAGCCATTTGCCTGCACTGGGGATACTGCGGCTGCCTTTGCTTTTTGCTGCAGAAGTGTCAAAAAGCAAATGTAGACCTTGCCTGGCTCCTTGGGGTGCAAACGATGACAGGGCCGCCCTTTGAACATGCCACCCACCTGAGTCCAGAGAGATGCCCTTAATGCCATCGGGTAGGGATGAGACCCGGACGACTTACATTCTGCAAGCGGTGGAAAGTGCCTGGGAGGGAGTGGACAGGAGGAAGAAAATGGCTCCGGGCTCACCCCCACCGGAAGCTGTGGCTGGAGGCTCAGCCGGGGTGATGCCCAGCGGAGCCGAGGGGCTGGAGAGGCTCAGCCAGCAAGATCATACAGAGGTGGGCGTTATTTATTCATTCATTCATTCATTCATTCATACATTCATTTCATTTATATACCACCCAATAGCCAAAGCTGTCTGGGCGGTTCACAACGATCCACAAAAACACTGGCTTCCCTGTGGCCCTGCTTCCCCTCTCCTCTCCCAGGGCGTTGGGGGTGGGCGGTCCAATGGGAGCAGGCCCTGGCGTTTCCTCTGCCTCCTCCTGCGCTCCTTTCCCACGGGGCCCCTTGAGGTCAGTTAGCCCCGTGGTGGAGGGGGGGCAGTCCTTGAGCTGCCTTGCTCAGCCACAGAGCATGGGCTTGCTTTCATGTTGCCAAGTGGGAGATGCTTGGCCGGTGCAGGCTGCCTGGATTTCATTCATGAAAGGTGCTTCAGGCTGGTGGAAATGGCTGGCAGAGACAGACCCCCCCCACCCCCAAGCCTTCTAGGAGCTGGGCTGGATTTCTTCTCCTCCGGCTTCCTGGGCCCTTTGCAGCCTTACTAGCTCTTCTGCCTTTCCGTCTGTGGTCCTTCTGCGTGTGGTCCTTTCCTGTCCTTATACCAGCCTCCCCCAACCTGGTGCCCTCCAGATGTTTTGGAATACAACTCCCATTATTCAGGATCATTGGCCATATACTGGCTGGGGCTTATGGGAGTTGAAGTCCAAAACAGTTGGAGGCCTCCAGGTTGGAGAAGGCTGCCTTATACTAACTTCCTGTGCACCAAAATAACCTACGACGGGGGTAGGCAACATGGTGCCCACGCACTAATGTGCCCCTGGACACCTTTCTGGGTGCCTGCCAAGGTGCCATACCCACCTGAAAAAAGAAATGGACACGTTTTCATACCAGCAGGAGTTGGTTAGTTTCTCTGACAGGTTACTTATCCTGTGTCATGCCTCTCCTGGCAGCCATTTTGTGGTAGTGCCCACAGTTTATCAAATTGCAAAATGCACCCACAGCTCAAAAAGGTTGCCTGCCCTGATCTACAGTGTGCAGCTTTCAAGCTGTGCCCCTTACCTTGCCGCCTGCCCGCCCCCATCGGTTCCACCTTCATTCCCTGGCCTTACGCCCCTTTTCCTCGTTCCCACCGTCTGCTACCTACTTCTCCCTCCGCGCCTGCTTCATCTGTCTGCACTGCCTTTCAGGCACTGACCTCTGCTTGCTTCTCCAGCTTATGATTTCACCTTGCCCCTTAGCTGGATGCTTTGGCCCAGGTACCTCTCTGGGAAAGACCTGATCTGTGAAGATCCAGGAATTCCTTCCCTTTCCCCAGGAGGTCCTGATTCCTGGGGGTGGGTGGGGGGTGAGGGCAGGTCAGTGAACAAGAGGTTATGGCAGGGGTGTCTTGGAGAAAGTGGTGCCTGCCTTTCCCTGGAGGATGTGTCCTGCCTTGGGTGTTTGGCTCTGTGGATGAGCCTGCAAAGAATGTAGATGCTGCACTTGATTCGCACATATTTGGCGTAAAATCCAATCATCTCCATTGTGCTGACCTTCCTGGCTCGACACTCCCCGCTTCTTCCAACATCGTGATCCTCCCGGGGTAATGTTGCCTGTTGTGTTTGGCTTGTCTAGTATGCTGGAGCAGCTGCGGCACCCGTAGCCAAAGTCTCTGGGGTGGAGCTGGATTCTCTAATCTCCCAAGTGAAGGACCTGCTACCTGACCTTGGAGAAGGCTTTGTCCTGGCCTGCCTGGAGGAGTACAACTACAATGTCGAGCAGGTGATCAACAACCTTCTGGAGGACAAGCTGGTGGCATCCTTGGAGAAGCTGGACCGAGCAATGCCCAGGTGGAGCTGAGATGGCTTCTCTTAATATCTTGGTTAGGCCTCTACAGACAAAACGTGTGATGGTTTGTGTACTGTATTTAGATAACACCAGTGCCTCTGATGAGCAGTTCATGGGGAACACAAGCAGGAGGATGCTCTTGCTCTCATGTAATGGAGAAGAAGGCTATCAATGGCTGCTAGTCGTTATGGCTTTATGCTCCCTCCAGTATCAGAGGCCGTATGCCTATGTACTCCAGTTGCTGGGGAACATGGGTGGGAGGGTGCTGCTGCACTCATGTCCTGCTTGTGGGATCCCGTGGGCAGCTGGTTGGCCACTGTGTGAACAGAATGCTGGACTAGATGGACCTTGGTCTGATCCAGTGTGGCTCTTACGTTCTTATGTCCTGCTTTGTGGGCGTCCCATTTGTGCCTCTGGTTGGCCAGCAAAGCTCTTCTTATGTACATTCTCATAAACCAGTCATGTGCCTGTGGATCAGAAAGGTGGAAGCAGTGCTTTTTAAATTCTGTATATTTATAATCAGTGTATTGTTTCCCTCGATCTCAACCCACTCAAATAAGTGATAGTGCAATCTTATACACCATGTCCATTGAGTTCACGGTACTTACTCCCAGGGAAGTGGGTGTAGGATTGCAGCCTTACAGCAGCAGCAGGGTCCCATTTTGTTTCGTGGGGCATTTTGCATTTCTCCATGCTTCTGAGAAAATACTGCGTTGTTTCCTTTTTCCTGCCAGGCCGGTGAAACCAGACCCAACCCCACTAGTCACTTCACGATACAATGTTTTCCAGAATGATGAGTTTGACGTTTTCAGTCAGGACTCTGTGGATCTATCCCGAGTGCAGAAAGGCAAGAGGTGAGTCAGTCTGAATTCCGGTCAGCCACTCAGGCTGTGTGTGATCAGTGATTGTAGAGCCATGAAAATGTTTTTTCAGGTAAAGGCAAGACCCTATATAATTTCAGGCAGGGGTGTTGGACCTTAGGCCTGGGGGCCAAACCTAGCCCTCTGGGGTTCCCCAGAAGGCCAAGGCCATGCCCCCTTCCCCAGGTGGATGTCATCCCCCCCCCCAATCGTTTGGTGGTTTCCAGGCTTTGGGGCAGTTCCCCCCCCCCATTCTAAAAGGTTGAAACGCCTCATCTTGAGGCTTAGTTATTGGCAATAGGAGCTTTAAGCTACAATAGGCTGCTATTTTTGTTATTTTGGCCCTGCCTTCTTTGGCCTTTAGCCCGGCTCCTCTGGCCCCACCCACCAGCTGGAATGCAGCCCCTGATTGCTTCTCCAAAATTGAATTTGGCCCCCGAGCTGACAGAGGTTCAACACCCCTGCTTTAGGGGAAGGGCCCAGCGGTAGAGCACATGTAGACGGTCCCAGGTTCTACCCACAGCTTCTTCTGGTAGGGCTGGGAAGACGCCTGTCTGAAACCCAGGAGAGCGGGTGCCAGTCAGTGTAGCAGGCTAGAAGCAACATGATAACTGTGGCAGTTTCCTAGGTTGGGCATTGGCTAGGAAAACATTGCCAGATCAGTTTCCTATCCATTGGGAGTGGTTATTATTCCCTATTCACAGTGCTTTGATTTCCAGCACCCAGGACTGTAGGGGATCTCTCCATACACCCACCCCCAATGGACAGGAAAGCAGCTGTGGGAGGGCACCTTTGAGTGAAGAAACAACAAACCCTGGCTTATCCCCCTAGAACCCTGGCTTATTGTGATGTGCAGACAAGCCCTATGGGTTGGAGGAGCTGAGGAATGCAAACATGAGCATTTAGTTTTGAATGGGATTGGGTCAGATGGAAATCTGGGAGTGGAAATAGATGGGGGTATTATTATTTTTTAAAGAAAGAAAGTATTGAAAGAGATGTGGGCTTAAAGGTGGCCAAGTTGATGTGACTGATTATCTGGAAAGAGGGGGAAGGTTGAAGCCAGTGGGTGGGTGGGAGCTCGTGCAACAAGCAAGCAGCGAGCTTTTGGAATGGAGAGTTATCTTGCAGTTGTAAAATGCTGTAACTTGCCCTAGTTCTTTAGAATAGAGCAGGATATACGTATCTAAAAATAAGAGGGACTGAGCAGTGTGTGTGTGTGTGTGTGTGTGTGTGTGTGTGTACAGAGCGAGGGGTGGGCAGCTAACCTGCTCCCCAATTGGTACCTGTAGACTCACAGGAGTGGCCAGTTCCTGTCAGCCAGAGGCAGCAAGATAATTTTTTAACCCTCCTCTCCACCACCACCCCCAGCCGCTTCGGCCACACATGAGCGAAACCTGGCGTCGCAGAGGCCTGGAGGAGTTAATCACAAAGCCAGATTCAGGCGGCGCTGGAAAGAAATGCCGTGATTAACCGAGCGGCCAGGGTGCTGATGTTAATCTTCCACCTTGCCTGTAATGTGAGGGTGCTACGTGTAAGAGAAGCTACGGGTGGAGGCCTGCAGTGTGCTCCTCATGCTTCCCAGGAGGGCTTTCATTGGGTTGATGCTGGGCTGCCTCGGGGAAACTGGCGCTTCCAGTTGCACCTGCTCCTCCAGACGTGACCTTCCGCCAGTGGTATGAGGATGGAAAGCCCAGATGCGACTACTGCATATATATTCCCAGGAGCAGAATGTGGCTGGCTGTGTCATTAGAAAAAAAGGATTTCCACATGGCCTTGCAGGAAGTTCAGCGATGTGAGCCTCAAGGGAACGTGAGGGACTCAGCACTGATGAAAAGCGTTGGGGCCAGGCAGTGATGGGCCGTAAGCAGCCGAGGGAGATCCAGACAGTATCTGCATGGCCAGCCCAAGAATCAGTGGGCTGGTTGGAATACTGTAAGAGTGTGGAGCAGGGGTGGGCAGAAGATAGATCTCCAGATATTTTGGACTTGGATTCCCAGAAGCCCCTGCTAGCATGGCCAGTGGTCAGGAATGCTGGGAGTTGAAGTCCAAAACATCTGGAGTTCTACTTTCTGCCCCCCCCCCCCCCCGGTAGAGGATTGTACTGCTCCTTTTGTCCTCGACGTTCTAACCTTGAGTGCCCACCACAATGGGTGCCACTGTGCAGACCAGGAAACTCCCGGCTCTAGTCTTGATGGTGTCAATTTACATAGCTCATGTCACATGAGAGCCAGGCCAGTCATTTTTGTTTCCAGCCATTGCTGAAACGTTTATCCGACTTCTTCCCTGCTCATCCAGGCAGCTCTTTGGCAATGAGACAAACTCCTCCAGCTGCAGCAAACTGACTGCCGTGTTCGCATCTGCAGTGTGGGTTGAGTGAATTAGTACTTCATTTGGAAAATGTGTAGGCCATCCTATAACCCAAGTTCTCTGGAAAGCATACAGGGATCAAAACAACCAAAATTACAATCAAACAACAAAATGCAACAGTCACAAAAACACTTAATGCATTTCAGTAAAAATTGCTGATTATTTTGGTATAGGTTGGGCTAAGAAAGGGGTGCAAAACCTCAGGCCTGCCTGGGATCCTAATCTGGCCCTACGGAGATCCCCAGATGGCCATGTCCACTTCCCCTGGCCCCACAGCATTCCCCAACCACTGATTGGTGGCTTCCCAGCTTTTGTGCAGTTTCCGCCCCATTCTAAAAGGTTGAAATGCCTCTCCTAAGGCGCTTAGTTCCTGGCCGAAAGAGTTTTAAAAGCTAGAATAGGCTGGTATTTTTTTTTTCTAATTTTGCCCCACCTCTTTTACTTTTGGCCCCAACACTGGAACGCGGCCCCCGAGAGCTTCTCTGAAGAGGTTCAGTACCCCAGGCCTAGTTGCTGAACTCCGTGTCACAGCTTTCCCGGCTAAACAGTCAGCATAATGTTACTGGCTTGTTGGGGTTTTGCAAGGCGTGGGCAATGGAACTGAGTGCATTAAACAGCCACATGAGGCAGAGACTCACAGTTTGTGGCAATGAGAGAAGGCAGCGGGTGAATGCCTAGAAATGAATGGTTCCGCCAAAATAGCGGCAACCTTGTTCTTATTGGTGTGAATAAGAAAGGGAGCAATTCTCAAACTGCAGGTCAGCTCTCCTTGGGGGACACAGGATACTTGGGGGGGGGTCTGTGTGAATTTTCAGGGAGGGATAGGAGCCTTCTGGTACAGAACTGCCTGTGGTTCAAACTGGGGCTGTGCAGGTGACTATGGCCCCCTCTCGCCCTGCCCCATCATCCCAACCTGATTTGCTAGGTATTCTGCAAAACAAACAGATGTCCATAGATTGCACCTGGGGGCGCTGTATACTTGGGAATGCAGCCACATGGCCAGATCATCACGGGTATAGGGGGCACCCCCTTTTTCTTATGAGTTCCGGCTGAGATCTAGTGGGAGTCATTGCATTAGGCACCCCTTGAAACTCACCGCTTCAGGTTTAGCCTCCTGTTGTCATTCTTTCACTTTGCTGGGTGCTGCCGGAGAGAGTCTTCAATCTGCAGAGAGCCTTAATTCACCAGACGCCGTCTCTAAGTGGGCGGCATCTGCACTGCTGCCGTGTTGAGAACCTCTGAGGCTTTGGAGCCGCACACCTTGGGGTTGGTGCTCTGCTGCCTTTTGTGCAAGAGACTCAAGGCTGCAGCTCGAAGGGGTTCCCAGGGTTAGGATGCGCCCATCAGCTGCCAGGCAGCCCAGTGGTTTCCTCTGACCCGCCAGGGCTATACAAACCTCTGCTTGGCAGCAGGCAGTCAGCCTTGACCGTGCCTGCCTGGCTGCTGGACCGAGTCCTTGTTTACGCAAACGCTTGCTCCACTGTCTGCTGGCTTCCCCTTGGGCTCTGGTGCCAGGAATGTGAGCTTCCTACTTCCCATGCTGCCAGATCTCTAGGCTGCCTGCCTGCCTGTGCCCCAGGATGACTACACATGGAATGAACAGCCCTGTGTCAGGACATTCCTCTTTTAAAGAGGAATTATGTGTTGTTTGTATACTGTTCTGGCTGCCACACCTCAAAGGAGCTGGAGAAGGGGCAGGAAATGGCAAAGAAAATCACCAAGGGGCTGGAATGTCTGCCTTGCTAGAAAAGTCTGAAGCATTTGGAGGACCTTTTTTGATGTTGGGGAAAAATGAACAATGAAAGGGAGTTTGGGGGTGGTGGTCCTGCCTTCTGGAACACCTGCCTGGTGCCACCTCTTTTCAAATCTCTCCTCAAAACTCACCTTATCTCTGAAGCCTTTGGTACAGTCCACTAGTCCCCATGCTGTTTGACAGCCTTCCAGAAACTGGTGTCCTCCAGATGTGTTGGACTACAATTCTCATCACCCCCCAGCCAGCATGCTGTAGTGCAACACATCTGGAGGACATCAGGCTGGGGAGGATTGTTCTACAGGTAACTAAGCCTACGCATGTGTAACTGAAATTATAACTGCATTTTTTCTCCCTGTTTACCCCTGGCTCCACTTCCTTTGTTCTCCCAGTGTTGAGTTTTAGATTGTAAGCTCCTCGGGGCAGGGACTTGCTCTCATATACTCTGTAAAGCACCATGCACACACTAAGGGTGTTGTTGTTGTTATCAGTATCATTATTATCATGGAGAGTGGAGCAAGGGAAATTTCTCTCTCACTCAAAATAGAACTAGGGGACTTATTAAATCCATGAGAATGTCTATATGCAGTCATGCCTTGGATTGACAGCATAATTCGTTCCGGAAACGTGCTTGTAATCCAAAACACTCTTATATCAAAACGAAATCCCCCCCCCAAAAAAATTGTACAGCGATTTTTAATTTAAGCTGTACTACAGTACTTGTATTGCAAGACGTCGCTTGTATATCAAGTAAAAATAATAATAATAATAAATATTTAAAAATTTGCTTGTCTTGCAAAACGCTCTCAAACCAAGTTACTTGCAATCCAAGGTATTACTGTATTATTTAAAAAAGTTTAAAATAGGGGGGGGGGGGATCAAATTGGAAAAAGTGTGGTTGTGAGAATATGGGATTCATTACCACAAGATGTTGCTTCTAGCTTAAGTGGCTTGTTAGAGATATTCATGGAGGATAGTTCTTCAGGAACATAGGAAGCTGCCTTATCCTGAATCAGACCCTTGGTCCATCTAGCCCAGTATTGTCGACACTGACTGGCAGCAGCTCCCCTGGGCTTCAGGCAGAGTTCTTTCCTTGCCCTATCTGGAGAAGCCAGGGATTGAACTGGGGACCTTCTACATGCAAAGCAGGTGCTCTGCCACTGAGCCACAGCCCCACCCGTTTCAATACTTGTTTGCCATGACAGTTCAATGCAGCACCCCATCTCCCCACCACCATGCAATCTTGGTATCCAGTACAAAGTAACACAGATGGAAATGACAGGCAGAAATGCAGGAAATTAGCAGACTGTAAAAAGAGGGGGAACGAAAACCCAGTAACAAGATTTTAACCATCTTACTGGATGTTTTGTTATTGTTGGATCCAACAGTATTGAGGTGCATTTTCCTTGATTTCATGGAATGAGGTGATCCATTCTGATGGCAGAATCCTCTTTCTAGTGTAGGATTCCTTCCCCCCCCCCCCATACTCCCTGGATTGGGGGTTATGTTTTAACAGTGCAGGTACAATAAATGAGACCAAATTAATTTACTTTTCTTAGTAAATAGAAAAGACAAACATGTACAAAAGTATAGAATGTGGCCATACAATACATGCCACAAAAGACTGAAACTAAGATAATAAGTGCAAATAATAGTAGTACTAGTTAGAATTGGTCCGAATGCTAAAGGTAGAAAGGACAGAAAAAACAAGTAGCGGTAAATAAGAAGTGGTAAATTTGAAAACTGTAGTAGAATAAATGCAAATAGGAAAAAATAACAACCCTGCAAACCTAAACAGTTTAAACACCTGAATATTTGGATAGCATATATGGACACATGCTTGAGGTGTAAAAGTGCTGGAATACAATACAATGGACACAGTTTTCAGTTCTGTATTGTGGATGGATATGGTCCCTCCCTTTCACAGTCAACCTCTACCTACTAATATATTTAAGTGCGTGGTGTGTATGTATGAGAGAGTGATTTCTTTTTTCTATATATTATATATATGTATGTGTGTGTGTATAGACAGATATGGGGAAAGAGAGAGAGAGATTTTCCTCGCTCCCTGTTGCTTTATGTTTTCTTTTGCTGCTGTTTATAAAATAAGGAAAATACCCAATTAAAAAAGATGATTAATAATGGAAAAGAAATGGTGAAAAGATGGTTAGAGAGATTATTTCTGACATATAATGAGCAATAAACTCATGACAAACACAAAAAAATTTAAAATTATTATTGTTATTTATTTACTTCTTCCTCTTCTTTTTTCCGGTCACCTCTTGAGCCACAGGAGTGACAAAGCCACCACCAAAAGCTTACTCGATGACAAGCGCCTTGTGACTGAGCAGAGGGACCGCTACAGCCAGTACTCCGTGATCGTAGAGGAGGTCCCCGAGCAGAGTGGGGCGGGCCCGTTTGGCCAGGACGACTACGAGGACGAATACGACGACACGTATGACGGCAACCAGGTGGGCGCCAACGATGCCGACTCGGACGACGAGCTGATCAGTAGGAGGTGAGTTCGGAGCCCTCCGCGAACGGGTCCCGTGTCTCAACTTGTGTGTGCGCTACTGCAGCAAGGCCAGATTGGGATTTGAGGGACCCTGCCTCCCCCCAGTCTCGGGTCCCTTTAGCACAGTGTTCTCCAACCTTGGGTCCCCAGATGTTTTTGGCCTACAACTCCCAGCATGCCCCAGCCAGCTACGCTGGCTGGGGCATGCTGGGAGTTGTAGGCCAAAAACATCTGGGGACCCAAGGTTGGAGAACACTGCTTTAGCAATTGTGTGTACCTTTTCCATAGTCAACCTCTGTAGCTTCATTCCGAGGGCGTCGTGTGGTTCTTTGGTTAATAGTCAACAGATTACTCTGCTGTAAGGAGCTCTTTTGTTTAAAGCAGGGGTGGGCAACTTGTGGGCTCATGCGGGCCCCCTCCTGTCCTCCAGTGAGCACCCCCCCCCCCAGCACTGCAACCCAAAAATGTGGTTTGCTGCCAAATTTCAGTCGCAAGCCACTATGGGAGGCTTCAAAAGGTCGCCTCCGTGGTGGCTTGCCGCTGAAATTCAGCAGCAAACTACCAGGTTTTTTTTGCTGCCACTGCAGAGCTGAATTTCAGCGGAACAGCGGTAGGAGGAGTGCAGCCCACGAGGGGGGGGTCTGGTGGGGCGGAACGTGGACCCCAACTCCCTGAAGTTGCCCACCCCTGGTTTAAAGGAGCAGCAGTCTCAGGACATCCAGTGAAAATGGATAAACTGGGAATACGTTGGGGGCTGTGGTGGGGGAAGGACAAGGTGGCCATGACTTGGATGGTGAGCCTCTGTGGATAGTGTGTCGGGCTCTGACTAGGGAGACGGGTTCAGATCCTCACTCGGTCACAAAGCTTTCTGCCACCCACTATCTCACAGCCTAATTCATCTCTCAGAGATGTTGGGATGCGGGGTGGGGGAATGCATTTATCTTCAAAGCGGGATTAAGCAAAATGGAATACATTAAAAAATCAAATACATGTTCTAAGCTTAATTTACTAAGCATGGGCTTTGTTATGTGGTTTTATTTGTTCCCAGCCCGTGGAAAAAGGTCTAAGGTGACCCTCTTTCCTCCGATCCCTCATCTAGTCCTTCAGCAGATTCCCGTTATCCGTCACCATCTAGAGACGGAGTGGGCGAGGCGGGCTCTGTTGCTCTCCGCTTTCACCCGGCTGTCAGAATATGGTGCTTCTCTGTCTGGGTTTATGCATGTTGGTCTTATTATTTTATAAAGAAAAGGTTGAAATGCCTCTCCCAAGGCTTAGTTACTGGCAACAAGAGCTTTAAGCTACAACATGCGGCGGGGGGTTGGTAATCTTTGGCCTTACTCCCTCTGCCTTTGGCCAGACCCACCACTGGAATGTGGCCCCAAGTGCTTCTCCCAAAATGGAATTCTGCCCTGGGGCTGAAAGAGGTTCAGCACCCCTGGACCAGCCCCTCTGAAAAAGGCTGGTTGGTATTTCTTCTCAGGCCGGTGTTTTCCAAACTTCTGATAGCTGAGGCACACTTATTCTCAATTAAAATGGAAGGCACACTTCCCCCTTGCACCCAAGAAGATTAATTTTTGAGTGCGTTGGGAGTAAGACGTACCTGTCCTACCTCCCTCACCTGTGTTCCTGCATGAGTCACTGTGCAGAAAGGTAGCAGGGGCCTCCTCCTCTAAGGGCTGGTTATTCTTCTGAGTCTCTGTGGCTGGAGGTGAATGAATGTCCTGATCGCACCCAATGCAGAGATGTTGCAGGGTGGCCTGCCCCATCAGCTGGAAGTTGCTTGGAAGGAGGCAGGCCCAGAGCAGTGACTCGCACTAGAGGTGTGGCAGGCAACCTCCTCCATAGATGGGTTCTGTGGGATCACAGGGACCGCTAATAATTTAATGAATGTATTTCTGCCAACCTGGTGTGTGTGTGTGTGTGTGTCTGAATTAGTCATTAAACTTCCACTTGACAACAGTTTCATTTTCTTCCACAGACAGCTAGTAAAGTATGTGGGGGTGGGGGTGGTGGAAGTTGCAAATTGCAATGGTGATTTATTTTCTTTTATTCTTGTATTTGTACTGCACCATTCAGCCTTTCGCAAAAGCTGCGGTTTGGGATCCAAAGGCTGCGTGGTCGGAAGGCCACTTGTGTGAGGATCTTTCCTGCCCCTTTGCCCCCCTCCCCCCGAACCTCCTCTGATCCCTCTGCAAGGTGCCTTGACCTTATTTGGGGGGGATTCTCCCCCCTCCCCGAATCTCCCCTCCACAGCCTATGCTGTTCAGAATGGTCCCCAACCCTATGGAGAGGATTTGGGGGGGGTGCAGTACAGGGGGCTGCAGAGAGGGGAATGAGAAAGATCCTTCTGCAAGTGCCCCTACACTCACGTAGCCTTTGGATCTAAATCAGGGCTGGGTAACTTCGGGAGGCCCAGCAGGGGGTAGGGAGGGGGCTGCATGCGGCCCGCAGGTGCCACACCTAATCCAGTCAGTACAAAATTGCATCAAACCCCAATAAAATGCATCTGCGCATGGAAAGCTCTGGGTCTGCTCTTTTTCCTTCATGCTAGCCTCAGACAGACAAGGCAAAGTTGAACCTGCAGTCAACTGGCTCTTTTGCCCCCCACCCCCCAAAGGAGAATCTCCTCCCTTGTGTAAGGCATGTCCTCAGACAAAGCTGTCTTCTGCGGGCCTCGTGGCACGTAGGCTGCACCTTTAAGGCTCTCTGTCTTTCCCGCTCCCCCCAGGCCTTTTACCATCCCTCAGGTCCTGAGATCGAAAGAGCAGGAGGAGGAAGAGGAGGAGGAAGAGGAAGAGGAAGTGGATGAGAAGGAGGCTGCAAAGGTGAGTGTGTGTCTCAGGGCAGTCGTGGACCCGATTCACGAGGTGGGCGGAAGGGACTGTGTGTCTACATTGCCGATATTTGGGACCGTACCCATGAGGCAGGCGGTGGAGGCCTCTGCAGTCCCTGCAGCTAAGAGGAATTCCTGCTCTGCGATTCATGAATTGCGGAGCAGCGGGAAGAAGGCGGACCCCTGCCCCTAGGAACTTACAGTCTTAAATTCAACCCAGGGAAGGGAACGGGGGGGGGAGGGAGGGAAGGGGAGGAGGACAGAGGCGAGGATAAGTGGAGGAAGAGAAGGTGTTCAGTTACACGTACGGTAGGGGATGAGGAGAAAGGGGATGCGGCAAGAAATAGAAAGGAACATAACTGAAAGGAAAGAAACAGCCGGGGCTGGGGGAGCCCAGAGTTGTGTCACTTGGGAGTCTCTCCCTTGCGGAGAGCTATCCCCTTCCCAGGCTCCTGTGTGGGCATGAAGAAGGTGGGCCCCCTCCCCTTCCTTCACAAAGCTCCCCCTCTATAGCTGGCTCTGCACCCAACTTGCAGAGAGCAACGGGGAGGCTGGATGCATTGGACGGCAGCAGCGTGGGCTCCCGTAGGCGGGAGGTCGACTGGTCACCATCAGGGCAGCAGCCAGCCAGACACCTTGGGGCGCGGTGGGTGCCTCCTGGGCCATGTGGGAAGGGGCCGGCTTGTGGGATTGCGGCGTCCCGTCACAGTGCCCTGTTCTGTTTCAAGATGCTGTGAGCGTTCCGAGCTGCGCTCCTTCCCTTGGGGTCCCCGTGCTTCTGTCCCCGGAGGCTGGTCTGACCGGCAGTCAAGAAAGGGTGTCCTCTTGCAGAACGTGCCTCCGCTGCCGTTAGCCCCACTTCCAGGGGGTGAGCTGGCAGCCTTGGGAGGCTGCAGTGTGAACTCCCCCCCCCCCCCGAGTCCCGGTGGGCATGTCAGAAAGCTGACAACTCTCCAGTCTGGAGGAGAGATTCATGACTGTGCAGATGCAACAGGGCCAAGCAGCTGGTGGCGTGGGTGGCTGCACATTGTTACGACTGCCTTAGTTCCAAGTAGCCTTCCCCAACCTGGTCCTGAGGCGGGGGGCATTCTGGCTGAGAGTTGTAGTCCAACACACCTGGAGGGCACCAGGATGGGGAAGACTACAGTAGGGTAACTGACAGGTTTTAAAAATAGTTCAAATAATTTGTATATAAGACTGCAAGTGAGTGTTAAAACGATAAGCATATCTTCATCAAAAGCCTATATTAACTCTCTTCTATACGGCCAAAGATAAAACGCAAAAGGCCTGTTCCATTTATAACCTGAAGAATGACTGTGAATGTACATTCTCTGAGGTTTATTTATATTCCAGTACTGTGTAAATGTTTGCTGATCCTCTGTAAACGTTGACAGCCCTCTGATTGCTTCCCTGTCTGGTTTTAACGATGCTAGTTAATTTGCCCATAATAATAATAATGTCCCAAATTTCTGAAAGCCATTTTATCAGTTCAGGGCTTCCTGTCCCTCTTCTACTATTTTTTGCTTATTAACATCTTTGCAGCAGCTAGTAAATTTACCTACTGGCTTCCTTACCGGCAGGTTTGTTGAGGCTGAGCTGGGTTGTGGGCAAGGCCGGTACCAGGAGTCGGCATTATTGGGCACCTGCTGAGGCCTGCTGCACCAAAGGGGCCCGCTGTCAACTTCCCAGATCCACGGCTGCTCCTTCCCTTTTTTGCTGTTGCTGCCTGCTCACCCGGCCTCTCTGAATGTGCGAGCAGCGACAAAATTGGGAACCAGCAGCAGCTTACACTTGCCCTGTCCTCTCCCTCTGGGTTCTGCTGCATGTTGGGCCCAAAGGAAAGAGGGCAAGCAGATGGGCAGTGGTGATGGTGGCGAGGAGGAGGAGGAGGAGGACCCATTTTGGGAAGGGGAGCACTGAGGACATATATGAGAGAAGGAGGCAGGTGAAGATCACCTTCGGAGTTTGCTCCAGCTGGACTGCCTCCTCCCTTTGCCTATAGGGGCTTCTACCGCCAGCTGCTCTGTGAGAAGGATCCCGATGTATTGTTGTGTTTTAATACTGCTTGTTTTCATCTTTATTAATGTATTTTTATGTTCCTGGTAAGCTACCTTGGAAGGGTTTACCGTATATCCTGAAAGGTGGGATATAAATGATTGTAATGAATAAGCCTCCTCACCTGCCCCAAAAACCCTGGATTCAGCACTGGTTGTGTGGCAAGGAGGAAAAGAAAACAAATTCCCTTGGCATGAAAAAATGCTGGATTCTCACTCATGGAGTTGGATCCAGGATCTGCCTTCTGCTAGAGGAAGGGCTCGGCTCGTGGAAGTTCCCTCCGCCTGATTTTTGGGGGTACCCCTCTCCCGCCCCACACCACAGCACCACCCCATTCAGCAGGGTTCTCCTGTCTCTCTTTTCAGCGTTTTCAGGGGGCTGGCAGGTCTGCCGTGGGAAGCAGGGGGCGTGGAAGTCCACTTCCATCTGCTCCGATGATCCAGCATCAAACTGGATCCAACCCAGAATAAACTTCAGGTTGCACGTAGGAGGGTCCCAGGTTCAGCCCCTGGCATTTCCAGTTAAAAGGTTCTTGTCATGCCAGCCCCAAGAGTCCTTGGAGAACTGCTGTGCCTCAGAGTAGATGGCTCTGTGCTAAACAGCCCAGGAGTCCGGCGGCACTGAGGAGCGTCCTGTGTTTTTAGCAATTGCACCTACTTCAGGTGGCAGCTGAGGATGATTCTGAGCAAAGAGTACAGGAAGTTGGACTAGGGGAACCTTCCCTCGTTGGGTACAGATTAGCGCAGCGTCTTGTGCTGTGTTTGAGCGCGGACAAGCAGGTTGTGCCGCGGGTTTTGCTTGATATTCTTTCCTGCTCCAATTGTGGGTCTCTCTACACCTTTAACACATTTTATCCTTGCAATAGCCATCCGGGACAGTTGAAAGGTGCAGTGTCTGAAGCCCTCTCGCAGAACTGCTTCCTCAGAATTCACATAGGGTTGGGACGGGAGTCACTTGTTTGTCAAAAATCCATATTGATCACTTGCAAAGCACAGGCAATTTTCTTTGTGCTGCATAGAGATTAAAAGGTAAGACAATCCCTCCCACAGACTCACCGCTGAATAGGCATGATACATGGAGCAGTGGGAGAGCAGGGCCACGCCATCAGCCCTGCTGAATAACCCCCCCCCCCCCGCACCGAAGGCTAGGTTCAAACTCATTTCCCCTTCATTTAAAAGTACGCAACAGTAGCCCACCACATACAGCAGGGCTGACCAAACTTTGGCACTCAGCCTAATTTCAGAAGTCCCACCAGCAGCCATTACAGCAGGCCGAGACGAGAGTGGCCCAGGGCCATTCCACCAGCCCTACTAAAGGAATGAATGTTTCCCTTTCCCTTTCCCCTCCCCATTCCTTTTTCCTTGTGTGTTGTGTCTTTTTAGATCGTAAGCCTGCAGGCAGGGACTGTCTTGTACTACTGATTATATGTCAGCCGCTCCAGGAGCCTGTTTGGCTGAGGAACAGTATAAGAATACTTCCAATGAAATAAATAATAAATTTTAAAAAAGAAGGAATGCAGAGGAAAGAGGAAAGCAAGCCAACTCAAGGACCATTTCTGGTGTTTACGTAATACCAGCAGTATCATCTGATCTGGACGGAAGGGCCTCCCTGCCTTCCAAGTTCACATGTGCACACGCAGCCCTGCAGCCCCTGATCTGATGGATGGGGCCCGTGTGCACTTCCCAGCAGCCCCACGGCGACTGACAGTTGGCGCCAAATGTCCTTTCTGGTGGGTTGGGGGGGGGAAGCGAGCTCCCTGCAGCTGCTGCTCCTCCAGCCAGTGGGTGAGAGCTGGCTGGTCTATAGCAAATGTGTGTTTTTTCCGTTCTGCTGGCAGGACCACTTTGTGCAGGACCCAGCAGTGCTGAGGGAGAGAGCCGAGGCCAGACGGATGACCTTCCTCGCGAGGAAAGGGTAAGGCGCGACTCCCTCTCCTTGCGCCCGCGCTCGCTGTGCTGCTACAGCCAGAAGGCAACGGCACCGCTTGGTGCTTGAGGATAGCTGCTAAGAATCAGAATTTCAGTTGTGTCTATTGATCTAATGTACACATTTTTTGTACGTAACCTTCCATAACATACATAATTTTTGTACGCAACTTTCCCCAATGTACATATTTTGTGCACCATTTTTGAGCCAAGAACTGTATCGCAAAATTTGGAGAAGCACGCAGTCCCAAGGATAAGTATATCCCGATTTGCATATTAGTCCGAGAATTGTGAATTAGGTTTGCTTAAAAATGCGGGCCAAACGAAATCCCCCCCCCCACCTATCCCTAGACTCCAGTACTATATTACTAAGGGGGGGGGGGGTAGTATTTATACTCACTTCAATCCTGTAATTTGTTCCTCTATCGAAGTTCTAGTTTGTTGGACACTCTGCCATCTCCAATGTGGTTGTTCCCTACCCTTCCTTTCGATTTTATGTCTCAGTATTACTATATTCCCATTTGTGACCAAATCTGGACTTGACCAAATCTGCCCTGCTGTAAAAAGAAAAGAAAAAAGAAAGGGGGTGAGCGGAGGAGGCGGACTAGAAGCATTTGTTGTGCCAACCTGGCCGAAACTTATGATGAAGCTTTCTCTTCCTGTCTGCTGCAGGCACAAACCGGACAACTCTGCAACTGTTGTGGGCGGTGCGAAGGGCCACGGCCAAGCCGAGACACGGCCCAGGAGCGCAGGAAGAAAGAAGCCAGCAAAGGGGCCAGGGCTAATCATAATCGGCGCGCCATGGCCGACAGGAAGCGCAATAAAGGCATGATCCCATCCTGAAGAAATGGAGAAGGGGGTGACTATTTGTCTTAGCACTGGTGGCACACGGGCAATGCCCCAACCCCAAAAGACAGCATTCAGCCCTTAAGGGAAGCGTTCCCATGTATGGAGAGGATCTGCCCAGGCAATCTGAATCTGCATGTAGCCATGGGAATTTCATTACAAGTGAACTGCAATAGTTCACGCTGTGTTGCGTATTTTATAAGGATCGGACGAAGCACTTTTTAATTCCCACTCAAGAAACCTTCCTCTTCGGCCCCGATAAGAACACAGTGCTCTTGCTAGAACAGCCCCAATTCCATCTAGCCCAGCAATCTCTTTCTAATAGCCACCAGCCAGGTCTCTGTGGGAAGCCCGCAAAGCAGGGTGCAAAAGTGATGGCCACCTCCTCGTGCGTGCAACACATCCTCAACCTGGCATCCTCCAGATGTGTTGGACTACAGCCCCCATCATGCCCAGCAAGCATGGTCCTTGGCCATGCCGGCTGGGGATGATGGAAGTTGCAGTCCAACACATCTGAAGAGTGCTGGCTTGGGGCAGGCTCTCCTAATCGTTTATCTCCAGGATGTGGCATTCAGACGTATGCTGCCTCTGCACTTAAGAGTAGGGGTATTGAGGCTCAGGCCAACGGACCAGTTCCTGCCAGCCTGGGTCCCCATCTAGCCCTCTGGGATTCCCCTAATCGCTGATCATTTGGTGGCTTCCCAACTTTTGTGCAGGTGTCCCCCCCCCATTCTAAAAGGTTGAAATGCCCCTCCTAAGGCTTAGTCACTGGCAGTAATTGCTTTAAGTCACGATAGGCTGGTGTTTTGGCCCCACCCATCGCAGGAATCCGGCACCCAAGAGCTTCTCCGAAATTGAATTCGGCCCTCAGCCAGAGAAGTGGTTTGACACCCCCCACCTAGAGGTTCCATGTAGCGGTGGGCCTGTCGGCCGTGCTTTTGTCTGAGCCCACTTTTAAACACATCTAAGCTACTGCTCATCATCCCATCTTGTGTTAGCGAATTCCACAAGCTAATGAGCCATATGCACTGTTTGAAGTACAGTAAAACCTTGGATTGCAAGTAACTTGGTCTGCAAGTGTTTTGCAAGACAAGCAGATTTTTAAAATAAATTTTAACTTGATAAACAAGCGACATCTTACAATACAAGTACTGTAGTACGGTCAAGAAAAATGAAGACTTTACACCAGTGATGGCGAACCTATGGCACGGGTGCCACAGCTGGCACTAGACATCCAGTTAAGGCTGGGCGCGCCGCCTGCCCCGTTTTTCCGGCCCCCGCCCCCTGCCCGCCCCATTTTTTCGAGTGGCGCACAGCGCTGCTCGAGCGACCCCTTACCACATTCGGAGGTTCCGTCGCGTCATTTCCTGTCCCGGAAATGATGCAACGGGGCCTCTGCACAGGCGCAGAACGGTCCCGTCACGTCATTTCCTGTCCCGGAAGTGACGCGACGGGACCGATCGAACAGAGCGGGCGGTTCTCCGCCGGATCGGGCGGCTGGGGCGGCTCTCCGTGGAGTGTGCGAGCCGCCCCAAAGAGGAGGTAAGGCCTCGCCGGGGCGTGAGCGGGGCCATGCTCGACCTCGTTCTGCCCCGGCGAGGCTCGATTTACATGCCTAGCTGGCACGCAGGGACCTCTCTGTGGGCACTCGAGCCATTGGTCACCAGATCGCGAAAAGACCGTCCCCTTCTGCATTCAGTGTCGGGTTTCCATAGTAACTCCTCTCCACTCATTCCTCGCTGGCTTCCACAGGCAGGCACACTCCAACATCCTCCTTCTAACTGAACAGCCCTCCTTCTAACTGAACAGACAGCTCAGAACCACAGCGCGCGTGCACCTAGTGAAAAGCCATGCCCTGAGACAGAGTGGGGCGCGATTAGCTAGTGCGCCCTCCTCCTTCCTGCCAAATTTAAGGCACTTTGAAATAAATAAGTTGGTTTTGTGTTGCAGTTTGGGCACTCGGGCTCAAAAAGGTTCGCCATCACTGCTTTACACTATCATTCTTTATTGCAGCTTAAATTAAAAATATGTGTACAAATTTCTTATGGGGAATTTCGCTTTGATATACAAGTGCTTTGGATTACAAGCACGTTTCCGGAACGAATTATGCTTGCAATCCAAGGTATTACTGTACTTCTGTCAGTTGTAAACCTATTGCCAATCAGCTTCATGGGGTGATAGGGGGAAAAATTCCTCTCCCATGTACCTCCTACCTCTCACCTGCCCCTGGTTATCCCCCCCCCCCAAGCTGAAAAGCCCTGTTACTTTTCTTGTAGGAAGGGTTCTCCAACTGCTTAGTCATGTTAATTGCCCTTTTCCCGATAGCTGGATGGGAGTCCAATAGATGGAACTTGCCAATCCTACCCCCCCATCTCTTTCAGTATTAAACAAGTCTGTGTGTAGGTAGATCTCATGAGCCTAAATGGGAGGGCCTCTTCTAACACGAAACCTTACCCTTCCAGAAAACCACTCACCCAGCCAACGGAAGGCTGCATGGCTAGGGCTCCAAAAAAGATGAAGTGAGGCATGGGTTATGCACCACTTCTCCCCTTTCCCCCCCACTGAGCACTGGCTTTGCATGCAGAAGGTCCCAGGTTCGATCCCCTGCATGTCCAGGTAGGGCTGCAAAAACTGCCTGAAACCCTGTCAATTGTCAACAATACTGGGCTGGATGGACTAAGGGTCTGACTCAGTTGAAGGGAGCTTCCTCTGTCCTGAGTCCAGCGCCTTTCTCAAACCACACCTTCCCCCCCCCCCAAAAAAATATCTTGAGGGGAGAAAGTGGGTTTAGAGGACATACTTCTGCTGAACCCTCTTTCCCACCTCTCATCCTGAATGTTGGTTAAGGTCCCAGCTTATCCCTTTTTTCTCTACCATTCCACCTTAGGCCGACATTTTCAGCTATCTTTGCTTCTCTGGGTAATTGCAGCCAGTTTAGATTGTGTGTGCTGCTGCTTCTCCATTAAATGGGGTGGGGAGAAGCCATAGAGAAGCAAACATTTGCTCCTTCTATTGAACCAGCAAACTTCTCTGCAGTGGCTGCTGAAACGCCCCCAGACATCACTGGTCTCTTATACTAGACACAGAAATGTGTCAGCCAGTAGTGGGGTGATGGCAGCTGGTATATGACAGCCCCTGCTGGAGCAGCTTGCCAGGTGATGGGCTAGAACACCCTCTTTTAATTAAACACTACCCTAAAAGCATTGAGGTGCTGAAGTTTTGCATTAACGTTTTCTCTTAAGGAGCAAAATCTGAGTCTTGTCAATTGGATTTATTCTGTGACAATGAACCCTACCCTAATGTAATCTCCAAGGCAAGAGTATAATGCCAAATTTTGAGGCAGTTCAGTGAAGTGTACCAGCAGAGACTTTTAAATTTGACTCGATGGCATTTTAGTCACAGTACTGCAGTCTGAAAAGCAGTCCATTGTGAAGTAGCAGCAACTGTTTCAGTTTAGGAGTGTGTAGGGGGGGACAACGATGACAACCCCCCCACACACACCTTTGTAGCTGCCTTTCTTAGGCAGATTGCACTTAGAACGAAGGATGCATCTCCCCATACCTGTCAATGCAGGAATTAATACAGTACTACCTACTTTGCTCCCGTTTGTACCTATAGGTCTGCTTTTTTCCCCATCTGCACCTGAAGTTGGTACTCCAGGCTACAGGCTATTTCTGGGCTGTAAAGCAAATGCCTAGCCTTTGTGGTTGGTGCAGCCTCAGAAGCCACAGGGGAAGCCCAGCTAAGATTACCAGTGGCAACAGCAGTGGCATGTGAAGCTTGCAATAGCTCCATCTTCTGCTTACCATGAGAGGGGTGGGGTAGTTGTTTTGGACAGGATGTGCATTGCAATAGGACAAGTATTTGACAGGTAGAAAGGCATTTTGGCCTGCCTTTCTACCTGTTGGACCAGTCTAATGAAAATTAAGTAGGGTTCTTGACTTCAAGTTTTGTTTTTGAAAAGTTAATGGGACACCTTCCCCATCTCTAAAAGAGTCTATCTAGTCCAGCGTTCTGTTCTCAGTGGCCAACCAGCTGCCTGTGGGAAATGCTCAAGGACACGAGTGCAATAGTGGGATGCATACTCCAATTCAGGAAAGTTAGAGCACCAAAACTGATAGACACATTCAACTCTTAAGGTTGAATGTGCCCAGTTAATGATTCAATCAAAGCTGAGGCTAGTGAACGGGATGGTTGCACAACAACTGAGCACAGGTGGTCAGTACCAACAGAAATGGAACTGAAAGAGGACCACTGAGAAACAGGTGTGGGCAGGGAAACGTAGAGGCACAGCCCAATGAGGACTGAGCATGCTCAGTAGCTGCAGGGGGTTGACTTGTCAGTGGGAAGAGAAACAAGGCTCAGATGAGCTGGATTGCCCTGCTTGTCTCTCTTAACAGCTTATACTATGGCTGGCAGGCATCCTGAGCAGAAGCACTTCTCTGAGGAGAGGATGGACCACAAAATTTTGTTAGAAGTTCTACTTGCAGCACTATCCGAGACTTTGTTACCTGAATATGTGACTAAAGCAATAAATGAACATTTACCAACAGACAAAATAGGCTAAAGCCTACAAATGCCTCCAGATTTCTAGCTTCCAGCATGCATAGAATGGCATCCTTCTCCTGAATGTTATCTCAGATCACAGCAAAACCAGCTCAGAGAAAATTAATGGAAGATCCACAGTACAAAATGTACACATATGAGACTGTATTTTATTAAACTACATTTCAGCACAACAAGTCCATGAGTCCAGCTTTTCTTTCACTCCTGAGAGGGAGCACTCGGGCTCGAACCGATGCATATGGATGAACATTTGCCGCCTTAACAGCTGGTGGTCAGGAAGAAGGGCTTGAAGTGAAGATCAAAGAAAGGTCCTGCAGGAATCCAGCATCTGTGTTTCACTCTTCACCTGTCTCATACTTGTGCTTGATATGCTTCCACAGTTTCTGCATAGTGAGAGACAGAAGAACATTGTACATTATGCAAGAGCCTCAGGAATGTCTGCTTATAGCTGAACAGGATATTACAACCCAGCAGTAACCACCAGATACTGCCCCCGGGATTGCTAGGGCATATTTAACCAAGCACAGCAGCACCGCTCAAAATCACTAAGATCATTTCAGACAAAAATGACAAGACCAGAGGCAACAGGATGCATGTCTGCTTTGTAAGCGATAAAGTCCTTCACAGCAAATAGATGGATGCATCACCCTTAATATAATCCTAAGCATGTTTATTCATAAGCAAGCCCTACTGAATTGAATGCAATTTACTCCCTAGCAAGTGTATTTAGAACTGCAGCCTGAAAGAAATCCACACACCCTCATTTTATTCATAGTGCCACATTGTCTGCATGTCAACTGGCTCTTCTACCCATTTTTTTTTGCCTTTCCAACATTGTGTCTTTGCCCCAAATTCAATGTTAGGTTTCCCCCATTCCCGTGAAGCATACAAACCGTCTAGGGCATGATATACATCACTAGCCAAAAAAACACAAAACCCATTATGAGTAGGACTCTTGCCTAGAGTTAATTCTGACTTCAGCAATAACGTATCTTCATTATTATTTAAACAACACCATCAACATGCACTGTGTTTTACAAAACGGAAGATGACAGATCCCCGCCCTGAAGAACTTACAATTTGACAGAAGGGGAGGGAGGTAGAGGCAGATAAAGCAAGAATACGCAATTATTTCAGTTACAATCTTAGGCTTAGTTACAGTACAGCATGGGGACTAGGGTTATACCAAAAGCTTTACAGAAAAGGTGGGTTTTGATGAGGGATTTGAAGGAAGGAAGTAAGGGAGGTGGTATCACAGGTGTTCTGAGATGCTGTCCCAAGTACTCAGGGCAGCAAGGGGGAAAGACCAGAACCTGTTGAGGGAGCAGAAGTAGTTTGGATGGCAGCAGTAGCTGCTTTGGATGGCTCTCTCAAAGGCATGGACCATTATTCTTTTCCCCACCAGACCATAATATGAGAAAATGGGAAACTGAAGCTGTCTTGCGCAGAGTCAGATCCTCGATCCATCAGCCTGGCGATGCCAGGGATCGAACCTCGGATCTTCTGCATGCAGCAGCTCTCCAGGGTTTCAGAGAAGAGTTCTTCCTGCCCTACCTGGAGATGTCTATCTGGAGGTGCTGGGGATTGAACCTGGGACCTTTTGTATGCAATGCATGTGCTCTACTGCTGAACTATGGCCCCTCCTCCTCTGAGAAATGTGAAATAGTACAGAAAAATATGACAATTTGTACCACCAGACCACAAAGGCCGCAAGGATGCCTAGAACAGCGGTGCGGAGGAACAGTAACACACCACTCAGGATGCAGAGCTGGGACCCTTTGAAGGAACTCTCAGGACCTAGTGACATGCACCTGATTGGTTTATATAGTGACCTGATTCACACATAACAGCAAGTCCTGGGTTGTTTACCCTAGGAATTGCTGATGTGTAGTGGGAGCAAGCAGGCTGCCTCCTGCGCACTTGCCACTTCACAACCCAGTAACTTCCCAGGGTTAAGCAACCCAGCGTTAGACCCAGAACAAACCATGGGTTAACTCTGGGTTATCTAACCATTAAACAACCCAGAGTTTCCGGGTTCAGACATCACTACAACAACCCAAGAACATGTTGTTAGCTGAAAGCAGAAGTGACGAGCACATAGGAGGCAGCCTGCTCACTTGCTGCCACTCAGCCCTGACAACTCATGGTTTAAACAACCCATGGGTTGTCATTACGTGTGAACCTGGCCATAGTTTACCTTTCAAGGTGCCCTCCCTGCAATCCCAAGAGTCTAGCAACTGTAGTTGGGACCACAGCTAATTCTGTTACAGATACCTAGCCTCCACCAGCCATGAAAAATACAATACCCAGAGTTCCCCAAGGAGAGGAAACCCTTCAGAGGGTGAAAATATAACAACTCTCAATGTAGGAGGAGGAGAGAACAAGAATTTTCTATAGAGGAAATTGTTTTTGTTCTGGGCACATGACAGTTTGAACTCAGCATCAAAGAGACCATGATTTGCCAAAGGCCACCTGGATAAATGAGTACACAGTGACCTTGGCTAACATTAGGTTCTCTCTATTGCATTAAATACGAATACATTTATCATGGTAGGCTTTCATGAACTAAAGCCAACTTCATGCATCTGACACAATAAAGGCACAATCCTATGAAAGTTTAGACACCAAAAATTTATGCTGGCTGGGGAATGCTGGGAGCTGTAGGCCTTTTTCTGTCCATACTTGCACAGGATTGCACTATACAGTGCTACCTTGGATTGCAAGTAACTTGGTTTGAGAGCATTTTGCAAGAGAAGCAAATTTTTAAATATTTAATTTTTTTTACTTGATATACAAGCGACGTCTTGCAATACAAGTACTGTAGTACGGCTTAAATTAAAAATCGCTGTACAATTTTTTTGGGGGGGATTTCGTTTTGATATAAGAGTGTTTTGGATTACAAGCACGTTTCCAGAACGAATTATGCTCTCAATCCAAGGCATGACTGTAAGTCTTATTTCCAGAAGGGTAGCCACATGTTATTCTGTTGCAGCAGGGGCAACCAAGAACCTTGTGGCAGTTTAAAGACTAACAAATTTATTATGTTATAATATTTACCAAGGCAGCATACATTATCCTCCTCTCCACTTCATCCTCACAACAACCCTGTGAGGTAGGTTAGGCTGAGTCAGTGACCCAGTCAGCCAGTGAGCTTCATGGCCAAGTGGGGACCAGAACCCAGGTCTCCAGAGTCCCAGTCCAACATTCTAACCACTACGCCACACTGGGTGTGGTACTGTGATACACAGGTGGTACTGCAGGATAACATTTCAAGCATTTGATGAAGTGGACTGTAATCCACAAAAGCCTATGCCATAATAAGTGCGTTAGTCTTCAAGCTGCCACAATACTCTATATTTGGCACCCCTCTGAAAAGTTTTGTGTTCGATAAAAATTAACAGCAATCGGCCATGAAATGCACTGGGTGACTTTGGGCCAGTCACTGACTCTCAGCCTAACCTACCTCACAGGGTTGTTGTGAGGATAAAATGGAGAGGAGGAGGATTATGTAAGCCGCCTTGGGTTCCTTTCAGGAAAAAAGGTGGGGTATAAATATAATAAATAAATAAATAACCCCGCTAGGCACTCACAATCCAGGTGGTTGGAAAATGGTCATCCTCTTTCATATACGCTTAAGGCTGAAATAGTTACTTTAATTCACAGTACTAGTTACAAGTACAGAAACCAGGCGCTATCATATAGCAGCTATATTATAGCTGCTCTACACCAGCACAAGCAAGTACAAATGCATGCTCTTGGGCCCATCGCTTACAGACCAGCATAGAGGCCACAATCCTATGCACGTTTACTTAAGTGTAAGCACCACTGAACTCAGAACTTTTTAACTGAGTAAACACAACGATGGGCTGCAAATCCTTCAACACCTGTTGGACAATGCTTCGTTTTAGAGGTTTTTTCCTGGTACCTTTCGAGAAGGCCCCAATACACACGGAGAAATGCCAAGTCTTCATTAATCGATACAGCCGAAAACCTGCTCCGTAAGAAGCGCGAAGGCCGAAGCCGGGGCCTCGCATATATCAAGGCCCCGCTTGACCTTCAGCCGACCCCGTCGCCGTTTTACGCAAGTCCCCGGCTCGGGCCTGTGAGCTCACGCAAGGCGACTTACCCCCTTGTTGAGGTGCTCATAAAGGGCGTCCGCGCCCTGGTCGAAGGCCCGCTCGAAGACCAAGGCGCCCACCACAATCGTGAGGGCAAAAGTGGAGGTGCGACGGAATAGAAAACTGTACACCTGCCTGCCCAGCGCCATTTTCGTTCGCCTTCCGTTACTACGCATGCGCACTTCCCGTCTTATATAGCCATGTCGCCGCAGCCGGTTACCAAAGCATCATGGGCCACGAAGTCTTTTCCCGCGCGGAATTATGGGCTTCGGAGTCCGGCTGCCGCGGCCCGTCCCTCGGCTTTTCAAGATAAGTAGACTACATTGCCCAGGTCGCACCACGCCTCCTTCGTGTTCACGTGATCTTGAAGCGCGGAGGCATCTGGGAGTTGTAGTCTCTCCTTCTGGGATCTCTTGGTTTTCGTTCTCAAGCCGTTCGACGCTACAGTTCCCAGTCGGCGGAGAGGAAGAGGAGGAGGAAACTGGATGGAGAGCCGGGCTACGGGGTTTGTCTGCCAGGTGTGTGAGGCGATGTGCAGGTGATACTCCTTGCCTGGCCATGTGGAGGCTATTCTTCCTTGCCATGGGCTACCAGGCAAGTGGCTACTTATAAGCCTCCCTGAATATTTTTGTGTGTTATCTTCTGAAGTTCCCACTTTAGCATAACAATTACATGTATGTGGGCTCTTGTCCAGTTTTTCATCTGCTCATCCTACACATAAATGTTCAGTGGAGGTATAATTGTGGCTGTATTTTATGTCTGTATTAAATTTATATCCTGCTTTTCTACCAAAAACGGTACCTGGGACTATTCACAACTACACCCATGCTGTTGTAATAACTGTGCCTGAAGTAGACAGAAATCCTATCCCATAGGGCTAGGTCCTGAAAAGGTCTGGGGCTCAGGCCCACAGGACGGAAAAAATGCACAAATTAGCATATGCTAATTTACATATGCTCTAACGTCTGCCTGTGTGTGTGTGTCTTTAAAGGACCCCGTCTCCTAAGGACACCCCTATTTGTAAAAAAAAAAGGATGTATGGACAGTGGAGAGATTTGATTTCATGAAAAAAACCTCAGGCAGAAGGATTCAAGGCGGGGGGGGGGCAGCAGGAGGCGGAGCACATGCGGGCAAAAAGCCCGCTCATCCAAGGGGATCAGATGCAACAGAGTTCATCAGGGCCCCTGTCCCTTTCTTTCAGCAAGTGCCCATGGACAGCAGGGTGGTGGGGCAGAGGGCCTCCCAGAGATTTGGGGCACCAAATGCAAGATTCGGGGCACCATCCCTATTGGGCTGCCCCCTAACACTGCCACTGTGATAGAGAGTTTGAGCAGGCAGTGGAAGGACCATGCAATGGGTGTGTGTGTGTGGGGGGGATTTTGAGGAGTGATTTTTAGAATGGTGTGGAAAAAAATGTACGTATTTGATCTTCCTGCAGGAAGTTTCCTTCAGTGGAGTCTAAATGGGGAAGCGCTATTTCTGCGACTACTGCGACCGCTCCTTCCAGGACAATCTCCACAACAGGAAGAAGCATTTGAACGGGGTCCAGCACCTCAGGGCCAAGAAGGTCTGGTATGATCTGTTTCGAGGTAGGAGGCGCTTTCCTTTCTTTGGATTCAGGACAGTGCTGTGGAAGTGGAGGGAGGGATTTATTTATTTATTTATTTATTATATTTATTTATTATATTTATTAATTGCCCATCTGGCCGGCCACTCGGCCACCCTGGGCGATGTACAATTAAAACAATACAATAAAATATGATAATTTAAAACAGTATAAAAAATTCTTTTAAAATCCTAACCCACCCCCATATTCCCGCCTGAAATACCATGTTTTTAATGCACGGCGGAAGCTCATCACGGAGGGGGCATGGCGAAGGTCACTAGGGAGGGAGTTCCATAACGTGGGGGCCGCCACAGAGAAGGCCCTCTTCCTAGTCCCCACCGGCCTGGCTGCTCTGGCTGATGGGATAAGGAGAAAGCCGTCCATGGCAGATCTTGTTGAGCAGCCTACTTGATGTTGCTGGAGGCGCTCCTTGAGATAAACTGGGCCGGAGCCGTGTAGGGTTTTAAAGGTCAAAACCAACACCTTGAATTCGGCTCAGCAAGCAACTGGTAACCAGTGCAACTCCTTAAGCACTGGCGTGATGTGATCAATTATTTCAATCATTTATACCTTGTGCTTCATCTGGAAAGGTTCTCAGAGTGGCTGACATATAAATAAAAGCAAGACAGTCCCTTACCATTCTGCTTACAATCTAAAAAGTCACGACACAAGAGGAAAAAGGGATAGAGAGGGAAAGGTACACAAGAAAACTCAGGCACCAGTTTGCAATGTTGTACGGTTCTTCTAATGAACGGTTTATAGGTTATGTTCACCAAGCACTACAACCTTGCAAGTAGGACAGTGTTAGTATCTCCATAGTGCAGGTGAGGGGTGGAGGATGAGAGGCGTGCTTAAGGCCACTCAGTGAGATTTGAACCTGGGATGTCCTATCCTGGTTCACCCTCTTATTCGCTAGGCTACACCAACTTAGTATGTTCACAACGTGTGCTAAGTGCTGTACAATTGGGAACACCCATCACAATGCTGTGCTTGCAGCAGTGCTTGATGATTTGATGAGGTTCCATCAGCCTTCCCCAGCTGTGGGATGCTGGGTGTTATAGTCCAATGCATCTGCAAGGCATCACATTGGAGAAGGCTGGATTACAGTCTGCTGGTTTTGTTGAGATTTCTTTCCCTTCCTATCTCAAAGGCTTAGAGTAGCCTTCCTCAACCTGTTTGGCCCCACCCTGATGTTTTGGACCACAACTCCCCAGAATTCCTGATTGCTGGCCATGTTGGCTGGGGCTAATGGGACTTGAACTCCACAACATCTGGAGGACACCAGTTTGATGGAAGGGTGGCTGATAGTGAAGGACATGATCTATTGATTTAATTATTATTTTGCAACAACCCAGTGTGGTAAATCAGGTTGAAGGTGGTGCTGACTTGTTAAGAGACCACCCATGCCTGCTTGGAAATAAGCCCCAGTGCGACTTACTCCCAGGCGAGTACAAGATGGCAGGTGAAGGGCTTCAGAGAGGCCTGCACACGCATCAAAGGTACCACCGATGTAACGACCTCATTCTCTATCTCTTGCGGTCCTTGTGTCTCCCGCAGATGCCAGCGGCCATCCTGCACGAAGAGCAGAGCAAGAAGCCGTGTCGGAAATTCCTGCAAACGGGTACGCTTTCTCCGTAATTCTCTTCCCCCCACCCCACAAACCAGAGGCCTCCCAGAAGCCCACAAGCAGGGCGGGAAGCCAGTGGCTCCCCCCCCCACACACACACCCCTGCTGTTGTCCCAAAGCAACTGGTATTCACAGGTATACTGCCTCTGAACTTGGAGGTTCTGTTTGGCCATGGTGGCCAATAAAAAAAGTGAATGCACCCCCTCCATGGATTTAGCTAACCCCCCTCGAAAGCCACCAAAGCGAGCACCCATCACAATGTCTTTTCATTTGTATCTATTTCCCTTTATTCAAAGAAGTATGTGTGGGTTGGATCCAAAAATCCCACGAGTGCAGTTTGGTTCATAGAAAGGGCATTCCTGGTGCCCGGGTTGGCGGACCCTCCCAAAACAATGGAGAGGGCTTCAGTTGGGAGGGAGAAGCTGGCAAAAGCCTCCACTCCCCTGTTAGCAGGAGCCTTCCCTGAATTGAAGAATTTGGGGGGTAGGGAGCTTTTCGATCCAACCCATAATACTTGAATATAGAATTGAGGTCTAGAACAGCCTTCTCTAACATGGTGCCCCCTAAGATGTGTTGGATCACAACCCACCCCCCCATCACCCACAGCCATGCTGGTAGAGGAGGATGGGAGTTGTAGTCCATCACGTCTGGCGGGCGCTAGGTCGGGGAAGCCTGCGCCGGCAAATCTCAAAGGGCGGGCAGGATCACATGGGAATCGGAGTGCCTTTTAAGTATCCTGGACTCAAACCGTTCAGGGCTTTAGGGGCGATGGCCAGCTCTTTGATTGGGCTGAGAAACACACCAAGGAGCCAGTGGAAATCACATAATAATGGAGTTGCAGGCGTGGGGGGGGGAGGGGAATGTCGATGCTCCCACAGGGTCCCCTGGGAGGACTGAGGGGGGAGGAGGGGGCAACTTACCCCCCCCCCCCACGTGCCCGCTCGTCGGTCAGGCTCATCGGGGCAGGGGGAGCTCATGAGCCACACTGCATAGCTTTCTACACAGGGTGGCTTATTGTGTCGTGTGCAAACCCTCCCATGATCTTTTAAATACTCTGCTGGTGGTACCAGAATCTATATCGGGGGCATCGTTCCGTGATCACGGTTGTTGTTGTGCCCTGTTAAGAGTGCAGATCCTGACTGGCCGATGGAGACTCCCCTGGCCTCTTGTGCTTCTTCTGCTTGACGTGCCTCTGTTTGGATCTCCTTGCAGGCCAGTGCGATTTTGGATCCAACTGCAGGTTCTCTCACATGACGGAGGAGGATCTGGAGAAGCTGAACGCCCAGGTGCAAGGTAAGCGATAGCCAAAGGGTTCCGCTGCAACAAGGACACAGATGCAGGAATCTGGAAGAACGTAGCCCATGCAATTCCCCAGTCACTGCCCTGCTCACTGTGGCACGGGGTCAGAGTTCCAGGGAATTAGTTGGGGTCAGTAGGCGGTCCAGACATGGGGCGTTCCGGAGGAGAGGTAGGCGGTTAGGTAAATACAAGGCTGGTGCGCAGATGATGTTCCAGCATGCCGCACCTAGAATGGAAGGCTTTTGAGGGCCCCACCCAGAGCACAACTGCAGGCCATCGGTGCCACCTGTGGAATGGTCTACTCTCCAGCAGAACCTTGCTCATGAATATACCTTTACTCAAGAGGAGTCCTTATTCCTCTGGCGGGCACTTTGTCTGGCAGCCGCCTGAGCCTGAACCTTTAGGCCATGGGTGGGCAACTCGTGGCTCTCCAGATGTTTGGGCCTACAACTCCCAGATGTTTCCCTACAAGCTCTCTAGATGTTTAGGCCTACAAATAAAACTCCCATCATCCCTCACCTCTCCCTCATGAACAGCCTGATCTCGTCTGAACTGGGAAGCTAAGCAGGGTCGGGCCTGGTTAGTACTTGGACGGGTGACCGCCTTGGAACACCCGGTGCTTTAAGGGAGGGACCATCGCTCAGTGTGAGAGAGCACCTGCTTTGCACTGCAGAAGGTCCCAGGTTCGATCCCCGGCCTCCGGGTAGGGCTTGGAAAGAATCCTGCCCGAAGCCCTGGAGAGCCACTGCTGCCAGTCAGTGTCGACAATACTGGGCTAGATGGACCCAGGTTCTGACTCAGTTTAAAGCAGCTTCTGATGTTCCTATGGCTGTGCTAGTTAGGGCTGATGGGAATTGCAGGTTAAAACATCTGGAGGACCACAATTTGCCCATCCCTGCATTAGACGCCTGCACTCCGTGAGGCTAAGATCCCCCTGTTCCCCCTCGAAGGTCCCTATACTGCAGGACAGGCTCCTCCATGATGTTTGACTCGGGGGGGGGGGCTCCAGGTCGTCCCCCGAGGAGGAGTCCTCCAGGGGAGGGCATGACAGTAATTGCCGCAAGCCCCTTAAGAAACCTTGCGGGGCTTTTGGCGTTAAACTGATCCTGCGAATGGAATTGGAGGTTGTCCTCTGACTTGGGCCTTTGACCTTCCCAGATGGCCCAGACAGCAACACCGGATGAGAGAGGGGAGCACAGGACAGACTCTGTTATGTGCGGCGTAGTGCAGAGGGGAGTGCAAAATGGTGATTTGAAGTTGTAGGACTTCTTTTTCTGTCTAAACACGTGTAGGATTGTGCCTTTAATGTCCTCTGCGTTTTTGTTTTTTACCTTCCCCCAAACTGCCGTGCAAGTGCCGAGCTTTGAGCACCATGTGTGGTGTGAATCCCCACGTTTCTTCCGAGCTTGCTGGAGGGAAAGAAAGGTGGCATCTTCTCTCCTTTGCCGGAAACTTTGGCAACGGAAAGGAACGGCAGGCGTTTCTCCCACTGTTCTCATGTCCCCCGGCGCCCTTTAGATGAGCGTGTGTATCAGTTCATTTGGTTCAAAATGCGATAAGCCAGCCCTGCTGCTGCTGCTGCATTTGGGGGCCCTCCTGCTCATTTCACTGATTGGGGTCCCGGACCTCTGCCCCAAAGTCTGGCCTTGATGGCACCACTGCAGAAAGAGCAAAAAGATATTTTTTTCTGTTCCTTTTCTTAACCCGCCTGCTGCATGAGTGGGAGCCTCTTTGAGGCTGCCATGAGACTCTCTTCCACGGGTGCAAGAGGCACTCGCCCCTGGCGAGCAGAATTGTCGATGCCTGGTCCCAACATCAAATTACTGGAAGGAAGCGGGTTATTCAATAAAAAATTGTGTCCTATTTTCATGTCAGCTTTTTCCCCGCTCCCCGTTGCGGGCACAAGTGGGCACTCTTACTCTTTTCCTCACACACTTTTTGGGTATCGCAGCAAAGCATTATAAATGTTAAAATGCAGGGAGGAAAAAAGCGTGCCTTTGCTGTCGGAGATCTGGAAACCCGAAGCACAGAGTGCTGGACGTGGGCCAAGGAGACATGGGTCAAATCCCGGCTGAGCACTAGGGCCATCCCCACATAGCCTGTTCTACCTCGCAGGGTTGTTTTGAGGATAAAGCTGGATGAGCTATGCCTTTAGGGAGGTCTAAACGCAAATACGCTCATTAACCTCCTGTCTCCCGAGGGGCCAAAGTACACCTAATGTGCAAGATACATGATTCCTTTTTTTTTTTTTAGTCTGGAATGAGGCTAGTCATATGACTTGGATCAGGGCTGTGGCACTGGGGACTGAGGATTTCTCCTTCCCCCTCCCCCAAATAATTTCCTGATGGAAATCCATCCCCTGCCCTCTCCTTGAAGGTGCTATTTAGTCCTGGTGGAGGGGGAAAAAGACAGTGACCTGTCCAGGAAATACAGTTACTGGTACCTGCATTTAAACCTATATTGCAATCCTATATCCATTTACCCGGGAATAAACCCTGTTGAACTCAGTGGAACTTGCGTACTTCTGAGTAGACATGTACAGGATTGTGCTGTTAACCGCTTAAACTTTTATACTGCTAAACATCTCCTTTAAAATTGGCCTAAAATCTCTCTCTCTCTCTCTCTGCGCCCTGTTTGAGAGCGTTGGCGTATGGATTTTTATTCTCTGGCACTGGAATTTTTCTGCTGCATTATTTTTATGGTTATGGCTGTATTTAAATTGTTTTTATTGTGTCTGTTACTGTCGGCCACCCTGAGAATGATATTGCTGTCGGGTGGCACGTCAGAACTGGGTCGGGTTCAGATTTACGCTGGATCAACTGTGCTGTCGGAAGTGGACTTCCCCGCCCTCTCTTTCCCGCGGGAGACCCTCCAGCGCCCCCTGAAAATGCTACATGGAGAGTCAGGAGACCCCGGTGAATGGGGTGAGCTGTGCGTGGGAGGAGGGAACCCCCCCCAAAAATCAGGCGGAGGGGCCTTCCTCTTGCGGGAGGCAGATCCTGGATCCAACCCACATTTATTAACAGTTAATAAACAGTGATTAACAGTTCTTTATTAACTGTATTAATAAATTCATAAAAGAACAGTTTATTAACAGTTCTTTATTAAAATAAAGAAATTGTACATGTCTCCGTGTCCCGTCCCCCCCGTGGCATATAGCGCCTTCAAGTGGGGGAGGGCTTGGAGAAAAGGGCTAATTCCTCCCCCCCCCCCCCGAGCTGTGGTCCCAATCCAAATCCCTTTCCCACCGCCGCGGCTGCTTCGAAGCCAAGGAAAAGGCAGGCAGGGTGGCGCCTGAAATTATCCGAGGGGTGTGTGTGTGTGTGTGCTTCCTCCCTGGCTTGACCTGCTGCGACACCTCAACGCACGCCGGCAACGCAAGGCTGCCTCCTTGCAAAGCGCTCTACAACAGCCGTGGAGCTCAGCGGCGATGTCTACCCGGAAACGCAGGCCCGCCCTTCTGCTCGGAGCGCAGCTAGGGGAGACGGGGACAGCCGAGCAGCTGTTCCCGGCCTTGTCATGTTTGTTTGCCAATTATGCAGCTATTGATTATTGGCGTCGGTTAAATGGGCTGGATGAAAGCGAAAGCACTGAATCGTCTGATGAGAGGAGAGAGAGAGAGAGAGAGAGAGAGAGAGAGACTGTTCCTGCGGGGGACCCCAGCCAACGTCCCCACTGCCCCCCCCCCCCGCTTCAATCCTGCAAATCGAAAACCTTTTTTTAATTAAAGGAACTCCACTGCAGGAAAAGCCTGTAGCGCAGATTCTTGGCATCGGGGAAGGCTTCCACGATCGGCTTGCGCAGGGCGGAGAGAAACGCTCAACTGGGCTTGGGTTTTCTTTGCTACCCTTTCGGGGGGGAGTGCTGAGCCCGACAGGCTGGATCCACTGGCCTCGGGGAGAGCATTAAGCCCCTAGGATCACAGGGGCCAAAACCGACGTGACCTTAAACGCGCATCCAGCAGCGACGTCTTCTTGTCATTTTGACTCTACGGTAGGCGCAGGGTCCCTGATCTGGATCTTAAAAGTGCCTCTACCACCCCCACCAGGGTCGAGATCTGGATTGCGGGGCCCCACGCCTATTCTAGAGTAAAAAGAAAAGAAAAAACAGTTGCTAAACACTCCTTTCAAGTAATGTCTGTTTTTGCCCACAGAAGCAGGGCATTGGAGGGTCTAGAGCACACGAGGCGGGGGGGGGATGGTGCCCTCCATGTGCGTAGAACTACAGGTCCCAGCATCCCCAGGCAGTGTGGCCCTCTGGAGGGCATCTGGTTTGGGAAGGCTGGGCTATGGCGTTTCTCTGTTTTATTGAAGTGCTTCCTTCATAATCCCATTTTATAGATATGGAAAGGAGGCTGAATCCCGGCCGCTTGAGGTGAAATGAGATGCTTTTAAAAAAAATATTGGATGGTTGCTGGATACTGTCTTGACATAAACAAGACGTTGTTCAAATGTTTGCCTCCTAGAATACGGCCAAAGAGACGTGACATGGGGAGAGCCATCGTTAAGATCTCCTCTGTGTGTGTGTGTGTGTGTGTGTTGGTTTTGTATTTATTTATTTGTATTTATTTTATTTAATACATTTCAATAGCCTTTCTGCCAAGGCAGTTCGCGATGTCTAAATACCTAAACAAACAAATGCTACAACAAATCAAAAAGCCCCGTCAGAATATTTATTTTTATTTCATTTTTATTGCTTGTATTTCTATACCGCCCAATAGCCGAAGCTCTCCGGCTCCCGTTCCCCACGATCAAAACCAAAAAATGTATATTACGTGACGAAACGTAATATACTTGTATATTTGTATATTACGTGACGAAACGTAATATACAAGTTTTAAGCGACAATAGATATTTATTGATTCTGTTCTCTCAGGCCGATGGGCCCGAGCTCCCCAGCTTGAGCATCTTCCTCTTCTGCCTTCCCACAGGTCTCAAATAGCCCCAAAGAAAAGTGTGTGTGTGTGTGTGTGTGTGTGTGTGAGACAATAGTCCTGTAAGGCACCGCTTCCCCGATCTTCCAAGCAGTACACAAGTGCAACAACACTCTCCCGCTCGGGTTCTCCAGCAAGTCGCATTGAGAGGCATACTGATCACTTTATCCTCAAAATGGCAGAACATATTGAAAGAATATCTCTCTCATCTCAGCACATACTGACCCGGTTCACATGGAACGGCAGCAAACCGTGGGTTAATTATTGCCGCCATTTTGAATATGCAGCCTCTGATCGGAGGTTATTCCATGATGTGCAAACCTGGACACTATGGGTTAACTGCGGGTTAAACAACCCACAGTTAATCCATGTTTATTAACCCATGGTGTCCGGGTTCTCAAGTCGTGGAAGAACCTCCAGTCGGGCCAATCAGAGGTTGCATATTCAAAATGGTGGTGGTATGCACCGCGGCAAATCGTGGGTTAATCAACCCACAATTTCCCACCTTGTCGTGCGTACGGGGCCAATTGAAAGAATGAAGAGCTGCTTTATACCGAGTCAGACCATAGGGCCCTTCGATCCCAATACTGTCGACGACGACCCGCAACAGCTCCGCAGGGTTTTTCAGGCAGGAATTCTTCCAGTCCTGCCTGGAGATGCCAGGGATCGAACCCGGCACCTTCCGGGTGCAAAGCAGGCACTCTGCCGCGGAGCCACGGCCGCTCCCGCGAGGCAACCTGGCCGACGGTGCGCCATCCATCTCCGGCCGCCCGTCGTGCATCTTGCTTCTGTCGCCCTCATCAATATTCAACCGGTGAGAAGAATAATTGGCTGCCACCCTTGGGCTGGCGTGATCCCTCACTCTGCTGGAACGGTGGAGTTAATTTCACACCCTGTCGGGAAATGTTTAACATTTTGCTTAAAAGCGCGACACACGGCCCCGTCTTGGTTTAGAGCAGGTGGCTGCCGGAGCGGGGGGGGGGGGGAGGCTTTTAGGGTGTCCGGTGGTGGTGATAGGCGATGCTGCTGCAGTGGCGGGGGTGGTGGTGGATCTGTGTGGCTCCCTATTGAGACCGGGCGGAGGGAGCTCAGCGTCTGGATAGGCGGGGGCGGGGGGTACCTTGATCCACTCGCCCACTTTTTTCCAAGCAGGAATCCATGTTCCCGTTTCTGATAGATGGAGCCAGTGTGGCGTAGTGGCGAGAGTGTTGGACTGGGACTCCGGAGATCCGGGTTCTAGTCCCCGCTCGGCCATGAAACTCACTGGGTGACTTTGGGCCAGTCACTGACTCTCAGCCTAACCTACCTCACAGGGTTGTTGTGAGGATACAATGGAGAGGAGGAGGAGGAGGAGGATTATGTAAGCCGCCTTGGGTTCCTTGCAGGAAAAAAGGCGGGGTATAAATATAATAAATAAAAATATATAAATAAATAAATAAAAGTTTCCTGCAGGCCGCAATCGCTCACGCTGCCTCGGGCTTATTCTTTTGCCGGGCCCTGCGCTTGTGCTCCTGATGTCCATGGGTGGGGACTATTTCCCAGACGCGTTGGAAAGTGCTGGCCGGGCGACCAGCTGCAGGGTTTGGATGGCCCTTGGGCAAGACACCCTCAATGGGCCCCCTCCTACAACGAGTCTACCTTCGGTCTCGCCTCCCGTCGGCACCGGCTGCTCTTGACCCTCGTCCTCTTCCTCACCGTTGCTCCCGCTTGCTTTGCTTGCTTGCGTGATAGGCAGGGAGCAAGCGGGCCGCGGCGTCTCCTGCTCCTCTTTCTCACCGCCGCCGTTGCCTGGGCCAGAGCGAGAGGCAGGTGGACAAGCAGGTTGCAACGGTGGGTGAAGAGGAGGAGCGACTCCAGCGGGCTCTTGTCAGGGGGCCCATGCTGGGCTGTGGGCCCTCGGCAGCTGCCCGACCATGCCTACCCGCGACGCCACCTCCGCCACTGTAAAACAGGCCTCCTCCGAAGGGAGACTTTCTCGCGGTGGCTCCGGAGCGTCGTTGAGGTGAGATTTGTCACTGGTTTCGGCCTATTGCGATGGTGCCCCATATCCCGCCCCCCCCCACCCCGTTGTCAGAAGACGAGGAATGACACTGCCGTGGTGGTGCAAACCCCAGTTGTTGTAAGCCCACAGCAGGTCCTGGGACAGGGTGGGGGAATCTGGCAGGAATTCAGCCTATGTATCTCTGCTCTGCCACTCTCAGAACTATGAGAAGATGAGCCAGAAAGTCTCATATCAACCAGAAGAGTGTCCCTACCCAGAAAGGCACCCTAAACATCTTCTAAATAAGCAAATTGGTAGCCCAAAGAGGTCAGGTGATGAGTTGCCGCTGTGAGCGACTGTCCTTGCTCTCTCTACGTTGTACCTGTGTGTGCGCATGCGCACCTTGGCAGACTGCTTCCCTGAGCCTCTACCTGCTGACTCCACCTTTTTCCACCCAGTGGCCTCTTCCCTCGGAAGAGTCTGTCTCGACTCCTCTTTCCACAGCCTCCAGCTTTCTCTATCCCTCTTCGCCTCAGCCTGCTGCCAGCTCCAACTCTAGGCGCTCCTGTGACATCAGAGCAGCTCAGCCAATGGCAACCAAGGCGGGTGGCTTCACCTTAGAATCCTAGAGTTGGGGAGGCCTGTAGGCCATCTCTTCCAACCCCCCTGCTTGTTGGAGGAGATCCACAGCCAGAACACCCCCAGTCAGTGGTCCTGTATAATATGGTACGCTCTTGATTGACTCTACGGCACTGAGTTACGTTGCGCTCAAGAACCCTTTGCTCGTGCGCGCACTCGCGGGCGCCATCCCGGCTTCCCGCGATGCACTTTCTCCTCGCCCACTTGGGCTTACCCCCCGTCCTCTCTGCACTTGGGAAAACAGCACGGGTTTATAATTTCGGGCTGCCAGGAGGGGAGGAGCGGCGGGTTGAGCTTCTCTTCGGGCTTCGGAGCGCGAAGAGGCAGCGAACGCCCGAGCCGGCGCCGCCGGCCTTTCCTCCGCTTTCACTGCCGTGGCGACTGCTGCAGCAGTGAAACTGGCCAGCCTCCCAGCCGGTACCGACGCATCCAGGCCAGAAGGGCAGAACTTTTGAAAGCCGTTCCAGCCTCCGGGCCAGCACAGCCGAGGGCCTGCAGGAATGGGAGACAGAGCCTCCGCCTGCAGCCGGCCAAACGTCCCGGGGACTGCAGTAAGGCGGCAGCTGGGGAGGAGGCTCCGAAACTGCCCAGGCCAGAATCGCCGGCTGCCAAAAGAGCAACGGCGGTGGGATAATAGAGCTTAGGTTTAATGGCGTGGAAGGTTCTCCCGTCTCACACGTTTACGCTTCCCCCAAAAACAGAGGAGAGGAGAGCCGGGGAAGGACAGCTTGACGAGGCGGTTTTCCCCCGGGGCACCATTGACGACTGGCTGGAGAAGAGGGCCAAGCAGCGGGGCGCGGCGGAGACCGACAGGTATGTGCCCTCTGCAGCCTGCTTGGCGTGGGTGCTCCGGCAGCAGCCTGGCGGGACTCCAGACGGTCCGCCTAATCGCGTCAGGATGGAGAATGCCACAAGACGTCGCCACCAATTTGAAGGTGTAGCGACGGCCACCAATTTGGAAGGCTTTAGAAGGGGATTGGGCAGATTCATGGAGGAGGAGAAGGCTATCGATGGCTACTAGTCCTGTTTGGCTATGTCAGTGTTCTCCAACCTTGGGTCCCCAGGTGTGTTTGGCCTACAACTCCCAGCATGCCCCAGCCAGCGTAGCTGGCTGGGGCATGCTGGGAGTTGTAGGCCAAACACACCAGGGGACCTAAGGTTGGAGAACACTGGGCTATGTGCTTCCTCCAGGATGAGAGGCAGTCTGCCTATGTACACCTGTTGCTGGGGAGCATGGGCGGGAGGGTGCTGTTGCACTCCTGTCCCGCTTGTGGGTTTCCCGTGGGCAGCTGGTTGGCCACTGTGTGAACAGAATGCTGGGCCAGGTAGACCCCTGGTCTGATCCAGCAGGGCTCTTCTTAGGCTCTTACGTAGTGCCCTGTTGACTTCCCGAGCATGGCAGGTCTTCACCTGTCAACCTTGCCCTCTGCCTCCATTTTTATAATTGTTGGGTTTCATTTTGTTTCTTAAATTATAGTACCAGGAATACAGGAAGATACTTCAGACCAGGGTGGGCGGAACATAGATCTCCAGCTGTCCTGGACTTCAACTCCCAGCGTTCCTGACCCTTGGCCCTGCTGGCAGGGGCTTCTGGGAGCTGAAGTTCCGAACACCTTCTGCCCGCCCCTGCCCTAGCCTGCTTGTCGTTCTCGCCCAGTCTTGGTTGCCTCTGACTGGCAGCGGCTCTCCAGGCTTTCGGGGGGAGGTTTCTTCACTTCACCCCCAGGCCAGCCTTCCCCAACCTGTTGCCTTCCAGATGCATGGGGCTGTGATTCCCATCATCCCCAGCCAGCATGGCCGCCGGAAGGGGAAACGCACTGCTCGACTTCCCGAGCACGGTAGGGATTTGCTTGCCCATCCTGCCCACATGCCTTTGTTTTTGTCGTGGTTGGCCCTGCCAGCTGGGAACGATGGGAGTTGGAGGTCCAGCGCCTCCAGAGCAGTGTTCTCCAGCCTTGGGTCCCCAGATGTTTCTGGCCTACGCTGGCTGGGGCATGCTGGGAGTTGTAGGCCAGATGCATCTGGGGACCCAAGGCTGGAGAACACTGCTCCGGAGGGCACCTGCTTGGGGAAGGCTGTCCTGTACGATTCTCTTGACTACAGATGCCAGGAATCGAACCCGCGACCTTTTGCCTGCACAGCAGGCATTCCACCACTGAACGACGGACCTCTGCCAATTTTTTTTTAAAAAATATATTAAATAGGAAGCTGCCCTTGGTCTGTATAGTCCAGTCCAGTGTTCTCCATGCAGAGTGCGGGTTCCGCCACCTGAGCCACGGCCCTTCTCTTGCTTGCCTTTTCGGCCAACCTGGGCTGCCTCCTGGCTTGCTAGTGCTGGAGTGGAAACAGTGGAAACTGTTCCTCCTCCTCCTCCTCCTCCTCCTCCTCCTCCCTGCTCTCTTTTCTGCCTGCTGCTTCTCCGCTCACCTGACTCTCTGCCGCAGCCTTAATTGAACGGCGCTTGGGCAGGCGCCAGGTCTCCCTTTTGCTCTCTTCCGATCGCTCCTGTCCTTTCCGCACCGGCCTTGGCGCTCGGCCCCCTGACCTTGCCGGCTCGCCGGATTTCTCTGGGCATCTTCTTCGCCGGCAGAGCTGCTGAGTAGTGCCGCCCTGGGTACGCCGGCTCTCCTCGGCCGTGTGTGTCGATTGGGCTTCGGGAGCCCTCTTAAGAATTCTGGGGGGCCCGTGCTCTCCCCGCGTTGTGGCACATGGTGGAATTGTAGCTCCGCACCTGTTTCTGGGTGGAGATTGTCAGGGTGCCTGATTCACCCCTGCATCCATCGGCACCGGTAGTAGCCAAGGCCTGGAAAGCCCCAGCATAGTCACAGATTCTCTCTCTCAATCACACACACACACACAGCAACACTGTGTCATTCCTGGCCAGGAGATCTGGGAATCGCTTCCTCTTCCGTGTGTGTGTGTGTGTGTGTGTGTAAGAGAGAGAGAAGAGAGAGGGTGGGGGTGGGTCTCGAGGCTGGGAACCTTGCATTGAGCTGCAGTGTGGGGAGTACTCAGAGAAGAGAGAAAGAGGGCGGAGGGGTGGAGAAATAGATGTAGCCAAAACATATGGTGATGGAGTGGTGGTGGTGGGAAGTCCTCTGCAAGTGATCGGTTTGATCCTGTATTAATTGGGGGAAAGCCAAAAGGAACGGAGAGATGGAGGAAAGGAGAAGCAGAGAGAGAGAGAGAGAAGTGCCGAAAGCTCCACCCACGTTTGGCTCTGGCCCCACCCACCCACCGCCGGTTGCTCCCCAAACTGACTTTCCCCCGTGGGCAAACACTAAACAATCCTCGCAGAGAGAAGATATTCTCCGCCCCTGGGGATTACAGCACCGTGCCTGGTAGATCAACGCCCTACACAACCACTTCCTACTGGCGAAGGGTTTGACCTTTGGGCTAGAACGTCCTCGGTTCAACACTCTCTTCCCCCTCAGCCTTGCTCCTGAGGTTGGCTCTAGCCAGGCCTCAGCCTTTTCCTGCCTGCAATAGGTGGATAATGATACTGACCCTCCCTCGCAGGGGCGTTGCAAGGATTGCTGACATCACGTTGTCGGCGCAGCACTTCCAGCTCTGAAGAACGCACACCATATAAATGTGGAGCATCCTTTAAAAAAAAAAAAAAAAGGTTTCCAATGCTGTGCTTTTCTCCCTTCTCCCAGTCCCCTCTCTGAGGAAGAGTCGGTTTTCCAGTATCCCCCCGGCTGGCCTCCAGTTCAGGAACTTCCACCTTCCCTGCGGGCTCCGCCTCCCGGTGGATGGCTGGTCCCACCCAATCTCCACTGGGGATGACGACTGATCAACTGGACCAAAACAGGATGGCCATGAACTGCCACGAACTGTCCATTATGGACCCTGCCTGTAACGCTGCAGAGGAAACCCAGTATATCTTCTTTTTTTTTTTTTACTAAGGGGCAAGTCTCCAAAGCGGTCACAGCGCTGGCATAACATCATCAGCGCTTGCTCGGCAAAGGGGGAAACTGGCGATTCGCCTCCGAAATTTGGCAGCAAGCCACTGCTTTTGCCCTTTGCCCAGCAAGCGCTTAATGACGTTGCGCTAGCCCTGGTTTACGCCGGCGCAACAACGTTAGCGCCGGCACTGCAGCAGCGCTGGACACTGCCCTAGGTAGACATTTCTGTAACTTTATTTTGATTGATTATAAAATTGAGGCGTTCTACAGACCAGGCATGTGTAATGCCAAATTTAAAACAAAGCAGGATGAAAGCAAAGAAACCCTAATGCAGTGTTATTCTCCAACCTCGGTTCAACTCTCTTCCCCCTCAGCCTTGCTCCTAAGGTTGGCTCTAGCCAGGCCTCAGCCTTTCCCGCCTGCAATATGTGGATAATGATACTGACCCTCCCTCGCTCGTAGCTACGCTGGCTGGGGCATGCTGGGAGTTGTAGGCCAAAAACATCTGGGGACCCAAGGTTGGAGAACACTGCCCTAACGTAATAGTTTAATAAGCTATTCAGCCTCTCAGTTGGGTGTTGTTGTTTTTTTAAAAAAAAATGGCTAGAGAGCCAGGTTGTGTTTAGCTGAAATTGTATTACCCCTGTATCTGTAAATAAATAAATATAAATATATATTCTAATGAATAACGGTTTCTGGACTCTCTGAGCAGATGAGAATTCAGCTAGCACAGTCCTTTGAGTGTCAGAATCTGCATCATTTGATTTAATGCTCAACCGGTTCCTTTGGCGTGGTTTAGGATCCCATTCAGACGTGATGCGGGTGCGCAACCATCCATGTGCCATGTGCAGGTACAGAAAAGGGCATCGAAATGCAGGTGGAACGGATATCTTCCCAATCTCGCTGGGTGCCTCAGAAGTGTTCTTTGCATGCCTGATGAAGTGTACATTGAACATAGTCAAGAAGATCCATTCCTCCTGACTCAAAAAGAGCCATTTCCCAGTTTTTGGACTGGGATCTGCCCCCAGGGCTGACAAAAAAACAACCTGTGGACTCCACCGTGTTTTGCCACCGCTTCCAAATGCTAGCATCCTTTATTTCCATAGCTGTCAATCCTTCTGAAGCGTGGAGGGACTGGTCCTCCCGCTTGCCTGTACAGAATTTCCACCAGTAGCACGTGGCCACAATTTTAGGAAGTGGCGGGGGAGGGCCGGCCTTCCTATTGGCCGAGGCACATAGATGATTCGCAGCAGGCTCAGGAGACGTTTATTTGCGGGGCAGTAAGAAAAATGTTTAAAAATCAATCGGGCTATTTATGATCAAGAATGAATCAGGAAATGCCAGCGGGGATAAAAGCTTTGTTAGGCTTGTCAGAAAAGATGGGGTTGCCAACTGGAGATTTTTAAATAGGTGAGAAAAGCATTTTAAAGGAGAGGGGGGGATGCGAATAAGTAAGTAGTGACTGACAGTTTATGAAGACTGTTACACAGACCCAACAGAGCAGCAAGTTTCCCCGCGGTGTATCTGGGTGTTTGGCGGGCTGCGGGGGACACACACGCGATTCTGCAGAGAAATGGGGCATGTGATCCTCGTGTGTACCCTGTTTCTCTGCAGAAGTGGCGCTTCTGCTGGGAAACAGGATGCGTGGGGAGAATTGCTGGGAATCTGGTGGCGTGGCAGCAGTGCAAGGCCATGCTATGGAGGCAGGGGACCTGGTGGGGGGGCCAGCCAAAAACTCCCCCGGGGGGCCAGCCAAAAACTCCCCCGGGGGGCCAGCCAAAAACTCCCCCCGGGGGCCAGCCAAAAACTCCCCCGGGGGGCCAGCCAAAAACTCCCCCGGGGGGCCAGCCAAAAACTCCCCCGGGGGGCCAGCCAAAAACTCCCCCGGGGGGCCACATGCAGTCTGCGGGCCGTGTGTTGCCCACCCCTGGCACAGGGGGATAAGCGCATACTTTTTTTTTGAGGAAACCCTCAAACTATAAAGACTCATCTTGCACAAGACTCCCTGCACCTATTCGTGTGGAACTTGGCAGGCTTGATGCCCTCCGAAGGGCCACTGTCCATTTCTGCAAAGAAATAAAAATAGTTCTCGGCAGTTCCCTGTTGTTGTTTTTTTAAAAATAAAATTTTATGGCACGTAGCACAACCCCCCCCCCCCACCTATTTGTCTAAATTTTGGCTGAAGTAACCCCTTCATAAGGGACTACTATTCCTGCCAATTTCATCCAATTCTGAAAAACAGAGAAAAGGCTATTGCTGTTGGTTGATTTCCATTAATAGTCAACAGGAGGCATGAAGATTCGGATTTCCGACTCAAGAGTGGGATCCGAGTTGAAGCGGGTGGCCTCCGAACTGGTCCGAGCCAAATCGGGGTCCGGATTGAATCTTGTGGTCAGCCCACACCCCTAGTAACCCACGTGTAACTGGCTCCTACCGACAGCAGATGGGCAAGTTGAACCGATTAAAAGTTCTGAGTCATCTTCAAAGGCAGCCCCACACAGAGAGCATTGTAGTAGTCCAGTCTGGAAGTCCACCCGTGCATGCGTAACTGAAGCCTGGTTGCTGTTTTCAGTGGCAGCTGCGTGCGTCGAGTGGGCACCTCACTTTAAGAAGGACATAGACAAACTGGAGAGGGTTCAGAGGAGGGCAACAAGGATGATAAAGGGACTGGAAACAAGGCCCTATGAGGAGAGACTGAAAGAACTGGGCATGTTTAGCCTTCAGAAGAGGAGACTGAGGGGAGATATGAGAGCACTCTTCCAGTACTTGAAGGGATGTCACACAGAGGAGGGCAAAGATCTCTTCTCGTTCATCCCAGTTTGCAGGACACGGAATAATGGGCTCAAGTTACAGGAACCTAGATTCCACCTAAACATCAGGAAAAATTTCCTGACTGTCAGAGCAATAAGACAATGGAATCAACGACCTAGGGAGGTGGTGGGCTCTCCCAATCTGGAGGCATTTAAGGTGCAGCTGGACAGCCATCTGTCAGAGATGCTTTGACCTGGATTCCTGCATTGAGCAGGGGGTTGGACTCGATGGCCTTGTAGGCCCCTTCCAACTCTACTTTTCTATGATTCTATGATTCTCATTTGGCCTTGAAATCACGTTCAACTCTTAAACCGCCATCAGACTACTGACATATGAGACAATGGAAGGAGAGAAGGCGCCTTGCGCTTTTAATGTGTTAAGCAACTGAAGAACTGACATGATGGGCGGCAGCCTGCCAGCAAGAGATTTAAAAAATTTTTTTTCCTGGAACTGCCATGGGTGATCTGTGTCCGTAGGACGTAAGCCATCAAAAGGGATGGAGGACTGGAGTTATGGGTGGACCTTTTGCACTCGCCAAACTCCCAAGCCATTGAGTTGTGAGCATAGCCTTCTCGCTCACTGTTACCTGTAGAAAGCCATAAATTACAGGCTTTTTATAGCCGAGTTTGTTGGTGGGTTTTTTGTAAAACGGTGCTGCTGAGTGGAGAACCGTAATGATACGATGCATCATCGCGGTGCCAGCTGTTACAGGTGAACTTGTTAAAAAGCACCCTTGCAAAGGAGCCGGCGGATTGGCTTGGGCAGCCAAGTCTGGACAGCGTGAGCCCAGACAGGGTATTAATCAACATGGCGGCCTTTTAATTGGAGGTGTCTGGACTTGGGGGCCCAGGATTCAGGGTGTGTTTGCTGGTGGTCTGGAGACAGATTGCTATATGTCACCACCCTGGGCTAGCACTTCAGACGGCTTCCAGCTGTTAGAAGGCATTATACCAGTGTTCTCCAACCTTGGGTCCCCAGATGTTTTTGGCCTACAACTCCCAGCATGGCCCAGCCAGCAATGCTGGCTGGGGCATGCTGGGAGTTGTAGGCCAAAAACATCTGGGGACCCAAGGTTGGGGAACACTGCATTACACATCTCCACCCACCCACCCTAGCTCAGGAGGGGGTAATAGAACAATTCTCCAGGTGAAAGGCATCCCGACTAAGAAGTGATCACCGTCTCGTTTGTTCCTAGTCGTTCTGAACTACACCCGCCTTCCCCAGCCTGGTGCCTTCCAGATTGTGCTGGGACTGCAACTCCCATCATCCCCATAAAGCATGGCCAATGGGGGCTGCAGTCAGTGTGGGGTAGTGTCAGTGTGGGGTAGAGAGGCAGTGTGGTGTAGTGGTTAAAGTGCTGGAGTGGAACTCGGGAGATCCGGGTTCTAGTCCCCCGCTCGGCCATGAAGCTCACTGGGGTGACTTTGGGCCAGTCCCTGACTCTCAGCCTAACCCTACCTCACAGGGTTGTTGTGAGGATCAAATGGAGCAGAGGAGGACCAGGTACACTGCCTTGGGTTCCTTGCCAGGAAAAAGGCGGGATATAATGTAATAAATAAATAAATAAATATCAGGTTGGGGAAGGCTGGTGCCGTGCCGCTTCTTCCGCAAGGGCTACCCTAGCCAGGGAAGATTTATAACTGGCTCTGCTGCCCTAACCCTTCCTGGCCTGTCATTGGGGCCCTGATCCAGGGAACCCGAGGAGGCTGGTTTCCTCCTTGTGAGTTGGATTCAGAGGTGAGAGGCCTTGTGCTACCAGCTGGGTCCTGTGCCTTCTGTTCTGGGCATCTGCTCGGACGTAGCTGCCGTCTCTGCCCTAGGGTCTTGGGGGGGTGATCCCGGAAGGTCTGGAGCAGAAGGGTGGGGGGGAGATCAGTCAAGGTGCACTGCTTCCCCCAGACCAGTGTTTCTCAACCTTGGGTCCCCAGATGTTTTTGGCCTACAACTCCCAGCATGCCCCAGCCAGCATAGCTGGCTGGGGCATGCTGGGAGTTGTAGGCCAAAAACATCTGGGGACCCAAGGTTGAGAAACACTGCCCCAGACCCATGGCCTCCTCACGTGAGACATCTCGCCAGGTGGCGGTCTGGGTGTGTGTGTCTCAGGACTCCTCTACAATCCTGTGTGTTCTTGATGGGGAACTTCTTTCAGCCCAACTCAATTCCGGAGAAACTCTTGGGGGCAGGATTCCAGTGGCGGGCTGGGCCAATGGCCGAAGGGGCAGAGCCGAAGGCCAAAAATACAACAATAAAACACCAGCATATTGTAAATTAAAAAGTCCTTACTGCCAGTGACTAAGCCTTAGGAGAGGCATTTCAAGTTTTTAGAATAGGGGCAAAGCCAGGAAGCCACCAATTGATCGGTGTGGCTAGGGGAAAGGGGGCCAGGGTGCGACCACAGGAGGGCTGGATTTGGCCCTTGGGTCCCCAGTTCCCCATCCTTGCCATATATGCTAGGGCCAGCGACAGGCTCCTCTTCCTGGTTTCTTCCGAGGTCTTTTTTAGGCCTGCATTCCATCTTGAAAACCGCTGCCCTCAATGGCTTCCACCTCCTGTGAGAGCGCCATTTTCGGGGGGGGGGAGCCCCCCTCTGATGGAGAGAGTTCCCGAGAGGCATTCCTGTTTGCATGACATTCCAGTCACTGGTGTGCTCTTGCTCTCCCGCCCTCCCGCCTTCTGTAAATGGCTGCAGAGCAACAGCTTTTGGAAAGCGGTCCTCCCTTCGGCAAATTTGCATGTCGTTTACCGTGGCTGATACAGCACTTAATCCTCTCCTGAACTGGGCTTGAGGGGCAGGAGTTGGGCGGCGGCGGGGTGGGGGGGGAGATACAAATGCAGAGATTCGTATCTGATATCCTAGCAAGAGGAAATTGGAGACAGGTAAAGCAAACCAGACACGGTAAATTAGAAGAATAACAAAAGCAGACACCTTGTGCGAGAGCATCTATTGATCCGATCGATGCGGGCCTCTGGAGAATGGCAAATATTGGACCGACGCTAGTCAAGTCAAAGAGCTGAGATTCCGGAGGCATCGTAAGAACCGAAGAAGAGCCCTGCGAGATCAGACCAAAGGACTCTCTAGTCCAGCAAACTGTTTCCCACCGCAGTGGCAAACTGTATGCTACGGCAGGGGTGGGGAACTTTTTTTGACCTGAGGGCTGGATTGGTTCTGGGCAAGCATGTCGGGGGTCACCTGCCAGACGTGGACGGTGCCATAGCCCAAGGTGAGAGGAGCCATCCCATTGCGGGCATGCAGTGTACGGAACTAGGTGCAGTTCTAGTCATTGTGGCGTAGTGGTGAGAGTGTTGGACTGGGACTCGGGAGATCCGGGTTCTAGTCCCCGCTCAACCATGAAACTCACTGGGTGACTTTGGGCCAGTCACTGACTCTCAGCCTCACCTACCTCACAGGGTTGTTGTGAGGGTAAAATGGAGAGGAGGAGGATTATGTAAGCTGCCTTGGGGGTTCCTTGCAGGAAAAAAAGGCGAGGTATAAATATAATAAACAAATAAATAAATAAATTGCACCTAAAAAGGGATATTGTAGAGCTGGAAAACTATGGCTGGAGCAACTCCCCAATGAGGAAACGTTACTACAATGTCTGGGACTGTTTAGCTTAGAAAAATGAGTAAGGGAGACATGATAGAGGTGTATCTGGTATCTCTCCCCCCCCCATACACGTGGGAACAGAAACTGACATTGGACCAATAAAGAGAGGCAGTTCAAAGGGCAATTGACAAGCTGTTCATCAGGAATCCCTCTGCCGTGCTCAAGAGGAAGCAATAAAATGAGCACAACCTGTAAAGAGGAAATGTTTAATTAAAGGCACAGGGGCCCTTGAAAGCCTCAGTAGTGCTCTGCCTCTCCACACTGTACAGGCTGGTGCTGCAATTGTGTTTTTATTGAAGAAAAAGCACCAGAGATCAGGTCTGGAAAACAACGACACAGAAAACACTGGACTGGAACAACTGACAAGGACATGCATCTGGATGCTCCACAAAAAGCGAGTCAACAGAAGATGGCAATTCCAGAGAAAAGTGCTTGTGTGGAAGCAACTTAAAGGTGTTTCTCCAGATTTCAAGTCTGTGGATTTGCAGGTGAGAGAAACATAGAATTTGAGAGTGGGAAGGGACTTTGGGAGTCATCCAGACCACCCCCTGCTTAGTGCAGGAATCTTTCATCTACAGCAAGAGGTGCAGAACCGCAGCCCAGGGGCCACATCTGGCCATCCTTGGGTCTTAATCCAGCCCACCAGGGTTCTCTAGATGGCCACGCCCACTGCCCCAGGCTCCACCCCCTTTCCCCAACCACCGATCGTTGGGTGGTTCCCTGGCTCTTGTGCAGTTTTTTCCTCCACTCCCAACAGGTTCAAAACGCCTCTCCTAAGGCTTAGTTGCTGGCAGGAGGACCTACTTGAAGTTCAGGCATTCCAGTATTTTTGGCCTGGGTCCCTTTTTGCCTTTGGCCCCTGCCCACCACTGGAATGCCAACCCCCAAAAAGCGTCTCCGAAATGGGATCTGACCCGTGGGCACAAAGGCATCCCGCATCCCTGCTAGGTGGCCGTCCAGCCTCTGCTCAAAAGACCTCCACCGAAGGAGAGCCCACCAGTTCTGGAGGCAGCCTCTTCCCCTCTCCCAACAACAGCCCTCACCACTGAGAAGTTCCTCCTAAGGTCGGTCTGAAAGCGGCTCCCCTGCCATTTCCACCCAGCATTTCTAGGCGCAGCCTCCGTCCCCAATTAAACAGGATCTTCTGTGCGATACTAGGCATAGCAACGAAAGTTATACGGAGAGGGTGCGGGGGAAGACAGGAAGAGAAGGTGACAAGGATGTCAGCGCTTTGGGGGGGGGAGGGAGGGGGGATGTGCTAACAGCTCTTGGAGTTTACCCTATTCTTATTTATTATTTTAATCTGCTTCCCATTAAAAATGCATCGTTTGGGGGCCGAAGGGAGGATCATCCATTAGGCAAGAGGGGGAAACGGGGCCGCCTAGAGCGCGTGCCAAGATGGTGCTTAGGAGGTATATTTTACATAAACAGGGCGTTATGCTCAGTAACAGCTTCTCCCCACCCACCCACCCACCCATTCTTGTTTGCAGAGGTGGAATTATAGGCGCTGAGCCTGATGTTATGCTGAGGACACGGGGGGGGGGGGGATGTTCTCTGATGTTGCTGGTTACAATGGAGTAATTGCACCGGTTAGAACAGGCCGCCTCTTACTCCAGCTATAAGCCACCATCGAAGCAATAACTCAGCATTGAAGTGCATTGAGTTAAAGCCATACGACGGGCGTGCGGGGGCAGAACCTCAAGCCTGGGACCCAGTCCAGCCTTCCAGGGTCCCTCCTTCCTCCGGCCTCACCCACTCCCCGCTGCCGCCCCAATACCATATTTTTGGGTGGTTTCCCAGCTTTTCTGCTGTTTTCCCTCCCCATTCTAAAAGGTTGCCAGTCTGTTTCCGGGCCCGATTCAAAGTGCTGGTACTAACATTCAAAGCCCTAAACGGCTTGGGGCCAGGGTATCTGAAGGATCGTCTCCTCCCATATGTACCTGCCCGGACACTAAGATCTTCGTCAGCAGTCCTTCTCCAAGAGCCCCTGCCAAAGGAAGTGAGGCAGGTGGCTCCCAGGAGGAGGGCCTTTTCTGCTGTGGCACCCCGGTTGTGGAATGAGCTCCCCAAAGAGGCTCGCCTGGCGCCTACATTGTACTCTTACCTTTCTATTCTCCCAGGCATTTTAATCATCTTAATCATTTTAATCTTGTAGTTGTTTTTAACTCTGTTATTGTAACTGCTGCTGCTAGCTCTGCGGCTTGTTTTTTAATCTGTGGTTTTAAATTTTATATTTATATTATATTGTATTTTATGGTTTTAGCTATTGTAAACCGCCCAGAGAGCTTCGGCTAATTGGGCATTATAAAAATGTATTAAATAAATAAATAAATAAATAAAAGGTTGGACTCCCTCTCCTAAGGCTCAGTGACCGGCAGTAAGAGCTTTAAGCTAAAATAGGCGGACATTTTTTTGTGTGTTTTGGCCCCGCCCCTTTGGCCACCACTGGAATGTGGCCCCAGAGAGCTTCTCCAAAATGGAATCTGGCCCTCGGGGTGAAAGACGTTCAGCACCCCTGGCATGCAGGACACTCAGTGGATCCTCTGGAACTGATTGTGTTTTTAAATTCAAGTGCGGATTCGATATGCTTTTTGCAGCTGTGGGATGGAATCACCTCTCCGGTTAGAGCTGCTGCGCAACACGAGGACGTGACTTTTTCTCTAAACGTTGATATAATTAATGGCCTGTCCTGACCTTCTCTGGAAGCCCGCAAGCAGGCCAATAGTTGCAGCACCATGGAGAGCTCCAAGGGAGCAACTTGCACCAATGATCTGGGACTTGACCGGAAGCCACCCCTGGTCTATTTATTTCTTATATTTATATCCCGCCTTTCTTCCTGCAAGGAAGCCAAGGCAGTTTACATAATCCTCCTGCTCCTCTCCATTTGATCCTCACAACAACCCTGTGAGGTAGGTTAGGCTGAGAGTCAGGGACTGGCCTAAAGTCGCCCAGTGAGCTTCGTGGCCGAGCAGGGACTAGAACTCAGGTCTCCCGAGTCCCAATCCAACACTCTGACCACTACGCCACACTGGCTCTCTAGTTTGCTTGTTATCAGTCGGATGTATGCTGCTCTAGCAGGTTTTTCATGTGAAGAGCAGCATAAAAGTGCTACAAGCAAACCAGCAAAGCCTATTTTAAAATGAACTGGAGAAACGTGTGGTCCAGTTTTGACACGGATCTCTCAGAGGGCGCAGTATGTCTCTGCAGCACAAAGAGACACATTGGGTCAGATCCTGATTAAGTCATACTTAGAGTCGGCCCATTGAAATCAAGGAAACTTAAGTTAGCCATGACTAACATAACTCCCATGATTTCAATGGGTCTACTCTAAGTATGACTAAGTTTGTGTCCAGCCTATGGGATACAATGGGTTGGATACATTGGCCCACACATAGTCACGGGGTCCTGGAAACATACAACAGCCCCCCCCCTCCACCCCGGACTATGGATTTTGTTCCATTGGTTCCGTCCGAGCTTTGTGGATTGTCTGTCAGTCTATTCATTGACAGAACCTGATTTTTTTAAACCAGAATTTTGTTGTACTTGTGCTACATTCGCTCTAATGCAAATTAGTGCAACCCCCCCAGTGAAAAACTGGTGTGCATGCCCACGAAATCCGTGTAACTTGGAAAAAGCCGGTCTGCTGAGGAATCCTCAGGTTGGATTCATAGAATTCTTGAATCCGTGGAGGATTTCCCGACATCCCCACAAGTCCACACGCAACCTGCCCATCACATTGACTGGCATTTTACAGAAGACGATTCCCATCACCATGTAAAATTATAGTTAATAATGCACAGCGGGCTGAATGGTCTAATATATATATATATATATATATATATATATATATATAAATAAAAGAAACAAACAACCCCAGAGCTTTGTATTTAGAAATACAGCGGTATGATTTATTCCTTTTATTATAAATGGCGGTGAGCGATTCCCTCTGCCAGCTGTAACAACAGAACATATTGCTCTGTCAGGAACATTTTAAGCAGAACCAATATATATATATATATATATATATATTCTCCTTCTTTTTAAAAAAAAACAAAAAAAAACACAAATAAGACCCCTCTGGCTTACATTTTGAATGAATCTTGGGAATGTACCTGTTACTTGAAACAACTCGACATCTCAGTGAATTGCTTCAGCTGGGTTTTGTCACGACTTCCGAGGTTCTCTGAGGCCGTACTTGAGAGCTAGTGGGGTAGCAGAGAAGAAGGAAGGATGGGCATTGCTGGATATTGTTGAGCAGTAGGGCCTAATGGGAGGGGTGGGAAGAAGGTAGATCTCCAGATGTTTTGCACTTCAACTCCCAGAAGCCCCTGCCAGCATGGCCAATGGTCAGGAATGCTGGGAGTTGAAGTCCAAAACATCTGGAGATCTACTCTTTGCCCATCCCTGGTCTAGACCAGTCTCCCCCAACATGGCCTAGTCCAGATGTGTTGGGCTGTCGCTCGCATCATTCCCAGCCCACGCAGTTGCAGTCCAACACATCTGGAGGGCGCCATACTGGGGAAGGCTGGGCGTAGAGGCTGCTGACTCCTATTTTTGGTGGGGCTCCTAATCCACTGCAGCTTTTATTTGGAGCTTCATAGGAGCTATCCATGGTGCTCCATGGTGGTGAACCTATTTTGGGGATGGAATCCAGCACCATGGATAGCTCCCATAACGCTCCAAATAGCGGCAGAAAAACCTGCAATGGATAAGGAGCCCCACCACCAGCCTCCCCCTGCTAGACAAAAGAGGGCCAACTTCTGTGGAGTCCGGCGGCACTCTGTTCTCCAGGCAGTGGGCGGAGGCCTGGAAGTGTGCGATTTGGCTGCACAGGCACATGCTTATTACAAGGAGTCGCGCTCCAGAAGAAAGGCAGTGCAGCCTAGTAGTAAGGGCTTCCCTGTTAAGGCGCACACAGGGCCGTCAGCCTTCATGCAGGGCACGAGATACAAAACCCAAAGGGGAGATGGCATCGCTGAAGTGTGGAATTATCTGTGCATGCAACATCTTGCAAGCGTTTTTATTTTCCTTACCAGTGAAACGGTGGACAAATGTTTTTTTTCCATATTTCATGATTAAAATTCAATCAAGTTCTCAAGGGCCATATAAATTACTATCTTGAGGGACCAGGCCACCAGTTGTCCACTCCAGGCCTGGTGGATAGTCTTGGGTGTGGACCTGCTAGACCCGGGTTCAAATCCCACATAGCCATACTACCCAGGACCAATGCACAGAGCTGCAGCTAGGTAATTTTAGACCCTGGACTTAATGATCTAATGCAGTGCTCTCCAACCTTGGGTCCCCAGATGTTTTTGGCCTACGACTCCCAGTATGCCCCAGCCAGCTGCGCTGGCTGGGGCATGCTGGGAGTTGTAGGCCAAAAACATCTGGGGACCCAAGGTTGGAGAACGCTGATCTAATGGAACTGTCATGATTACAGGAACAAAATGGAGTCTGCTTCTGCTGGCCTGATCCTAAATTCATTTACTTGGGAATAAGCATCACTTGTTGTAGAGAAGGATAACTTATATTTTAAAGTAAAAATAATAATGAAATGCGCACCTGTAACCATGTACATGCCCAGCCGGCTGCTCCCCCAAAAGAAGAAGGGATGCAGCTGGGAGCGCCATCAGCCCTGGCGTTCCCATGCCAGCCCTAGCGCTGACTGACACAGGGCCTGTTCGTCACTGGCCCCACCACCTGACCTGCTGCTCATTTGCCCCTCCCCCTCTCCCCTGGGACCCATGTATCTGATTTCCATGTGAAACTGGTATTCCCATGGATCTGCAGGGGAATCACGGTGTGCCCGTGCCTGGGTGTATCTGGGGGGAGGGGGCAATCAAAGTCTGCATCCCGCAAGCCCATAACTTGTAAGTAAGCCCAGGAGTTACCTTTAAAGATAAACTTTGTTTGGCAACCTATAAACTACTAGGCACACTACCGCCACAGTCACAGGAAAGTGGGTGTAGCAGCTGCAGTTCTCTGGATTGGGGCCATCGGGCAAGTCACTCTCAGCCTTGCTTTCCCACTTGTAAACATGGAGGGAATATGTACACACACACACACACACACACACACACACACACACGTGAGTTCCAAGGATTCTGCAGTGTTTCTACATGCTGGGGATGAGATCTAATGCCACCACGTGAGTGGATGTCCACTTGTGCGACAGGACTTTCCTCCCCGCCACTGGCGCCTCCCAAAAACCTGCTCCGGAGAGACCCCCGGGGCCACCCAGAGCAGGCTTGGAGGGCCCAGGAGCGAGGAGCTGCATGGAAGTCATTCTGTCAGTGGGAGGGGCTAACTGGATCCCATCTCGAGGCCCTGTCCAGGGAGCCAGGAGGAGCACGAGGGAGCCCGGCCACAAGAGTGCCACGGTCCTCATGCGGCGCAAAGGGCTGGAGAGCAGAAGCTTAGAGTCAAGGGGTGTAGATATGAAGCTGCTCTGGACCAAGCCGGACCATGATTTCATCTGCTCGGACTGGCAGTGGCTCTCCAGGGGTCTCAGGCACAGAGAAGTCCTTCCCAGAAGCCCTCTTGCCCATGGCCCTTTTAACTGGAAAGACTACAGATTGAACCAGGGACCTTCTGCTTGCAAAACTGGCTGCCTATTCGCTACCAGGCCAGGTTTCAGGTTCTGGTACTAGTGTACAAAGCCTGAAACAACTTGGGACCAGGATACCTGAGAGAGCGCCTCCTCCCTTACCAACCTGCCTGGTCTCTGAGGACATCAGAGGACACTCTCCTGGTGGTTCCACATAGACCTACGGCCCAAATGGAATCCACCAGGAGAAGAGCCTTCAGTGCGGTGGCTCCACTTCTGTGGAACTCCCTGCCTCTGGAGGTCAGCCAGGCTCCGACACTGCGTTGTTTTCGGCGCCTGCTGAAGACATCTTTGTTCCGGGAAGCCTTCCTTGCTGACCCGCCACGGTTTTTAATGTTATCCTGTTTTTAATGCATAGCTTTTTATTCTTTTATCTGCTTTATCTTTCTGTTGTCCACCGCTTTGGGATCCGTCTAGGTATGGAGCAGTATACAAGTGCTGTAAATAATGGTGCCGACGAGGATAAATAAACCAAACAAGTGCTCCGCCCCAACCCATGCACACAGGAACCTGCCTTAGACCATTGGTCTGTCCAGCTCCGTATTTCGGGGGTGGGCAGAAGGCGTCTTAGACTTCAACTCCCAGCATTCCTGGCCATTGGCCATGCTGGCAGGGGCTTCTGGGAGTGGAAGTCCAAAACATCTGGAGATCTCCCTTCTGCCCACTCCTGGTGCAGTGTATCTATGCCGGCCTTCTCCAACCTGGCGCCTTCCAGATGTGCTGGACTGCGACTCCCACTGTCCCCAGCCATCCCAGCCGATGCTCCAGATGTGCTGGACTGCGACTCCCAGCACTCCTAGCCGGCATGGCCAATGCTGCAGATGTGCAAGGCTGTGGCTGCCATCATCGGAGTCTGACACGTGTGGAGGGAACCAGGTTGGGGGGGGGGAGGAGGGTGTATTTACAATACTGCACAGGCGGGCAGAAGGGAGATCTCCAGATGTCTTGGACTGACCTGCAGAAGCTCTACAGGGTTCTGCTTCTGGGATCCCTGGAAGCATCTGGTTGGCCACTGTGGGAAACAGGATGCTGGGGTGGAGAGGCCTTTGGCCTTCTTACGTTTCGGAGAGGGCTCTCTTCCGGCCCTACCTGTCGAGGTCGAAGATTAAAACTTGGACCCTCTGCCTGCAAAGCGGGCGTTTTTTCACCGAGCGATGGCCCTTCCTCTGCCTACCTGAGGGTCCTTCCACTGCTCTCATAATAGGCCTGGAGAACTCGGGAGAAAGACATTTAGGTTGTCCAGGTGCCTCCTTCCCCCGACACTTCAGGACGGGTTGTAGCTCAGCGGCAGCTCACACGCCTTGCATGCAGAAGGTCCCAGGTTCGATCCCCAGGTAGGAATGGGGAAAGCTCCTTTCTGGAACCCTCGGAGAGCCGGTCGGTGTAGATCGGGGTGGGTGGGTTTGACACTCTTTCAGTCTGAGGGCTCGGTTCAATTTTGGAAATGCTCTCTGGGGCCGCATTGCGGCGGTGGGTGTGGAGAAAAGCAAAGGGGGAGGGGCCAAAGGCAAAAGAGGCAGGGCCAAAATAGAAGAAAGAAAAAAAAGATCAGTGTGTTTTATCTTCAGGCTCTTCCTGCCAGGAATGAAGCCTCAGGAGAGGCGTTCCAACCTTTTAGAATGGGGAGAAAAAAACTGCACGGAAGCCGGGGCGGGAAACTACTAAACGATTGGCAGCTGGAGGAAAGTCAGGGAAAGGGGGCGTGGCCCTCTGGGAAAGCCCAGAAGGCCCGACTGGGATGCCAGGCGGGCTGGATTTGACCTACAGGCCTGGATTTGGCCTGCACACCCGGAGTGTGGGTTATTGTGTTGTCTGAACCCAGTCATTACCTGTGTCAGGTGCATGGAGACATTTTGCTGCCTGGGCCAGAATATCCAAATACTGACCTCCCTGCAGTGCTATTTCCCTAGCAGTAAAACGATGACTGGCTTCAGAGAGCATGGTAACCCACACTCAAGGGTTGAGTATGGGTTGAGTGAGGGTTGTCATTGAAACACGGGTTATTGTGTTGTCTGAACCCAGCTGCGCTAACAAGCCATGGTTTGTTAACCACAAGCAACCCACAAAAAGAAGCCATGGTTTGTCGTTGGGTTGTGAACTGTGGGTCGTTCACCGTGGTTTGTTATCTCGGCTGGGTTCAGACAACACGATGACCCACGTTTCAGCAACAACTCATGGTTCAATGACAACCCATACTCAACTCATACTCAACCCCTAAGTGTGGGTTATTGTGTTATCTGAACCCAGTCATTATCTGTGTCAGCTGCATGGAAACATTTTGCTGCCTGGGGCAGAATATCCAAGGAGAGACCTCCCTGCAGGGCTGTTTCCATAGCAGTAAAACAATGACTTGGGGTTCAGACAACACGATAACCCACACTCAAAGGTTGAGCATAGGTTGCTGCCGAACCGTGAGTTGTTATTGAAACGTGGGTCATCGTGTTGTCTGAACCCAGCTGCGCTAACAAGCCATGGCTTGTTAAGCACGAACAACCCACAAAGAGAACCCGTGGTTTGTTGTTGGATTGTGAACTGTGGGTTGTTCGCCATGGTTTGTCATCTCGGCTGGGTTCAGACAACACGATCACCCACGTTTCAACGACAACCCACAGTTCAATGACAACCCACACTCAACCCATACTGAAACTTTGAGTGTGGGTTATCTTGGTGTCTGAAACCAGTCAATGGGCTGGTTCGCACGGCCCAGGCTGCGGGCGGGGGAGGCACCACGGGGTCGTCCGCGGGGTCCGGTGGGGCGCCGCAGACGACCTGCGCCCCGGGTGCGTGGGCAGACCCCGGCGGAGCCGGCAGTCCCCGCACTGCAGTGCGGGCCTCCCAGCGCTAGGGGGCGGGGCCCCGGGATGCCCAGAGGGGCCGTTTGCCCCTACAGGCTGGAGCGGCGGCCGCTCCGGCCGCTCTGGGCTGCCGCCTCTGTGCGCCCCCCCCGTGGGACGGCCGCCCGCTGTTCGCACGGCAGGGTGGCCACGCGCGGTAGGGGCTTACCCCTCTACCGACCATGGTCACTTCGCGTGTGTCCCGTGCGTGGCCGTCCCGCGGGGGCATCCCCGGTCGGCCTTCACACGACGCGGGCCGGGAACCGCGGGGGGGACTTCTGCTCCCCCGCGGTTCCCGTGTCGTGCGAACACAAGCCCAATGTAATAAGAAATTTAAGGATGGACAATTTGGCTTCCCTTTGATGATGTACCCCCCCCCCCCGAATCTTTCACCTGAGCTGCACCACCTCCCCTTGCTAATCCTGCAGGTGTGGACTGCCACCAGTGGCTGGATGCAACTCCTCCCTGCCTGCCAGAACTGGAGTTCCCCCACCCGCTGCGTAAGGACCAAAGGAGACTGACGTTAACCATGTGCATTCAAGGTGTCTATTTTTATTCCTTAACAATCGCAGCCAAGGGGAGAGCAAGATCAGCATGCAGGGAGGGGCTTTTTTCTCTTTCTTTTTTTTAACTCTCTCCCCCAGCTGCAGTGCTGACCCAAAAACCACATTGCTGAAGCTGCTAAGGGAAGCTTTCGCTCCTTGTTTCTGGCCTGTGGATTCGCTCGCCGCAGTGGCTGAGCCGGAGCATTTGTGTTGCTGTCGACTGGGTTTGAACAAGAAGTTTTAAAAAGAGCGGATAATTAAAGCCTTCCAATACATCTCATGATTTTCGCTTTACTGGAGATGATCTCAGCAAGCATCACAGATTTCATAGATCATAGAGTCGGAAGGGGCCTACAAGGCTATCGAGTCCCAACCCCCTGCTCAATGCAGGAAACTAGAGGAGGGGTCTCCCATCCAAGTAATAACCAGGCTTGACCCTGCTTAGCTTTCCACACTCAGACAAGCTGAGCCAGCATAAGCCACAGGCCTGTATATACAGTAATACCGTACCTTGGATTACAAGTAACTTGGTTTGAGAGCATTTTGCAAGACAAGCAAATTTTTAAATATTTATTTAAATTTTTTTGACTTGATATACAAGCGACGTCTTGCAATACAAGTACTGTAGTACGGCTTAAATTAAAAATCTCTGTACAAATTTTTTTGGGGGGGATTTCGTTTTGATATAAGAGTGTTTTGGATTACAAATACGTTTCCGGAACGAATTATGCTCTCAATCCAAGGCATGACTGTATATCAGATATGATTTTGCCGGTAAATGCCAGCTGCCACCATGTGGGGGTGCATAGTGTGAGTAGTATATTATCACCTGGCTCAAAAGGAATGAGGGATGAAAAAACCCTAGCTGCACATCTGGAGCAGCTGGATTTGGGGTGTGTGTGATTTGATTGGCTTTTTTGTTTTTTGTTTCGGAGGGTGGTGGTGGAATTCGTTTCTCATATTTGCACGAGAAAAGTGTACATGGTGCTGTCCGTGTCCGCTGGCCCTGCTAGCTGGGGATGATGAAGGCTAAGAATCTAGAGCCTGAATTTGCTGTTTTCCTCCTCCCTCCCAATCCCCATTCCTTTTGTGTTGTGTCTTTGTAAGCCGCGTTGGGAGCCTATTTGCCTAAAGGGTGGGGTTAAAATGCTTTCCCACTCTGCTCCAGGGGATCGCTACATCAGAGGCATTTGTGGGGGATTTAAATGGCAGCTCCCAGAGCCAGGCACTTTTAAAAAAAGGGGGGGTGGGGCACAGGGTGGGCATCGGCGCTGGGCCATGCTGGTGCGCTGGCACCCCAGCAGCTGCCCAAGGAAGTGATGTGCTGGCCCCACGGGACCCGTGTGAACTAACTCTGTGGACTGAGCTGATACCAAAGTTCTCCTTACAGCAGGGGTGAGCAACATGTGGCCCGTGGGCCAAATGCTGTGGCGGGACCCCCCCCTTTTTTTTAAATGGCAGCATTAGCTCTACTGAGCACTAAACGGGTCATACTTTAACTTGTTCTCAAAGCTAAATTCGACCCATTTAGTGCTCTGTAGCACTAACACTGCCATTTAATTTTTTTAAACACCAACGAATTAAAAACAACAACACCCAAACATTTTTTTTCCCAGGTGCCCCGTGGAGCGCAGCCCACAAGGGAGGGTACAGGGGGTGAAAATGTCCCCAGACCCTCCAAACATTGCCCACCCCTGGCCCACCACCTCGCCTATGGTATTTGTTTTTGTGATGGCCCTATCGAGACCTGCAAGGCATGCCTTGTTGTTGCACTCATCCAGGGATGTTCGCACACATGTGAAAACCCTCCCACAAATATCAGCAGTATTTTAGCGTTCAGCTCTTCCTGCCAGAAACTAAGCCTTAGGAGAAGCATTTCAACCTTTTAGAATGGGGGGGGGGGACACTGGGAAATCAAGATCTGGGAAACCAGCAAAGGATGGGTGCTTGGGGGAAAGGGGGTGGGGCCAGGGGAAAGGGGTGTGGTCATCTGGCACCCCCCTAGAGGGCTGGCTTTGGCCTCCTGGCCTGAGGTTCACCAGCCCTCCTTCAAAGTGTGTGGAAAAATGCCTCTGAAATCTCAGAAGCCAAATGAGTCGCTGAACAAGATTTCCCATCATCTCTGGAATGGCCCTGGAATCTGGATTTGTCCCCCATGCCCAAGGTTCTGCACCCCTGGGACCGCAGGTGAGACCCTCTTTCACCAGGGAATGCATAGGGTGGGGTTCTTCTAAACATCCCTAATGTTCGGCATGCTTGAGGGTGTAATCTTATGTCTGTTTAGCTTAGGAAAAAAAGGCAAGGAAGGGGAGAGACATGATAGAGGTGTACGAAATTATGCATGGTGTGGAGAAAGTGGACAGGGAGACCTTTTTCTCCCTCTCTCATCATACTAGGACCCAGTGAGGGCATCCCATGAAGATGATTGGTGGGAGATTCAGGACAGATCAAAGGAAGGACTTCTTCACACAGAGCAGAGTTAAACTATGGAGCTCACTTCCGCAAGATGGAGTGATGGCCACCTATTTGGAAGGCTTCAGATTCATGGAGGAGAAGGCCATCAATGGCTACTAGTCACAATGGCTATATGCCACCTCTAGGATCAGAGGCAGTCTGGCTATGTACACCAGTTGCTGGGGAACATGGGTGGGAGGGTGCTGTTTCACTCATGTCCTGCTTGTGGGTTTCCGTTGGGCAGCTGGTTGGCCACTGTGTGAACAGAAGGCTGGACTAGATGGACCCTTGGTCTGATCCAGCAGGACTCTGCTTATGTTCTTACGTTTAGACAGAAAAAAGTCCTACAACGCCCAGCATGCCCCAGCCGGCCATGCTGGCTGGGGCATGCTGGGCATTGTAGGACTTTTTTTTCCCTGTCTAAACACGCTATAGGATTGTGTCTTAAACCTCTCAAAATCCATGTGCCTACATCTGTCTCCCTTATGTGTGTGCCCTCCTCAACTGGTCAGTTGATGATCGACTATGGGCTGAAACAGATGTGGCGTAGGAAATGCATTGCACAAAAAAAGGATAACGTGTGCATATGCTAATTTATAGGTATAGATCAGTGTTCTCCAACCTGGGGTCCCCAGATGTTTTTTGGCCTACAACTCCCAGCATGCCCCAGCCAGCGTAGCTGGCTGGGGCATGCTGGGAGTTGTAGGCCAAAAAACATCTGGGGACCCCAGGTTGGAGAACACTGGTGTAGATGTAAACGTAGAAATCATGACTATAATTTTAATGGGAATATATATAATACATCTCACTATCATGGGGCGGACGGTGACCAGGTGGCACAAGTACCTGCTGGGCCTGCTGTCCAGCTGCTGCTGCCGCCAAGTGTTGATGGGCAGCTGCAAGGCCCACCCGCTCTCCTGTCACATGATGGGCCTCTATCTTTAGCATAGGAACGTCAGGAACTGCTGCTTCATACCGAGTCCGACCCTGGGTCCATCCAGCCCAGTATGGTCGACGACACTGACCGGCAGCAAAGGCTCTCCGGGGTTTTCAGGCAGGACGTTTTCCCAGCCCTACCTGGAGATGCCGTGGATTGGACCTGGGACCTTCTGCACGCAAGGCGGGGCGGGCGCTCTGTCACACGGAGCCACACAGCCCCTCCCAACTGGGCTTGGACCAGGCAGTCCGTCATCGATTTCATAGATCGTAGAGTTGGAAGGAGCCTACAAGGCCATCGAGTCCAACCCCCTGCTCAATGCAGGAAACTAGAGGAGGGGGGTCTCCTGTCCAAGTAATCGCCAGGCCCGACCCTGCTTAGCTTTCCACGTAGAGGACAGTCCCCTGTAAAGTAGGACCCACGGTCACCCTAACATGAAGTGGTCTCGTGACTTTATTAGAATCAGAAATCATAGAAAAGTAGAGTTGGAAGGGTCCTACAAGGCCATGCTCAACGCAGGAATCCAGGTCAAAGCATCCCTGACAGATGGCCGTCCAGCTGCACCTTGAATGCCTCCAGAGTGGGAGAGCCCACCACCTCCCTAGGTCGTTGATTCCGTTGTCTTATTGCTCTGACAGTCACGAAATTTTTCCTGATGTTTAGGTGGAATCTGGGTTCCTGTCACTTGAGCCCATTATTCCGTGTCCTGCAAACTGGGATGATCGAGAAGAGATCCTGGCCCTCCTCTGTGTGACAACCCTTCAAGTACTGGAAGAGTGCGATCATATCTCCCCTCAGTCTCCTCTTCCGAAGGCTAAACCTGCCCAGTTCTTTCAGTCTCTCCTCATAGGGCCTTGTTTCCAGTCCCTTTATCATCCTTGTTGCCCTCCTCTGAACCCTCTCCAGGTTGTTGTTGTTGTTGTTGTTGTTATTATTATTATTATTATTATTATTATTATTATTATTATTATTATTATAAACAGCTTTAAAGCAGCTGCAGAGGGGGGGGGGATGTTTAACATTCATCTGTGCCATTTTCCCAAATCTAAATTTGCACCCCATGAAGCTGCTGTGGGGGGAAAAGAAGATGGGCACCATAAGGACAGCTGCCATTTCCCTCCAGTGTGAGATTCACAGCAGTTTCTGTGTGTCTGTGCAGTGCTGGGTCCAGGTTTTGGAGGGCCCTTGGGCAAGACACCCTCCGCGGGCCCCCTCCCTCACTATCTTCTCACCGCCATGGTCACCGGCTGCTTTTGCTCCTCCTCCTCCTCCTCCTCCTCCTCCTGCTCCTCCTCATGGCTACCGCTTGCTTGCTTGACAGGCAGAGAGCCAGGGAGCAAGTAGGCCGCGGCATCTCCTCCTCCTCCTCCTCCTCCACCACCACCACCGTTGTCTGGGCCAGCATGAGGGGCAGGTGAACAAGCAGGTTGCAAGGGTGAGGAAGAGGAGGAGCTCTGGGGGGGGGGGGGCTCCTGTCAGTGGGCCCCTGCTGGGGTCTGGGCCCCTAGCAGGTACCCGACCATGCCCACCCTTGACGCCGGCCCTGACAATACCACCAAAACTGGTGGAAATAGGCATTGTTGTAGGGCGTTGCTGCATTCTCACAAGATTCAGGTCCCACCAGGCCCGTAGAACACACATCTGTGCAAGATCTGCATATATGCGAACTTATACCTATACATGCAGATTTAGAAATAATGATTTGGGATTTATTTAAATGTCACAGGAGGCAAAGGCAGCCAATTCATTCCTCATCCAAATCATCTCAAATAAAACCAACCCTGCACTGAATCAATTTGCACCTTGCTCCAGATGATCCCAAACCAATGGAAACAAATCTTCCCCCCCCCCCCTAAGCTTAATTGCCTTCCGTTCGTACCCATAGACACTCGGGGCTCTTATCAGTGGGCCCCCACTCGGGTGTGGAACCTTGGCGGGTGCCCAAGCATATCTGCTCTTGACTCCGGCCCTGTGTGTGTGTGTGTGTGTGTGTGTGTGAGAAGATCCAGAAACCACTATGGGGGAAAGGGTTGTGGCTTACGCTGGCTCAGCTTGTCTGAGCGTGGAAAGCTAAGCAGGGTCAGGCCTGGTTATTACTTGGATGGGAGACCCCCCTCCTCTAGTTTCCTGCATTGAGCAGGGGGTTGGACTCGATGGCCTTGCAGGCCCCTTCCGACTCTATGATTCTATGAGTAGCCCCCACACAGGGCGGGTGCTACCATTAGGCCAACTAGGCGGCTGCCTAGGGCGCTGGGCTAAAGGAGGCGCCAGAAATGCCTTGGGGGGGAAAAAAATACATCACGTATTTTACCAAGTTTGTTTTACCAATCATGTCCTGTGGCGGGGAAGGGAAGGCGAAAGAAGCGCACCCCTCCCTCTCTCTCCTCCAGCTCGTTACCAGGAACAGCAGCAGGCAGGCTCCTCCTCACAACCAGCATCAAAAGAGGCAGAGAAGGCTACAGACTGGAGGAGGGGAGGCGGGCAGGGGCCAATGATGGGAGCCTGGTGGGCGGCTGGAGCACCTGCAAACACCTCCTTCGCCTTCCCTCTCAAGGATGCACCTGCAAACACCTCCTTCGCCATCCCTCTCAAGGATGCACCTGCAAACACCTCCTTCGCCTTCCCTCCCTCGCGTGAGCCTCAGGTTCCTCAGCTCAAGGTCCCCTGAAAGCAGTTATTTCCAGCAACCAGGGAGGGAGGGAAAGGTATTTTAAGCTAGCTGGGGCTCCAATGTTTTAATTATTTACCATGCTTTTCTGTGTTTTGGTTTTAAATGGTTTTAGGATGCAATCCTATGCGTGTTTGGAGGGGGGGGGAATCCTACAACTCCCAGCATTCCCCAGCCAGCCATGCGCAATCCTATCCACTTTGAGGTAGAAAAAAGCCCCACAACTCCCAGCATTCCAACAGCCAGCCATGCTGGCTGGTGAATGCTGGGAGTTGCGGGGCTTTTTTCTGCCTCAACGGGTTTAGGATTGTGCCCTGAGCTGTTGATGTTTTCTTTACTGTACTTTGAATATTGTTGTCTGCCTTGACCACTAGGCTGGTAAAGGGAAAGACAGGATAATATACATTATTCTGATAAAGAAATATTGCAACAAAGTGATAGAGGAGGGGAAGTAGCAAGTTTCGTAAATCCCCTCCTAAATTTGAACCAGATGATCCACGGGCTCTCTCTTTGCTATGTTTCTACTACATGCATCCCCCCCCCTGCAACCCAGAAGGTGTACGAGTCAAACCGGTGTCTCTGCACCTCCACCCTGCGAGGTAGGACAGGCTGCAAGACGCCCTTTTGTCTCTATTCCTCACAGGTAGCGCCACCACACCTCTCTCACATCCTTTTTTCATATCCCTTGTGCTGCCTGCAGGAGGAGACAGGGTTTTACATATACAGTCATGCCTTGGATTGAGAGCATAATTCGTTCCGGAAACGTGCTTGTAATCCAAAACACTCTTATATCAAAACGACATTCCCCCAAAAAAATTTGTACAGAGATTTTTAATTTAAGCCGTACTACAGTACTTGTATTGCAAGACGTCGCTTGTATATCAAGTCAAAAAAATTTAAATAAATATTTAAAAATTTGCTTGTCTTGCAAAACGCTCTCAAACCAAGTTACTTGTAATCCAAGGTATTACTGTATATGGAGTAGGAGAAGGACCTTGGGAGTTCCTGGCATAGCTGGGCTGATGTTGCCTCTTTGCTTTCCTCGTGAACACAAAGGAAAAGTCTCAAAGTCCACAAAGTTTTTCTATGGGGCTCGGCAGTTCCCAGGGAGGGAAATTTATTTCATAATGGGCATAGGGCTGGATGGAGGGAGGGCTCAAGTGGGAAAGGGGGGCGCTAAATATCTGATCTGGCCTAGGGCACCAAATTGCCTTGCACCGGGCCTGCCCCCACACCCAACATTGCGGCTCTGACCAGGACCGGTGCAGGGCAGTTTGGCGCCCTAGGCTAAATTATATTTAGCGCCCCCCCCTCTCGTGCCGTGTGGGGGGGGCTCCGGAAAGCAGCCCTGCTCTGCAACCTCCCGCCCCCCCGCCGCCACCGGACCCCCCCCCGCACGCTGCCGCTGCCGCTGCCGCCCCCCACCTACCTTCCCACGCCTCCCCCGAAAAGGGACCCCCGCGCTCTGTTTTTGGCCGGGGGAAACCAGAGCAACAGGGCTGTTTAAGCCCTGTTGCCCTGGTTCTTCCTGCCAAAACAGAGCGCGGGCGGGGCTCCGGAAACAGCACGGAGAAGGTAGGTGTCGGGGGGGAGGCGGCGCGGAGGCGAGGCGAGGCGAGGCGGGGGGGAGGCGGTGCGGGAGGCGGTGCGGGGGGAGGCGAGGCGAGGCGAGGTGGGGGGAGGCGGCGCGGAGGCGAGGCAAGGTGGGGGGGAGGCGGCGCGGAGGCGAGGCGAGGTGGGGGGGAGGCGCCCAGGCTCGGCCCCACCACTACTCCGGGCGCAGTCCCCCGCACTGACCTGGCTTTCTCGGTGAGGCGGGCGGGCGGGCAGGGCAGGAGCGCGCCGGCAGCGAAGAGGAGCGCAGCGTTCTGCGCCCTCTTCCGCTACGCGCCCTAGGCAACAGCCTAGTTGGCCTAGAGCGGTAGCGCCGGCCCTGGCTCTGACCAAAAGCAGAATTCCTTCTTGTGTTGCAGTTGTTGCTTGTGTGTTTTTAAAAGCCGTCCAGATATCCCCTCACATATCTTTCATGTCACATCTGTTTTGGGCCCTTAAAGCCCAGTCTTATGAATTTGCTATCTTGGCCTAATTTTGGGAAACATCAGTTTGGGTGGCAGCAGCGGCAGGGTGGGAGTGGGGTAGAATTACCCAGGGATGGATACATGGGTCAGTTTTGGTGCCTCTCAGTTTCTCTCCCCCCCCCCCCAGTCTTAATTTTGGTTCATCCCGAACTTTGAGAATTTGTTTTGTTTAAGTTCGCATGAGAATTCATCAGCATTTTCATGCACATCTCTCTGGATATACGCAATTTTTTCTACACAATTTTGCTTAACGTACACATATATTTTCCTAATGCATTTTAAAATATTTTCTTTCTTTCTTTCTTTCTTTCTTTCTTTTTTTTACTAATATACACACTTTTGTGCGTACTTCTCCTTAATATACACATGTTTGTATGCATTTTTTGCTGGGAGGACTCCGTTACAAATATCCGGAGAAGCACAAAATTTGACAGATTTGACAGTTTTGGTTCACAAATTGGACTGAAAGTGCCAAATTAGGTAAGTTTGCATTAAAATGTGAGCCAGACAAATTTCTCCCCGGTCCCTTACCAGGAAGCTTCTGCTCCGATTCTCTGGCCAAAGAAAAGGGCTAAAGTCGCCTTCCCCCAGCCAGGTACTTGTGTATATTAACAAAAGCGTAGCCAGCAGAGACAGGGAATAGATTGTACCTTTCTGATGAGAACATTACGGCATTACACCTGTATCCATCTCTCATGGTCACATTTTAAACAGGAAGTGGAAAAGAGCTACAGACATGTGGAGCATGGTCTGCTTAGCATCTTTTTTTTAAGTTTAAGAATTGACTTGTGGCAGAAAAATACATTCATGGAAAGAAAGCGTGGGGAAGAGAGACAGTCTCTTTGATCTAGCCACAATATAACAAGAACCAACAGCTTGCAAGTTAAAAGTTGGACAAATTCAAATTAGAAATAAGGCACAATATATATCTTAAAACAGGGGAAATGGTTAACTGTTGGGACAGGCTGCCCAGGAAAGGGATGAGTTCTCCATCACTCAGAAGTCTCCACTTCAAGACATTCATAGGGTTATAAAAGAGACACATTGCCCTAGCCAGATAACATTGCATTGGGCTTAGTGGAAGGGAATTTGCACCATAAAGATGGCCGACTTGATGATTTCACTGGTGCCCTCTGACCTTTTATATACAATTATGGTGACACTGTGAGCAGATGGCACAAAGGAGGTGGAGTCTTTTACTTCTCCTGGAAAATTCTGGCCCAGCGCCCCTTGAGGAGGAATTCCTCCACGCCTGATGTGGCCTGCCGTGGAATTTCTACATGCAATGGTCACGAGAACGGCCACTAAAGCCACACCAAAGCATGCCTCCTCCAGACAGTCCAACTTTCCATCCGAACAACCCCCAGATCCACAGAATGCAGGCTCTAGTAACCCCCGCTCCCAGATCGGGGGTGGGGAGAGAGAGGGGGGGGGGAAAGTGTGCATAGATGCTGGAGAGAGCCTGCAAAGGGGAAGTCGGACGACGCTGCAAACAGCGAGTGATGTGTGTCCAGCCCTTGTTGTGTGGATGTTCATGCAACGCCCGGAATCTTGGATAGAAAATCCCGACGCGTGTGTATTGCTTAACTGATTATTCGGTTTATCATAAATATATATATTATATATATATAATATTTTATATATTTCGTAGGATTCTAATATCCGATTATAAAAGTACACGGTATTGCATCATTCAGATTGGGAAGAGGTGGGGCGGGGAGAAGGTTCTCCATGCACTTTGACATGCTTTTAAAGTTTAGTTTAAAAGTTCCACCATGCGGGTCCCAGTGGCTCCCCCAGCTGGGTTGAGCTGCTGGACCCACCCTGGGGAAACCATGCTATCTGCTGAGAAGACAGCTGCCTCCCCAGTAAGGACGAAGGGGGAGCCCCTCAGAGGCAGGAGGAAAGGAAAGTGAGTTTGCAGGAGTTTTGCCATGGGGGGATTGCAATTCCCCCACCCCCATCCCTGGCCCTCGTGGCTATAGGTATTTATAGAGACGGAAAGTTTGTTTTCTCCATTCGTTCTTCAAGGAAGTCCATCTGTCCAATCGTCCATCCATCCATCTGCCGCGGGGCTACTTCATCCCACTCCGCAGCACCTGATTGGCGGCAATCAGCATGACGCTGATGATGAAAGCGATGGCGAAGGCGCAGATGAGACTTTTCCGGACACACGTCTGTCTGATCTGTTGGTTTGAACAGGCTGAGGTGGGAGGTGCAAAGGTAAGAAGGTGGGATGGAGCGAAGTGGAGGTTGAGGACAAAAAAAGGGAGAAGGAGAGAGAGAAGAGGTCAGTGGCACAGGATTGTAATAATGCCAGGGAAGGGACGCAGCTCTGTCTCCCAGTCCATAGATCAGTGTTCTCCAACCTTGGCTGGGGCATGCTGGTTGTAGGCCAAAAACATCTGGGGACCCAAGGTTGGAGAACACTGCCATAGATCCTCCAACCCTTGAAAGGCAGAAACATCCCCATACATAAGCACTAGAATTACTTTGAGCAAAGTTTCACACACACGCCAGTGGATATTACTTAGTAAGCACGGATGCTGTCTTTTAAAGCAGTCAGACAATGGGAGCCAATAGTACCGCCCTCGACACTCTTTTTTTTGGGGCTCCTCTCCATGATTAACCAAACCTGAATACATTAAAAAAAATATATGCAGTATACATTGTGCAAAAGCAGACAAGACTGTGTAAATATACATCACACTGATACAGGTTGCAGAACCCAGCATTTCTGGGAGCAGAATGTGGAGCGCCGTAGCGACACCAGAAGCTGCCTTATACTGAGTCAGAGACTGTTGGTTGATCCAGCTCAGTTCTGTCTACTTTGACTAGCGATGGCTCTCCAGGGTATCGGGCTGCGGGCAGGGGGGGCGGTCTTTCCCCTGCCCTACCTGGAGATTGAGCCTGGGACCTTCCTCATGCAAAGCACATCTTTTGCCACTGAGCTATCGACCCACCTTTGCACACAGGGAGGGTACCTCAGCTCTGCCCCTGCCATGCTGTGCCTGCCTTGACAGGAGCTGCTCCTTGTGGTTGCTGCGTATAGCGATGGAAGCCACCTTGGAATTACAAGAATGCCTGCGCCGACGACAGACTCCCCGAGCACGCCTGGCACGGACGGTGGCGCCCCCTCGCCCCTGGCTCCTGCCTTCTCTGTTGATGCTCAGGGATCCACTGCCAGCGATGGATGCATGCAACGTCTGGGACTCGCTCCCTTCTGCCTGTTGACTGCCAATTCAAACCCCTCACTCGGTGAGTTGGCATGCACAGCAGTGCTTCCTCAGGCCTGGCCCCACGCAGCTGCCGCCGCTTGCATTAACATTCCAGGCAGCCCGCAGCCTAAATACAGCTGCCACTTCCGTAATTAAACAGGAGGCAGAGGTGGCGGGGCGCGGGCGGGGAGGTGTACACTGGAACAAACAGGCCTTGTGGCCTTGCCGGGGCCAGCTTGACATGGAGCATGCGGGACATTTGTCCCGGTTCTTTCAGGAAAAGGAGCCGCGCGACCACCCGCTTTGCCGCAGTCCTTCCTTTGGCTCCTGGGTGGCTGCATTGCGGGTTCCTGGGGAGTGGTGTGTGTAGCCAGGGCAGGCCGGTGACTCTTATTTCAGTGGGGCTCCTTTCCCACTGCAGGTTTTGCGGCTTTTATTTGCAGCGCCACAGGAGCGGCACACCGTGGTGGCAAACCAATTCTGGGGTTGGCGTTCAGCACCACGGATCGCTCCCACGAAGCTCCAGATAAAACTGGCAAAACCTGCAATGGAAAAGGAGCCCCGCCGAAATAGGATTCACCCCGGCCTCCCCTGGAGCACAACCCTTTGTACGCCTCCGTTTAATTTTTGTGGTTATATTATATTGTTTGTATACTTTTGCGCACACCACGCTGGGATTGCCTTTGGGGATGAAGGAATGGCATGGCATATCTTAAAATAAATAAAAATGCAGTTGCAATAGACTCCCGAAAAAGACCTCTTTTTCCCCCTGCACCTGCTTGTGGAGGTAGCCCAAAATGACTGGCGAGAGCAGCGGTGGGCAACGGGAAGCTTTAAGGCTGCATGTAGCCCATGGCCTGATTTCAAAAGTACTCAAGCCATCAGTTCAGACCTCGGGCAAGAGCAAGCTGTCTCATCCGCAGTAGCACACTGTGTGGGAAGGGAGAGGGAAAGAGAGTGAGAGTGAGTGAGTGAGTGAGTGAGAGAGAGAGAGAGAGAGAGAGAGAGAGGCAGGCATGGCAGAGAGAGGGGGGCATGGTAGAAAGTGAGGGGGAGAGACTGGCATGGCAGAAAGAGGGATCAGAAAGAGGGATCAGCATGGTAAAATGGGGGAGAGAGACTGGCATGGCAGAGACAGTGATGGATATGGGAGAGAGTGTGTGAGAGAGAGACAGGCATGGCATGGCAGAGAGAAGGGGGCATGGTCGGGAGAGAGAGAGAGAGAGAGAGAGAGAGAGAGAGAGAGAGAGAGACTAACATGGCAGAGGGAGAGGAAGAAGAGGGCATGGCAGAGAGAGGAGAGACAGAGACAGAGAGACAGAGAGAAAGCCAGTGTGGCGTAGTGGTGAGAGTGTTGGACTGGGACTCGGGAGATCCGGGTTCTAGTCCCCGCTCAGCCATGAAACTCACGGGGTGACTTTGGGCCAGTCACTGCCTCTCAGCCTCACCTACCTCACAGGGTTGTTGTGAGGATAAAATGGAGAGGAGGAGGAGGATTATGTCAGCCGCCTTGGGTTCCTTGCAGGAAAAAAGTCGGGGTACAAACATAATAAATAAATAAATTCAGGGTGTGCGAAGTGAGTCAGCCCTGCACGCCTTCTTTCCCAGCAGGGTCCCTGGGAGAGGGGCCAGGTTAAAGCCTCTTCCTCCTCCCAGAAGTCTGGATCCGGGTGCTGATGGGAAGAGCATGTGTGTGCGTATGAGTGTGTGCATGTGCGCACGCAGGGCCGGCCCTGCCATTAGGCCGAGTGAGGCGGTCGCCTCAGGCGGCAGATGCTGGGAGGCGGCGGCAAGGTGCTGGAGATGGCTGTGGGCCACGCAGCCTGCCCCCTGGGCCCCCTGAGCAAGCCTGCCGCCCCCAGGTATGGTGGAGGACGCTCTCCCGTTGCCGGTATCGAAGAACGATTCAGCTGCCAGTCCAGTCGGCTGTTGTTGTGCATGGCATGGGAGGGGGCGCCACCTTGTCCTTTGCCTCAGGCAGCAAAATGTCTCGGCCCGGCCTGGTGTGCACGTGCAAGCGGGCCCCCAGACGTACAAGTTGCTTGCCCCTGCATTAAAGGGAGAGAAAGGCCGGAGCCCACTGGCAGAGCATATAGGTTGCGTGTGGAAAGTCACCGGTTCAACCTCTGACATCTCCGGGTCCGGCTGGAAAAGACCTCTGGCTGAAACCTTGGCGAGCCACTTCCAGGCAGTGTAGACCAGGGCCGGAGAACCTCTTTCAGCCCGAGGGCCAAATTCAGATTTGGAGAAGCTCTTGGGGTGGGGCGGGGGTACCAGTGGTGCGTGAGGCCATAGGCAAAGAGGGCAGGGCCAAAAGGAAAAGAGGCGGGGCCTATTGCAGCTTAAAGCTCCTGCTGCCGGTAACGAGAGGCAGTTCAGCCTGTCGGAACGGCCTGGTCCCGGGGCACGGCGTGGAGGCACGGGAGGCGGCCATTTTGCTGAAACTAAGCAGGTCTGAGAGTCCGGTCAGTACCCGGAGGGGAGACCACCTGGGAACTGCATGTAGCCTACCTTCCGCAATGGAAGAAAAGTGGAATAGAAATAAATAAATTAGGGGGGAATTGCACAAAAGGCAGGAAACCACACCAAACGATTGGTGATTGGGGGGAAGGGGGTGGGGCCAGGGAAGGGGGCGTGGCCTTCTGGGGAACCCAGAGGGCTGGATTTGGTCCCCAGGTCTGAGGTTCCCCATCCCTGCTGTAGGCAATACTCAGCAAGATGGACTCAGTGACTGACTGACTGACTGGGTTCAGATAACACGATAACCAACACTCAGGGGTTGAGTATGGGTTGAGTGTGTGTTGAACCATGGTTTGTTGTTGAAATGTGGGTTCTCATGTTATTTGAACCCAGCTGAGATAACAGATCATGGTGAACAACCCACAGTTCATGACCCAACAACAAACCATGGGTTCTTCTCTATCATGGGTTGTTCATGGTTAACAAGCCATGGCTTGTTAGCGCAGCTGGGTTCGGACAGCATGATAATCATAGAATCATAGAATCATAGAAAAGTAGAGTTGGAAGGGGCCTACAAGGCCATCGAGTCCAACCCCCTGCTCAATGCAGGAATCTAGGTCAAAGCATCTCTGACAGATGTCTGTCCAGCTGCACCTTGAATGCCTCCAGAGTGGGAGAGCCCACCACCTCCCTAGGTAGTTGATTCCATTGTCTTATTGCTCTGACAGTCAGGAAATTTTTCCTGATGTTTAGGTGGAATCTAGGTTCCTGTAACTTGAGCCCATTATTCCGTGTCCTGCAAACTGGGATGACCGAGAAGAGATCTTTGCCCTCCTCTGTGTGACATCCCTTCAAATACTGGAAGAGTGCGATCATATCTCCCCTCAGTCTCCTCTTCTGAAGGCTAAACATGCCCAGTTCTTTCAGTCTCTCCTCATAGGGCCTTGTTTCCAGTCCCTTTATCATCCTTGTTGCCCTCCTCTGAACCCTCTCCAGTTTGTCTATGTCCTTCTTAAAGTGAGGTGCCCAGAACTGGACGCAGTACTCAAGATGAGGCCTAACCAGTGCCGAGTAAAGGGGAATTATCACTTCCCGCGATTTGGAAGCTATACTTCTATTAATACAGCCCAAAATTGCATTTGCCTTCTTTGCAGCCACATCGCATTGCTGGCTCATATTCAGTTTGTGATCTACCACAATTCCAAGATCCTTCTCACTTGTAGTATTGTTGAGCCAAGTGTCCCCCATTCTGTAACTCTGCATTTGGTTTCCTCTCCCTAGGTGCAGCACTTGGCATTTATCCCTATTAAATTTCATTCTGTTGTTTTCGGCCCAGCGCTCCAGCCTATCGAGGTCACTTTGAATTTTGTTTCTGTCTTCCAGAGTATTAGCTGTTCCACCCAACTTTGTGTCATCTGCAAATTTGATAAGCATTCCCACATCTGGGAATAATAATAACCCACATCTCAGCAACAACCCACACAGTTCAACAACAGGCCTTGAGCGCAGGTGATCATGTTGTCTGAACCCAGTCTGTCCGACTTAGTATAAGGCATCTTCTTATGGTTGCTGGAGATAATGTGTACCCCACCCCAGTTTGACAGCGGCAGATGGGATGAGAGTGAAGAACCCCAGCGAAGCACTGAGTGCCCATTGGAGGGTCACTGTCTGGTACAAGCGTTTAATTTGTCCTGTGGGCAGTCTTGTCTTCACAAGGGGTACAGTCCCAGAATCAGTTCCTCTTGTGTGGCAGGGCCCGGAAAGATACCAGCGAGAGACCCTGGATAGCTGCTTCCCATCAGGGTATCCAGTACTGGACCAGAGGGATAGGTGGTGGATGGGACACAAGAGAATTCTCAGAATAACTTGTAGCTCAGTCTCACGAACTCTAATGAGAGCCAGCGTGGCGTAGTGGTGAGAGTGTTGGACTGGGACTCGGGAGATCCGGGTTCTAGTCCCCACTCGGTCATGGCACTCACTGGGTGACTTTGGGCCAGTCACGGACTCTCTCAGCCTAAAGTACCTCAACAGGGTTGTTGTGAGGATAAAATTTTGGGGGGAGGGGGATAACCATGTAAGCCACCTTGGGTTGCTTGCAAGAAGGGAAATGGTGGGATATAAATGTAATAATATACAAATAAATAAAACCCTTGGATTTATATAGGAGAGGGGAACAGGAGGTGATTGGCTGCTCCCTGTCGGCTGATTCCTTGGCTAGAAGGTTCCTGTGTGGGTTTGAAGGGTCTGCAGACCAGTGGAAGTTGGTGGCTCCATTGTCAGCGGGGCCGTGTATCCACTCCGGATTTCACCCTGCAGTTTTAAATATCCATGAAGCTATCCATGGTGCTGAACCTATTTTGGCGACCGGGTTCAGCACCACAGATAGCTCCTTAAAAGTTCGGAGGAGATTCTGGAGCAGATGCACAGCCCCACCACCGACACTGGCGCCACCAGCCCCCACTGGTCTGCAGTTCCCTTTTCTGGCCAGCTGGTGGCATGGTGAGTAGGGAGCTCCCATGGCTCCCAGGTCGAAGTCCCGTGGCACCCGCCCGACGACCTGAATCCCGACAACGGAAGGAGGGCCCCCCCTTACTTTCCACGTCCACGGGACACTCCTCGGCGTTCCCCATGTGGCTCTCCTCCTCCGTCATGATGATGTTTTCGATGTCCTTCATGGAGAGGTGTTCGCAGAAGGTGTCGTAGAGCAGGCGCTTCAGCTCGTCCACCGTCAGCTTTTGCATGTCGCACTGCAGGGGAGGAAGAGTCAAGGCAGGATGGTCACAGCTTCCGGTGGGCCATTGCACAGGGCTTTGGCCGAGCCAGGCGCATGCACAACGGCGCGTGTGCACACACGCATGTACACACACACCACACACACACACACACACACACACACACACCATTTGACAAGGAACCCAGCGGAGGCTGGTGGTGACTCCTATTTCGGCGCATCTTTCATTCTGAGCTTTGTGGGAGCCACCCGTGGTGCTCCGTGGTGGTGAACCTATTTTTGGGGGACGGAGTTCAGCAGCACCATGCTCCTATCAAGCTCAGAACAAAACCTGCAATGGATTAGGAGCCCCACCAAAATAGGAGTCACCTCGTCCTTTTCCTGGAGCGATGGCAGAAAGGTGAGCGACCAGGTGATCAAAGCTCAAGCCCAGACGCCCCTCCTATTGCCACCTGGTAGCTTCCCTAGTGCTGCACAATGTTTCCCTAGCTGGGAATACATAGCACAGCATTTTGGTTGCTGGCTACCCCTTCCCCGTTCCTTCTCTCTCTCTCTCTCTCTCTCTCTCTCTCTCTCTCTCTCCTGCCAGTGAATGAGACAGAAAGATAGATGGATAGATGGAGCACTGCATTCTTTTCTTCGCCCGTGGAAACCCTGAGACAACCTGGCGGGATTTCCTCCCTCACTTACTTGCATGTTCCTTCCTCCTTAGGGATATATTTACTATAATTTAAATAGAAATGCAGCATAGTATGAGAAAACCGTGAGCTGGTGACCTGTGCACCTCGCTCAGTCGGCTGTCCAGGTGCTCACTGTAGACGGGCCGCCTCAAGGCCCGTTTGCTCCTCCTTCGGATGGTTCTTGATCTTTAAACCAGAATTGGACAGGACAGTCCTTCAGAGAGAGGACTCCTTCAAAATAGAGGACAGTCCTCTGGCAGCCCTTCAGACAGAGGACTCTCCTCTGTAAAAATAAATAAATAAATAAAAAAAGACAAAAAAAGACACATGCCTCCCCCGAACTGGCATATCACTGTCCTTCCTTTGCACCCACACCTTATCGAACAGTGCTAGTGGGAGTCCCTTTTGCCTTCCCCGTTCTTTTTCTTCGTGGCTGGGCATGTACCATCTTAATTCCCAAAGAATCTAACTGTGCCCCATGCGTGGTCCAGAGGCGTTAGGAGGAAATGAAGATACCGGCAGCTGGAGGCCGTCACTCTGCTCTGAAGCAATCCCAGCTGCCGCTAAGAATATGTGCGTGCATGTGTCTAAGTAAAAAGTGGGAGGGGTCTAGCATCTTGTGGGGTGCCAGGAAAGGTGTCTGGAGGGCGTCCGGGTGCCCGTGGGCACCACATTGCCTACCCCTGCTCTAGACAAAGGGCTCCCTGAGAGGGTGCAGCTAAGCATGGACTCTTCACAAAGCCATCGGGTTGGGAAGGCAATCAGAGTTCATCAAAACTCAGAACAGGAAGCAAAGACAGCTTGGGAGTGACTCGGAAGAGGTAATTCCAGGGATTACCTGGAATTACCATCCGGCCAGATGGGCGATTAATAATGTAAATAATAAATAAAATGCAGTCTACTATTTTATTTTACTAGAACCTTGAGATCCACCAGCCCAGTGTTCTCCAACCTTGGGTCCCCAGATGTTTTTGGCCTACAACTCCAGCATGCATGCTGGGAGTTGTAGGCCAAAAACATCTGGGGACCCAAGGTTGGAGAACACTGCACCAGCCGGAGTCAGGTGCGCGCACACACACACACACACACACACACGCACGCACGCACTCCTCCTGAGCCCCAGGAATTGGAATTTGTTTTGAGTACCAGAACTGATCAGAGCTCACAGTCCTTCCCCACAAAAAGCCCACTGCTGGTTACCCCTTCCCCCGCACCTTTCTTCATTTTGGCAGTATTTTTCTTTAATTTTTAAAATTCTTTTTGAAATATAACAAACAAGCAAAGGAAAAGTGGGGGGACTACGACGACGACGACAGACACAAAACAAACACTGAACAGTAACAAAAGAGAACAAGGATGCAACAGAGGGGGGGGGGGGAAATCACAGTAACTGTCCACTAGTTCTTTTTATTTATTTATTTAATTGGCAGTGTTGTGAATGGTTCATTTCACCAGTATAATTTTTGGAGTGTGCGGGGGTGATGAGGAGTAATTTTGTCGCCGTTGCTATTGTCAAACAACTGGGAATCGGAAATCCTTGCCGATCTGCTGCAGATCACCCGGAGATATACCGGTAGATCCCAGTCGATCTTCTGCCCGCCCCCGTGCGTCTCTTCCACAAAACACTCAAAACAGCAGGAGTGGCCATTTTGAAAAGGACAAGGGCACTCCTCCTGTCTTTGTGCAGAAGCAGCAGACAAGAAAGCCCGGAGAAAGCAGCCCAGCCGTGTTGAAAGCGCTCTGGGGGGCGGGAAGGCCGCTCTTGCCGATGGAATGCACAAGATGGGGGGGAAAGATCACAACAGTGAGAGGTGCAGGGGGGTTGCCCAGTTAGAGAAGCACAGTGCAAGAAATGTTCATCATGTGGGCATTTCGCTACTATGTGTTGTACCCAGATGGTACAAGACAACGATGGATGGCAATTTTGCCTTAAGGTCCATATTGTGTAAAAAACACCAGCCCTTCCTATTTGTGGTACAACAGCAGTGTTATAGTGGAGCCGGGGCTCACAGGGTCAAAGCCCCAGGACTTTTTGAGTAGCAGGGACAATGACATCATCTGCCACCCCACCCCTCAGGATCCCCTCTGAGCTTAGCTGCAATCTTCACCATAACTGGTGGGGGAAATGGATTCTCCCTGCAACAATAAATTCCTGTGAGTTATTGCAATGCAAAGTATTTTGCGGGGGTGGCTTGCTCTTGAGTTGGAAAAAGTGCAGAAAGGGGCAACTAAAATGGTCAAGGGGCTGGAGCAGCTCCCCTATGAGGAAACAGCTGGGATTGTTTAGCTCAGAGCAGTGTTCTCCAACCTTGGGTCCCCAGATGTTTTTGGCCTACAACTCCCAGCATGTCGCAGCGAGGGCATGCTGGGGCATGCAGAGAGTTGTAGGCCAAAAACATCTGGGGACCCAAGGTTGGAGAACACTGGCTTAGAGAAAAGGCGAGTAAGGGGAGACATGATAGAGGTATACAGAATTATGCATGGTGTGGAAAAAGTGGATAGGGAGACATTTCCCTTCTGCCCTCATAATACTAGATTGGGGTCATCCCATGAAACTGTTTGGTGGGAGATTCAGGACTGGTAAAAGGAAGGACTTCTTCACACAGCACAGAGTTAAACTATGAAATTCACTTCCACAAGATGTAGTGATGGCCACCTATTTGGAGGGCTTCAAATTCCTGGAGGAGAAGGCTATCAATGGCCACTAGTCCTGAGTGACTATATGCTACCTCCAGTATCAGAGGCAGTGTGTCTATGTACACCAATTGTTGGGGAACATGGGAGGGTGGGTACTGTTGCACTCATGTCCTGCTTGTGGGTTTCCCATGGGCAGCTGGTTGGTGGGAGATCCAGGACAGACAAAAGGAAGAACTTCACACAGCGCATAGTTAAACTATGGAATTCACTTCCACAGGATGTAGTGATGGCCACCAATTTAGAGGGCTTTAAAAGGGGATTGGACCAATTCCTGGAGGAGAAGGCTATCCATGGCTACTAGTCCTGATGGCTCTATGCTATTTCCAGTATCAGAGGCAGCATGCCTAGTTGCTGGGGAACATGGGCAGGAGGGTGCTGTTGCTTGTGGGTTTCCCCATGTGCAGCTGGTTGGCCAGTGTGTGAACAGAATGCTGGACTGGATGGAAGCTTGGTCTGATCCATCAGGGCTCTTCTTATGTTCTTATATCTTGAATGGGCAATTAAGGCCTATTAGCTTTACAAGAGACCTGCAAAAAGACATATATAGATTTCATAGATCATAGAGTTGGAAGGGGCCTACAAGGCCATCGAGTCCAACCCCCTGCTCAATGGAGGAAACTAGAGGAGGGGTCTCCCATCCAAGTAATAACCAGGCCTGACCCTGCTTAGCTTTCCACGCTCAGACAAGCTGAGCCAGCGTAAGCCACGTAAGCCTGCATTTCTGGGGTCTCCTTGGGGGTGTGGCTGTGGGGCCTTTCATGATGAGCGGCTGCACTTCAGAAGTTACCACTACACCACCGGGCAACAGTTAATTAATTTCCAAACAGATTCAGGAGCTGATGTTAGAGTTATTTCAGAGGAGACCGACAAAGGATTCGAGAGCTCCCCCGAACGGCACAAGCCACAGACATATATAGCCGAGGGAGTCACCTACATTGTCTCGGACGCTTTAGCACACAAACGAGGGGCAAACCCAACCAGTTTGTGGTTGGGCGTGTGTGCCAGGGTCATAACCTGGACAATCTCCTCAGTCGTGATGGAGCAGCCAAAATGGGACTATTGAAAACAGTGTGTGTGGAGGGAAATAGAAGGAGTGTTTGGAGACTAGGGTGGCCACGTATGCACTGCCGAAAAGGAGGAAATACATCACCAAAGGAGGGCACAGATTTGCATAAAATATGCATATGCTAATTGATAGCTATAGATGCAAATTTAGAAATGCTTGCTATAATTTAAATAGAAAAGGGGTGGGGAGCCCTAGGCTGACAGGCCAAATCTAGCCCTCCTGGAACCCCAATCTGGCCCTCTGGGGATCCCCAGAGGGCCACACACCCTTCTCCTGGCCTCACCCCCTTTCTACTAACCACCAATTGTTTGGTGGTTTCCTGGCTTTTGCTCAGTTCCCCAGCACCACCACCGCCACCATTCTGAAAGGTTGAAATGCCTCTCCTAAGGCCTAGTTATGGGCAGCAAGAGCCGTACGGTAAAACATACCGGCATTTTGGGTGTTTTGGCCTTGCCCCTTTTTGACTTTGGCGCTGCCCCCTTTTGGCTTTGGCGCTGCCCACCACTGGAATGTGGCCCCCGAGAGCTTCTCTGAAATTGAATTTGGCCCCCCGGCTGAAAGAGGTTCCCCACCCCGGAAATAGAAGTAGAATCCACCTGACAGAGTGGAGAAGACCGAGTCCAAGTGACCCTGTGCGTCTACTGCTGCTGAACATTCTGCCATCCAGATGCTGCCAACGGTTGACGGGCAACTTCAAGGCCCCTGGTCGCATCTTCCTTCGTAGGCTTCTTTATCTTTAAACCCGAATTGTACTGGACAGCCTATCGGAGAGAGGACTGTCCTCTGTAAAGTGGGACCCATGGCCACCCTAGTAGTGGGGATGCTGGTCTGTATAACCGTGTCCGGTGGACAATGTTTTTTTAAGACCCAATGCCACACCATACAGCGTACAAACACCTCACAGAAATCCCGTTCCCTTACTCCACGAGGTGGAATATGGAGCCGGAAAGGATGAAGGGACATGGCGTAAGGAAGGAAATCGCTGAGCCTACCTCCTGGAGCGCACCAATGGTTCCAGTCATCAAGAAAAACGGGAAAATACGCATCTTCAGTACAAATATCTGCAGTGAAATGAAGAAGAGGGCCAGACCATCAGGTTTGAGGGAGAGGGGGGTTGGTTTCTCCTTACCTTCCAGAACACGGTGTCGAAGTCAGTGCCGTGGAACTTCTCTGGAATGCCGGAAGTGGAAAGTTTGGGGCCAAGTAACGTCACAAACTCCTCAAAGTCCACTTGTCCATCGCCTGGAAATGAGAGACACCGCCGCAGGTGAAAACAACGCAGGAGCGCGCTATAGGAAGAACAAGGCATCGTATACAAATAATCTAACAGTCCTGTGCATGTTCTGACAGAAAAAAGTCCTACAACTCCCAGCATTCCCCAGCCAAGAATTCCTTCCTTCCTTCCTTCTTCTTCCTCTTAAAAAAAAAAAGAGAGAACAAATTTCTAGTCCTGATGGCTCTTTAGGTATGCTTTAAAGTATGCAGAAATACCATCTGAAATCTCAGAAGCCAGATGAGTTGCTGAACAAGTTTTCCCAACATTTCTGGAATACAGTAGCTCTTTGATCCTCCCTAACGAAACCAGATTAAAGATTAAAGGCGCAATCCTATGCAAGTTTAGATGGGAAAAAAGGCCTACAACTCTCAGCAATGCTGGCTGGGGCATGCTTGGAGTTGTAGGCCTTTTTCCCCCCTGTCTAAACTTGCTTAGGATTGTGCCCTAAATTATGAAAAATAGTTTTAAAATGGCAGAAAAACATGCAAAATAGGCATAGTGGCTTAATTTGCATAATTTATACAAGTCACAGAACTGAGTTTTTTGGGTGCAGAATTTGGATTACCTTGGCACAGAATTACTTTCTTTTCTTTTTTTTTAAAACTGCAGAGTACACACAGCCCAGACAGCACTTTTATACACATATATTTACATTTATCCTATAGGATTTTTAATGGTTCCCCCTTATGAACAGCAAACACGCTTTAAGGGCCAAACTAGATGAGACAGCGACCAACAACGCACAATCCCTGTCCTTTTCCAGGCTGCTGTGTTGATCTATACCAACAAACCGGTTCTAACCGTTTTCACCTCCACCAGGAGGAGCAGGTCTTTCGTAAAACTAAACAGGTCTGAATTGCCCATTCAGGACCAAGCCACCCCAGAATACTTTGCATTTCAACAGAGAACAAAATTGTTGCTGGGAAAATGCATCCCACCCACCCACCCTCAGCTATTGTGAGAATTGCAGCTCAGCTCACAGGGAACAGGGAATTCTGAGAAGCGGGTGGCAGAGGAGGTCGGCATCCCTGCTACTAAAAAAGTGTTGGTGCTGCGTCCCTGCAAACCCTGGAACCGCTACACCACTGACCACCGTGGGGGAAGCGGAAATCCGTTCAGCCAGCAATTTATTTATTTGTTTACTCCATTTCCTATACCGCCCAATAGCTGAAGCTCTCTGGGCGGCGTACAACAATCAATTAAAAAATACAATAAAATACAGTTAAAAATATAAACAATGAAAATGTTATAAAAATTTTAAACCAATTTTAAAAACATCACTAAAACAAGTTAATAAAACACGACCGCTAAAAACAATTTACCACCCCGCCGAATACCATTTAATTATGAAAAGCCTCAACGTAGAGGGCAGTCTTAACCCAGCGCTGAAAAGATAATAGAGTTGGCGCCAGGCGGGCCTCAGGGGGGAGCTTGTTCCACACTTGGGGGGGCTACCACAGAAAAGGCCCCTCCCCCTTGTTGCTGCCCTCCGAGCCCCACACGTGGAGGTGGCAGTTGGAAGAAGGCCCCAGATGCTGAGCGTAGTGTCCGGGTAGACTGTGGTTGGGAGAGGCGTATTGTGGTCAAAACCAACACCTTGAATCGGGCTCGGAAGCATATAGGCAGCCAGTGCAGGCAGGCCAGAACAGGTGTTATTGTTCGGACCTTTTGGTCCCTGTGATCAGTCTGGCTGCTAATTCACTAACCCTTCCCCTGGCAGAATGACACCATTGGATAGACAACCCAAGGAATTTGTGAGTAGTGTTACCCTCCTGCGCCCCACTTCTGAGAGTTGAGGAGTTTAAGGGGCTCCAGCGCTTACTCAGACTTCAGTTTCCCCGAGAAGGAGGACACCGGAGGCTTGTGGCGTCCCTTTCATGAAAGGCTTATTTACACTGAGCTCAAGATGAGGGTCCACAATGGTCCCAGTCCAACAGACCTCTGCCTCCACGTCAGCTGCCGAGGGATTTTTCTGCAGAGATCCCAAGTCAGCTCTCTTCTCCCTTTTCTATTCAAACTCTCCAGCCTGACTTCCTTCTCTCCCCACCCCACCTAATAGAACAAAAGCTACCAATTCAAGACCTACGGAGTGGTGGGTGGAATCCTGAATCACTTTGTAATCAGAGGTACTGAGTTACACGGGGACCCAGAAAGGTAATTTAGACTGACCCCGAGCACATAACAGTAGGTACCGCAGCACTGATGCGAGAGACTCCTACCGTGCCAGCGATGAACATGCATTAGGCGAGAGCATCAACTGACAGACGAATGCACTCTGGCTGGCTCAGCTGCCTCCACAAATGGCAAGCGCTTGCTTGCGAGCCGAACCACCTCCCTCGCCCCTCCTCAGAGGAACAGGCGAAAAGGTTAAAGAGCCCCACTAGGGGAACCGGCTCACCGATTAAAAATTTGGCGAGGAAGTCAATAACCTGGGAAATTGAGACGGGGCTGCGGCCTCCCTCAGGGAAGCATATATCTACTCCGGCGATCTGGCGAGTAGATCAGATGAGCCGGCACAGCCTCTGGGATAATTATTAGGGGATGCCAGAGTTAATTATCGCTGCTGCATGGACAGCTTTGTTCATCTGTCATGGCAAGACAGGCCTTGCCAGAGGCTGCGGCAGAAACGGAAAGTATACAACACACACCACCACCGTCATAGTTTGGGGCAGAATCCCCCCCCACATGCTTTCACTAGGGTCCACCAGCACACCTCCCAGTTCAAGGGGGGAATGTACCATTTTAAGGCTCCTTCCTGCTCTAAAATCCAATCCACATTGTCAGTTTCACCTGACTGAGTCCCCCCTCTGACTCGAGTCAGACTCAAGTCCCAATATTTTTAATGGGACTCGAGACTTGACTCGGGACTTGAGACCAAGGACTCTTGTTCCAAAATCGTGTTCCTCAAATGCAACATGGATAGGTTTTAGGAAGTACAGCAAGTTTATTTTTAAAAATAATTTTCCTAACATGCAACCTTTCAGACATTTTGGGTTTGGCTGCCTCTGCCTGCCTGTTTGGGGTTCCCAGCCTCCTCTGCCTGCCTGGTCTCTTCTTAACCAGTTCCACAGTTTGAATTGTCCAAGACAAAGGCCTCTGCCTGCCTGCTTTGGGGTTCCCTGCCTCCTCTGCCTGCCTGGTTATTTTGGGTTTGTCTGCCTGGTCTGTTCTTGCCAAAATCAGTTGCAGAGTTTTGAAATAAAAAGGCACACTTGTGCCTAGAATTTATTTAAGCCACACATCTGAAATAGCCTTATTTTGTTGGGGAAAACCCCCCATTGATTTTATTAGGGACTCGTGGAGTCTGCTTTGGGAGTGACTCGTGACTCGTGACTCACGAGTCACCATTTTGGACCAAGGACTCGGACTCGAGACTCGGGTCCAAAGACTTGTGACTCGACTCGTGACTCGAGACCAAGGACTCTTCAACATCCCTGCTATTCCCATGATTCCCAGCCAGTCAGTCAGGAAACCACCAAATGATCGGGGGGTTGGGGGAAAGGGGTGTGTGGCCAGGGGAGGGGGCACGGTTGGGATTCCAGGAGGTTAGGGTCAAACAAAACTGGAGAACTTCCAAAATGACCAATCAAATAAGCAGACGTCTCAGGATGTTGGGGGGGAAATGTAGTTCTTTATTCCAAGGAATAACCCTAAGCGATTCGGCCCTGAATAATATACAACTCCCACAGGGCACCCACTCTGTGGCCACGGTGTGTATTAAATACACTTGCAAGATGACTGAATTTGAAGATCTGATTAAACTAAAATAATAATAATAATCGCCTGAAACAATTCACCACTTGTACTACAAATTGTGTGCTTTTATGCCACCTGAGGCCCCTGTAAGAAACGCTATATGGGCAAAACTTCCAGGGCCCTGAAATTACAGATAGGTGAACCTCTGTGCAATATATTAGAAACAGGAAATGGGGCAATCCTTTGGTATTGGGGGGGGGATATGGTTCAGTACCATGGACAGCTCCTTAAAAGTTTGGAGTAAAATCCGGCATGGATACACACTGACATTGGAGCCATCCGTCTCCACCGCTAAAGCCCTGCTGTGATGGCACCGCTGTGAGACTGTGCCGTACCCCTTCCAACTGGAAGCAGTGCCATGTTTTAATGTTCCCCCATGTGAAAAACAACAACTTCCTGCTAGTAAAAACAGAAAAGGACCAGCATATCAGACAGAAAAAGCGCAGCCTGATCCCTGTAGAACATGGGGCTTTGCTTGTTTAAATCTATGGAGGTTTTTTTTTTAAAAGTGTTTTCCTTTCCTGGGGTCTGATAACTCTGCCCCATTCTACCTCTGAACTCTGTTGCCCGCGTAGACCTGTCCTAAGCCAATGTCCAACAGCACATCCCATGGCAACAAATTCCAGAAGAGAATAATGTGCTATGTGTGAAGAAGAACTTTCTGTGCCAAGTCCTGGGTCAGTCCAGCGTCAATCAGTTTGACTGGGTGATTGGCAGTAGATTTAGGACAGACAAAAAAGGAAGTACGGAATTCGCTGCCATGAGATATCGTGGTCACGGCCACTGACTTAAATAGCTTTAAAGGGGGATTAGACAAGTGCAATAATACACAACAAAGGACACCATCACACAATGAATTACATTGTTTCAACAAATTGTCTTCAAAGTTCCGGTCAGTGAGTTTTGTCCCAGATAATCTCTTAAAGCTCAAAGGCTTCCTGAATATTTGTTGTCTGCAATTGATCCATAATCCTATGATGTTTGATTTCAAATATTTAATATTTGGTAGATCATGCTTGGTGTATGACTATCTAATAGCTCCGGGATGGGGAATTTCTTTCAGCCCAAGGGCTGAATTCAGCAGAGGCTGGTGACTTCAAAATGTCAGCGGGACTGCATATCCACTCTGGATTTTACTCTGAACTTTTAAGGAGCTATCCACGGTGCTGAAGCCACCTTGGGGATAGGGTTGAGCAGCACCACGGATAACTTCCTTAAAGCTCAGGGTAAAATCTGGAGTGGATATGCAGCCCTGCTGACATTGGAGTCACCAGCCTCCACTGGCTGAATTCAGTTTCAGAAAAGCTCCCACTGGTGGGTGGAGCCAAAGGCAAAGAGGGTGTGGCCAAAGCCAAAAGGGGTGGGCCCAAAATATATAACAAATACCAGCATATTGTAGCTTAAAGCTCATCCTGCCAGTAACTAAGCCTGAGCAGAGGCATTGCAACCTTTCAGAATGGGGGATGGGGGTGTACAAAAGCCAGGCATCCACAAAATGATTGGTGGTTGGGGAAAAGGGGGTGGAGCCAGGGGAGGGGGCGTGGCCATCTGGAGAACCCCAGAGGGCTAGAATGGGACCCCAGGAAGGCTGGGTTTGGCCTCCAGGAGCTGAGCTTCCCCACCGCTGTCATCGCTAAAATAGCTAACATGCTAGTAGCTAATAGCTAACTAATATTTAGTTAGTGTCTCACAGTATTTAATAAACTGCAATAAATTGTATTTATTATTTTTGGCAGCTGAGAGAGCTGATGAGATTTTATGCCCTGGGAACTTCTGTACTCAGTTTGTGGTATATTAATCACTTAAACAAATAGTGGTGCGTGCAGTCCTATAGCTGGTAGATGCTCTCTGGCCGGCCATAGGAAAAGTGGGAGTCCCGGCTCCAATCTCAGAAAAGCCCTCTGAGGTCACAGCTGGGACTCCGACTTCAGAGGGCCGTCCCTCCACCCTCGCAGCCGGCACAGTTCTTTCTGCATCATGGAAGACCGAGTGACCGACTTTGGTTTGGACCAAACCAAAGTCGTGCTGGGGGGGGGGGGATTCCCGGGGGGCAGGGCAGGAAGGAGCAAGGCTCTGCCAGGATACAAGGGGGTAAAACACTTAGATGGCCGAAATTGGCTGTCTAAATGTTTTGGAGGGCAAGGAGGGAAGTGCAGAAGGAATCCTTGCCTCTGTGCTCCTCCCACTTTCCATTGGATGCCCGTAATCCTCCGAGTTTGGATGGCACTGCCCGTGAATTAAAAATAAAAATGAGAATGAAATTAGAAAAATAAATTTTAATCAACCATTCAATAAATTATCTTCAGCCAGCTGAAATGCACCCCTTCGGCTGTTTTCATTAGACAGGCAAACCATCGTGCAAAGAAGTGCTCCCATTTACACTGCTAGCGTGAAGTAGGAACCCCATCAAAGAAAGGGAAAGAAGAATTCAGCCTCTGCTTGAGTATTTCCCTCCTTCTCTGGCTTCCTCTGTGCTAACCTGTCACACACAATAGTAAACCTGACAGCCTCATGATCACTTTATTCGACTGCCAGAGCAACGAGACACCCATCAGTTACTCTGGTGCTCTGCCAGATAGGAGAAATATGCAATGGATTCAAATGAGTTTGGATTTCTGTGACACGGACCTGTGGATTCTTCAGTGGGCCAGCTTTTTCCAAGTTGCATGGATTCCATGGACTTGCGGACCAGTTTCTCACTTTGGGGCGGGATTTGCATAAACTTGCACTTGTGCAGAAGCGCATTAGTGCAAGCACACACTTGGACTAGTGTGCATTAACGTGAATGCGCACCATTAACATTAATGCATTCACATTAATGCACACCAGCAGGGGATCGGGAGCTCCAGTTCCCAGCTCTGAGGATGGAGCGCTGTCTCCGACCTTGAGGCTGGGAATCCGGAATATCTTATGGCCCCTCAGATACTGTCTAGGGGGCCATAGGATCGCCCCCTAAAGCTCTCACTGCTAGTAACTAAACCCAAGGAGAGGCATTTGAACTTTTTAGAATGGGGGGAAAAACTACACAAAAGCCGGGAAGCCACCAAACAATGGATTGTTGGGGAAAGGGGGCGTGGCCACCTGGGAAACCCCAAAAGGCCAGATTTGGCCCTCGGTCCTCCTGAGGTTCCCCACCCTTGGCTTAGCCTTAGGGCATAAGAAACTTGTTCATCTTTAAGGTGTGACGAGACTCCTTTTGGCTGCAACAGACTTAACACAATTACCGCTCTGCAAAGTATTCCTCTTTACTTTTCATTTCTTGATGTTTTCTTTTATTCTCCTCTTATTTCTTTTTAAGGAACGGCCTAGCGGCTTCTCATTAAACCTCATGCGCCAACAACGGCACAAAAACGTTTGGCAGTGCACACGTTTTCCTCCCATCGCACAAAATGTGTCCAGCTGTGTGTTAGGATAAACTCCTACCGGAGATGAAAAGAGGGAACTGGGGGTTCCATTCAAAAGGGACGTGCGGCACAGAAAGGAGAAGGAGAGTCCAAAGCCTGCCCCCCCCCCACTCCAGAAAGCCTTACCATCCATGTCCAATCTCTGGATGATGACTTCCAATTCTACCTCGTTGGGCATGTAGCCAAGGGACCTCATTGCCGTGCCTAGTTCCTGTTTGGAGATGAAGCCGTTGCCATCCCGGTCAAAGACTTTGAATGCCTCTCGGATCTCTGCAGAGAGAGAGAGGGAGAGAAAAGGGAGTTATTTAGCCAAGAACTATGCCCCAGTCGGGGACCACCATGAGTCTCTGGAACTTCCCAATCCTTCCATTCCTCCTTCCTGCTGTTTCTACCTGTTCACCTGTCCTCTCCAAGCAAGTGAGCAGTCAGAAGAACAACAAGAAGGGGCAGTGACTTCTGGTGTCTTTTGGAACCTGACTTCCCAGAGCCAAGGCACAAGTCTCCGTAAAAAAACATTTATTGTAGCAATTCCAGTAATCAGCTATAAGCCTTGACTAGTTAACTGATTGGAACATAGTTTCTTGACAAGGATCAGCAGTACCTGGGCATCACAACAAAAAAGACCCAATCCGCCCTGGGTTCAGCACACAGACAAAAAAATCCCAATACGTTCACCGTTCCAGTGAGGGCAGGAAGTTTTCTAGGTTACCACCAATACGTTGTTTCCAGCAAAAGTCTACTGCTGGGTGCTCTGGTTTAAATACAGGTGAGCGGCTGCTGAAGATCACTATATCGGACATTCAGTCCTCTCAGGCGGTCGCTGTGCCTCATCGGATGCCTCTGACCCGCCCTCTTTAGTTGACGACACACCAAAGGAGACACCCCCCGAAAACACCCTCTCCCACAGAGACCTCCTCCTGCTGCCCTGCTCTCATGCTCGAGAAGCGGGGGTCTCCGTCAAGGTCAGGCCTCCCATTTGTGGAAGATAGGCCGTATCAGCATCCTGTGTGTCCTGCATCTCAACCCCTCCCGGTTTGTCAGCCAGTGGGAGGCCTGCCTGGTAGAACTGAGTTCTGAGTTCTTGGGTGTCATGTCTGGCTTCCCATGGTGGGCCTGCCTCTACAACTTCCCCGTCTGACTCAGACAGGCTATCGCAGCTTCCTCCGGACTGAGGCAAAAAATTGCACAGTATCCACCTTGTTGTCTCCCACGGGGAGATGCTGTGGATTGTGGTCCGAGAGAGAGGCAAATGAACGTGACGAGGAGGAAATGCATTCAAGGAGGGAGGCCCTCTGAGAGCATCTTCCCCAAGGGTCCCCCAAATCCTAGAACCGGAACTGTTGTAAATACATAAGAGATATATATATATATTTCTATGCTGGGGCTTCGAACTTTCTGCAGCCTTGCACAGATGCTCTATCTTACCATTCCATAACTGACCCTCAGTTCTACTTTCTTTTTATGCAGGCACGAAATCAAGCGGAGAGACCTCCCCCCGCCCCGTGAGAGCCACCGCGCCCCTCAGTTCCTGTCCCTAGGACCCCAATCAACACCAGAGTCTACAGATCAGGCTTCACAGCTAGATCCCTGACTGAACCAACCATCCCTGTTCTCTCACTCACTCACTCACTCACTCCAGGAAAGCTTGCGCGACGCACAGATCCTGTCCACATGCCTTCGTGGACAAGGTCTTTTGATTCCCCAAATTTCTGGGCGGTTGTGCATAACAGGGATGGGCAGAAGGCAGACTGGGGAAGATCTCTGGGCGATTTGAAGTTGATCACCCAGGGTTTATGACTCCCGCAGAGCAGTCCAGTGAGGGGGCCGCCCGGAAGCCTCTGAACTTGGAGGGTTATGGAGTATCCTATGGAGGGTGGAAGGAGCACAGAGGTGAAGGTCACCTCTATGCTTCTCCAGCCCTGCAAAACATTTAGACCAGTGTTCTCCAACCTTGGGTCCCCAGATGTTTTTGGCCTACAACTCCCAGCATGCCCCAGCCAGCGTCGCTGGCTGGGGCATGCTGGGAGTTGTAGGCCAAAAACTTCTGGGGACCCAAGGTTGGAGAACACACTGATTTAGATGGTCGATTCCAGCCATCTAAGTGTTTTGCCCCAGCGCCTGAGGAGAGCTGGCTGAGACACCGGCAGGATACTACATAGGCTGGTGGAACCTGTCTCTTCCCTTCCCTGCTCCCCGCCCACAAAACTCCAGCTCCGAGGTCGGTCTTATGACCTGGGAGCTGTAGCCAGCACAATTCTTTCTGTGTGATGGCAGAGGGAGGGCACTCTGAACTCGGAGTCTTAGCTCCGTCCTCGGAGCGACTTTCCGAGGTCGGGGCTGGGACTCCGAATTTTCCTATGGCCGTCTAGGCTCCGTCTAGCGGCCATAGGATTGTGTGCTCCCAACGATTCAATAACAAAAACGTCTCTCTCCCCCCCTCACAGTTTCTATTCTAAATTTTAGGCTGCTGTGAGATGGAAGGAAGCTTGGGATAAAACCAGGATAATTAAAAACATCTTCCTAAGACATAAAAGTGTGAAATCTCTTCGTAGCTGTTTTCTCCATCTTCCAGAGATGAGTGGGAACAGAGATGCCCCGTTTTCCTAAGGTCAGACTGGATTTTGTTGATTGATTCATTGCGTGAGTTTAAAGGAGTAATTGAATATCCATCCACGTACGGAACTGGCTACATCTTCATTACTTATGTAAATGTAATTGGCTATATTATTTATTTATTAAAATGTATGCTGCCCAAGTGGCGGAAGCCAGTGGAGCGGCTTACAGTCATAACACCCCCCCACCAACCCCCCACCAACAATAAAATAACAACCAAAACAACAAGTATTGGAAGTATTAAAAAGTCAGAAATAAAGTTAATACTCAGAGCAACAGAGTAAAGATTGACTAAGTTCACACAACATGATAAGCCATGGTGGCTTATAAGCCATGCTTGTTTCAAAGTGGCCTGTCGTGTTATCTGAACCCGATGAAAGGGTGAGTGGGTAATTTTACCAGTCCTGTGCCTCTTCGCAAGAACTGCCCGGCTGGATCAGGCTGAGATCCGGTACTCTGTTCCTAGCAGCAGCTGCCAGCCAGATGTCTCCGGAGGCCGAGGAGCTGGGCATGAAAGTAATGGCCAACTCCTATTGTCCTCCGCAGCATCTCGTAAACCTCCATTAAAATTTATGGGCAGTAAAACTTGTTGCTCTCAATTTCAGCCTGGGAAAATTGGCAATGCGATCTGCCTGCATGTCAGGAAGCAATTCTGCCCCTCGCCGTTAGACTGCAGTTTAATTATACCGAGCCCTACAGGCGGAGTGACACGGTAGTATTATTTATGGTTTGATTTACAGCCTGCCCTCTTCTGTAGGCCAGCCTTCCCCAGCCTGGTTGTCCTCCAGAAGTTTCGGACTTCGACTCCCATCAGCCCCAGCTAGCATGGCCAATGCTCAGGAATGCTGGGAATTGTAGTTCAAAACCAGCGGGAACCCACCAGGTTGAGGAAGGCTGTCCCAGGGTTGGCGTCAAAGGTAGGCATGGTCGGGCGCCTGCCGAGGGCCCACGCTCCAACAGGGGTCCACTGACAAGAGCCCCCCTGGACTTCTACTTCCTCTTCCCTGGCCTTGTTTGCCCGCCTCTCGCTCTGGCCCAGACGATGGTGGTGGTGAGGAGCAGGAGCAGGAGACGCCGCGGCCTGCTTGCTCCCTGGCTCTCTGCCGGTCAAGCAAGCAAGAGGTAGCAGCGAGGAGGAGGAGGAGGAGGAAGAGGAGGAGCCAGAGCAGCCGGTGACTGTGGTGGGGAGAAGGGAGGCTCACTTTGGGAGGGGGCCCAAGGAGGGTGGCTTGCTCGCAGCACCCCATAAACCTGGAGCTGGCACGGATGGCTGCCGTAATTTTGTGCAGATCCCACCTGTCCCAGCACAGCGTTAGAACCTGACCTTAAACGGATATGGTTTTATCCAAGCCTTCCTTCTCTTTACCTTGGTCTGAACCCCCCCCATGACTGAAGCAACCCCCCCCCAAAGTAGTGAAGTGAACAAGTTCGCAGAAGCACACCTTGGTCCGGTCCCCACTTCGTTGATATGAATTTTATAACCACCACCAGCAGCCATTCCGGCAGGCTGTGCAGAGGGTGATGAGGCTTGAGAGGGAGAGCGGGGCCATTCCATCAGTCCCGCCAGAAGTATTAATTATTTCCCCCCCTTCTTCCCTCCCCAATTCCTTTTTCCTTGTGTGTCGTGTCTTTTTTAGATTGTACGCATCCGGGCAGAGACTGACTTGTTTAATTGATTATATGTAAGCCACTCTGGGAGCCTTTTTGGCTGAGGAGCGGCATAAAAACATTTCAAATAAATAAATAATCAAATGGTTGCCCTTCTGCATTTTCCATGCATCTACCCTTTAAATATATATTAAGGGGAAGGGGTGTTTCCATCAGGAGAACGCCATAGGGCAGGGTTCTGCCCCCAGGTCTGTGGTTCCCCGCCCCTGCCTTAAGATGAACAGCGATTCATCTATGTCCTCTGCTCATTCATGGGAGTGGGATGAGAGAGGGGATTTGGGAGCCCGCTACAGTACTGGATGCAGTGGAGGCTGATGGCTCCATAGAGAATCACAGACAGAATCATAGAATAGTAGAGTCGGAAGGGGCCTACAAGGTCATCGAGTCCAACCCCCTGCTCAATGCAGGAGCCCAAGTCAAAGCATCCCTGACAGATGGCTGTCCAGCTGCACCTTGAATGCCTCCAGAGTGGGAGAGCCCACCACCTCCCGAGGTCATTGGTTCCATTGGCATATTGCTCTAACTGTCAGGAAGTTTTCCCTGATGTTTAGGTGGAATCTGGCTTCCTGTAACTTGAGCCCACTATTCCGTGTCCTGCAATCTGGGATGATTGAGAAGAGATCCTGGCCCTCCTCTGTGTGGCAACCCTTCAAGTACTGGCAGAGTGCGATCATATCTCCCCTCAGTCTCCTCTTCCGAAGGCTAAACATGCCCAATTCCTTCACTCTTTCCTCATAGGGCTGTGTTTCCAGTCCCTTAATCATCTTTGTTGCCCTCCTCTGAACCCTCTCCACTTTGTCCGCATCCTTCTTAAAGTGTGGTGCCCAGAACTGGACGCAGGACTCAAGATCACGAGGCCTAACCAGTGCTGAGTAGAGGGGAACTAGTGCTCAGTGGGCGGGCGCATCCACTCCGGGTTGTAGTCGGAGCTTTAAAGGTGCTCTCCATGGTACTGAACCCATCTGAGGCCCGGGCTCAGCACAATGGACAGCTCCTTAAAAGTTCAGACTACAACCCAGATTGGATGCACCGCCCCACTGACCTTGGAGCCACCAGCCTGCACTGACTGGATGTGTCCTTTTTCCATCTCCCCATTAGCATCCCTTGTCACAAAGGGACTGCCTGTCCAAACTCTTCTTTCTATTGTCCTGGTAGCGGTGGCAGCAGCAGTGGCGTCCAAGTTTGGGCCCCATGGGCCGCGACTCTTCCGCGCCAGCGCAGATCCCACCCGCCTCCGTCCGCAGACCCAAGGAGCTTCATCTCGAGGATAAGGACTGTAGGAGCTGCGTCCCAAGAGTCTCCCCTCCCGTGCAATGGCTTGTTGTGCCGGCTTCTTAGAATCCCGGGCACGTGGGCAGCTGAATGTTCTGGCCACTGCACACATCTCCACTATAACTCCTCTCAATTACTGTTCCCATAAACATAAATGTCGATAAGAAAAATTGTACCTGGCTCCCGGGGAGAGATTTTTTTTTTTTTTTTTTTAAATCCAACCTACGCCACAAGGTCCTTGAGTTAACTTTTACAATCCCGGATAGCTGCAGGCCAATGTAGATGTTGGATATCCAAAACTGGCTGAGGGCCAGTGTGGCGTAGTGGTGAGAGTGTTGGACTGGGACTCGGGAGATCTGGATTCTAGTCCCCGCTCAGCCATGGAAACTCACTGGGTGACTTTGGGCCAGTCACTGACTCTCAGCCTAACCTACCTCACAGGGTTGTTGTGAGGATAAAAATGGAGAGAAGGAGGAGGATTATGTAAGCCGCCTTGGGTTCTTTGAAGGAAAAAAAGGCGGGGGTATAAATATAATAAATAAATAAATAAAAAAATAAATATTCTTTAGAGTGCTTGAATTTTCACGGAATATTGGATGCTTGCATTTGACATCCTATCCTTTGATGGTTCACGCGAGATGGTATTTGACAGGTGGGAGGGCTTGTGTGCAATGGTGTTAAGTATTTGATAGAATCTGACAGTAGACGCGTGGTGGAATTTGGTATCTGGCCATGTTTGACTGCTGTCAGGTTGCGAGACTTCACATCTGGTGTCTGCTGAAACACTCAAGAGATCAGGGTTGGCATCGTGGGTAGGCATGTTTGGGCAGCTGCGAAGGGCCGACACCCCAGCAGGGGCCCACTGTCAAGACCCCCCCCCTGCAGTTGCTCCTCCTCTTCACGATTGCAACCTGCTTGATCGCCTGCCTCTCACTCTGGCCCAGACAGAAGAGGTGGTGAGAAGGAGGTGAGGCAGATGCCGGCCGCCGCTGCCTACATACAGATCTATGGTGCAACTGCACGTAGAATACTGTGTACAGTTCTGGTCACCGCACGTAAAAAAAGGTTATTGTAGAGTTGGGAAAAGTGCAGAAAAGGGCAACTAAAATGATCAAGGGGCTGGAGCAACCCGCCTATGAGGAAAGGTTACAACATCTGGGATGGTTTAGCTTAGAAACAAGGCAAGTAAGGGGATAAATGATAGAGGTGTACAGTCGTGCCTTGGATTGAGAGCATAATTCGTCCCGGAAACATGCTTGTAATCCAAAACACTCTTATATCAAAACGAAATCCCCCCCAAAAAAAATTTGTACAGAGATTTTTAATTTAAGCCGTACTACAGTACTTGTATTGCAAGACGTCGCTTGTATATCAAGTAAAAAATAATAATAATACATATTTAAAAATTTGCTTGTCTTGCAAAACACTCTCAAACCAAGTTACTTGCAATCCAAGGTATTACTGTACAAACTTATGCATGGTGTGGAGAAAGTGGATAGGGGGAGACATTTTTCTCCCTCTCTCCTAATACTAGAACCCAGTGGGGGTCATCCCATAAAGCTGATTAGTGGGAGATTCAGGACAGATAAAAGGAAGGACTTCTTCACACAGCGCAGAGCTAAACTATGGAACTCACTTCCTCAAGATTTAGTGATGGCCGCCGATCTGCCTAGCTTTAAAAGGGGATTGGGCCACTTCATGGAGGAGAAGGCTATCAAGGGCTACTAGTCCTGATGGCTATGTGCTACCTTCAGTGTCAGAGGCAGTGTGCCTACATCAGTACATCAGTTGCTGGGGAACATGGGCAGGAGGGTGCTATTGTACTCATGTCCTGCTTGTGGGTTTCTCACAGGCAGCTGGTTGGCCACTGTGTGAAGAGGATGCTAGACGAGATGGACCCTTGGCCTGGTCCAGCGTGGCTCTTCTTATGTTAGCTCTCTGCCTGTTAAACAAGCAAGTGAAAAACAGCATTGAAAAAGAAGACGAGGAACATCACCAGCCGGTGACCATGGCAGTGGGAAGGTGGACGCACTGTGAAGGAGAGGCCCCACCGAGGGTGTCTTGCCTAAGGCCCCACAAAACCTGGAGTCGGCATTGCAAGAGATGCCCACAAGTCTAATTTAGCACTCCAGTTTCAAGTTTGACATTCAGAATCTGAGAGGCAAAACTGGCAATAATACTTTTGTGGATTCAGCATATTATTTTCCAATATTCATTTCAACTCGACCGGGGGTGATCCGGGTTCCCGCACCATTCAGGAGTACCAATTGATCAATTAGAGCTCCCACCGTATCACCACGCGTACAGAGTGTAGGTTGTCAGGATGACCAGCCAAAGCAAACTCAATTATGCAAACTAGTAGAAAAGAAAAGAAAAGAAAAGAAAAAGTGAATATATTATTCAAGCTCAATTATACAAATCAGCTGAATTTGCATGATTTATACAGAGTTGAAGAACTGGCTTTCTTTGGCATGGAGATTTGTTAGAATTTTGATATGCACCAACACAACACATGCTAGTGATGCAACCACCAGGATGCCCCTTGGACAGCCTTCTCCCAGACTGATGCCCTCCAGAATCTGTGGGGGGGGCTGCAACTACAACTCCCATCATCCCCAGCCAGCATGGGTGTTTACAAATAGATAAAGTATGTGAGAATGGATTACAATGAGATAATGAACGTGAAGCACTTTGAACACTTGGAAAGCGCTGCACAAATGATCTCCTCCTCTTCCTCCTGTTTTTAGAAGAAGGAAAATAAATCTCAGAGAGGTGGCTTTATATCATACAAGGCATGATTCAACCAAACTGACTGTGCAACTCTATGCATGTCTACTCAGAAGTAAATCGCTCTGAGTTCAAGGGGACTTATTTCTAGGTCATGTGCTTAGGATCACACCCTTTAGGACAGGGGTAGGGGAACCACCATATTGGTTCTGGGAGCCAGATTGGCACTCCGGAACCGCCCATGGGCTGGATGACATTAAGGGGTGGGGCCCCGCCCGTGACGCCAGGGTGAGGCACCGCCCCTGACATCAATGGGTCCCCGGCTGAAGTGCCAGCTGGCCAGTGCTTCGGCCAAGGAGCAAGCTTCACTCCTCCTTTGCCATTTCCTGGGTGGGGAGGAAGATGGGCAAGGTGAGTGCACTCAGCCGGCATTTCCAGTGGCTCCTGAAAGCACCGGCTGTGTTCTATCTCTCTCAGCCTAAACTACCGTACCTCACAGGGTCGTTGCACGGCTGAAACGGGGGAGTAGGAAGAGGGAGAACCACGCCAATGGTGCGCACGCAAGGGAGTTACACCCCCAGGAGCAATCACCACACCGCCCTGTAGGAAGATTATGGAATGGCCTGCCGGAGGAGATACATCAACTTGTCAGTCTTTTGGAATTTAAAAAAGCCGTAAAGACTGAACTCTTCCGGCAGGCCTATCCGGCGGAATTTTAGGATGTTTTAAAGATGTTTTAAAGATGTTTTAAAGATGTTTTAAGATGTTTTTAGGATGTTTTGAGATGTTTTAATAGTATATATGGTGTTGTTTTAGTTTAGGTATTTTGTATTTTCTGTTGTTCCCCGCCTCGATCTAGATGGAGAGGCGGGTAATAAATAAAATATTATTATTATTATTATTATTATTATTATTATTATTATTATTATTATTATTATTATTATTACGAAGGAGGCCAAGGTAGAACAAGAAAGCTCTCTTGCGAGCCGGCACTAGGACTGGGATTACATACGGTTCTTCCTTGAATTTCATTCTTTCGTTGAAAAAAAAAGACCTCCCTCTCTCTCTCTCTCTCTCTCTCTCCCCCCCCTCCCCCTCTCTTTTAATAAAACAGAGCAAAGACAAACGAGGAAGAGAAAAAGGATGTGTAAATCAGTGTAAAGATTGGCCATTTGAACTAAATAGGACCATTTACACATGAAACAGAAAGTGCTGCAATGGGGGGGGGAGGAGGATTTTGCTCTCCTTTCAGAAATAAAATATTTGCTGGTAGGTTATCAGTGCCAGTGCCAAGTGTGGGGTTTTTTGGGGGGGGGCTTTGGGCAAGTCACCCTCAATGGGCCCTCTTTCTCCTCCTCCTCCTCCCTCTCATCATTGTCACCACTTGCTTGCTCGACCGGCAGAGAGCCAGGCCGCGGCATCTCCTGCTCCTCCTCCTCCTCCTCCACCTCCTGCTCCTGCTCCTCACCACCACCACCACCGTTGTCTAGGCCAGAGCGAGAGGCAGGCGAACGAGCAGGCTGCAGTGGGGAAGAGGAGGAGCGAGTCCAGGGGGCTCTTCTCAGTGGGGCCCTAGTGGGGTGAGGGCCCTTGGCAGGTGCCCGACCGTGCCTACCCTTGACACTGGCCCTGTAAGTTATGACTGCCCTTCGGCAAGTACTAGCTGTGTGTGTGTGTGGCATTTTCTATCCAGTTCTGCTTCAAGAAATTTGGGGGTCCATGGGAAGAGCACTTTCCGTGGACCCTTTTCACTTGGAAGAGGCAGGGTACGCAAACTGTGAATTCACGCACGCTGCCTCTGACCTTCTCAGGTCAGGTGCGCTGCACCAAAAGAGAAGCAGGGAGCTGTGGTAATAGTGGACCACACCATTCCCCAGTCTTAGGTTCCCAGCAAAGGCCTAACCTCAACATCCTCTGGAGCCATGACATGAGTAACTCTGCAGCTTATCAATGACACAGGTTACATTGCCCTTATTGGAGATGGTCTTAGTGGAAGACCGACAACCTGGTCTTCTGCGCGGGTTCAATGCCTGGGTCTCCTTCCCCCCTCCTTGGTGAGTGTGTGTGTGTCAGGCAGGGGGCTTAGGTTGGCTTTCTCCACAGTCTTGAAAGGGGAACAGGCAAATTCATGGAGGATAGGTTTATCGATGACCGTTACTCACTGCCCTGCCCCGGCTGGAGGAATCCTTCTCTGAGGAGGAGTGAGAACTCCCAGGAACAGCCAGTGCCAACAAGCCATCCATGTCAGGAGATCTGGGGGAGCCTGGGCCCCCAGGGGAGATCACTGTTAGTCCATCCCCACAGGAGGAGGGAAGTTCTGCCTCTGAGGTGGAGGCTGGGTGACCACCTAGCCCCCGAGAGTGTCGAGAGTGTCGTTGCCTCAAGAGACAGGCCAAGAGGGCCCCTTTGAGAAGAAGTGCTCAGTTGCAAAGGAGGACTCCTAAAGAGCAAGCCCTCCTCCCAAGTAGGACTTTTGCCAGAGAGCCTGTAACACACTGCAGCTGAGCCCCTGAGCTATTCTTATCACATAACTTTCTTACTTCTGCACAGCCTGTTTACAAAATGCTTTATTTTCAGAAATCCAGGGTGTTGTTTTTTTTTTCTTTTCCTTTTTTGAAATTGTGGGTTGATTTTAGAGCTGCAGGGTTTAGGCTGCAACCCTGCACACATATCCCTGGGAGCAAATCCCATTGAACCCAAGGAGGCTTACTTTTGAGTAGGATTGCACAGTTAGACCCAGTTTCCTGGGAATAGGTCCCATTTAACTCCATGCAGCTGACTTCTGAGTAGACATGAACAGAGTTGTGCTGCTAATCAACTAACAGTTCAATGACTTGAGTTCAATGGGACTTACTCCCAGATATGCATGTATAGAGCTGCAGGAAAATTAGACTAATGGGTGAAAATTGATTAAAACTCTTTTGAATGATTTAAAAGGTGCCCCCAATTAATTAATGTAAGTACTTACAAATCTTCTAAGAGGCATTCCTCCCTATCTCTCACTCAGGGGGGATGCCTCTTCTGAGACCCACCTGTTGTCACATGTATGTGCACGTCATCTAAAAACCATAGGAGTATTCCACACCAGGACTATTGTTTTATCCATGCACAGATTTATGCAGATTTAATCAACGGATTAATCTGCTAAAACCCATGCAATTCATCTAAGATTCCTTTAATCGAGTGGAAATTGTGGTTATATTTATAGTACAATGGGAAAAGTCCCTTTCATTCTGCTCTGTGCCCCATCCTGACTCCGATAAGCCAATGCTAACTATGACAAAGTATTAGCATCTGTTGTTCTCTATATGCTGGCATCGCTCTTGTGACGCGGGGAAAGTAGCCAAAAAGAGAGATCCATTTCCAGGCCATTATTTCTGAAGTCAACAATGCTGTAGGGAGGTACTGACTTTCTCTGTGTGCAGGAAACAAGATATGGGACCCGTTTGCAGCCGAGGCAAGGAAAAAGCTTTCATAACTGCACGATTCGATTGATGCGTCTCATTTCAGTCCCTGGTATGAATATTAAAGAGAGAACTACCTCAAAAGTCTTGGAAAGAGGGGAGTTACGAGCAATTAAGCATCATGGGTGATAAAGTGCAAATATTGCCAAGGAAGCTTGATTGGTGGTTTGTTAAATTAGAGTTGTGAAATTAATAGATGAGGCGAATCCAGAGGCACATAATACAGCTCGGCATTTAGGAAACTGTCATAGCAAGTGTTTCATGAAATCCTCACTGTAAAATTAATTTTCACTTGCCTGGGATGGGTGAGCACACATGGGCCTAGCTGGATGAAGAGGCTCACAGACTGCGGGGAGAATAGTCCCCAGGCAGAGAATACACGATATATCTGATATAGTCCACAAGCAACAGTGGCCAGAAATGGAGCTTTCAGGACCCTGGACAGGTCACTGCAAACGGATCACTTGTTCCGACTCTGCTCTGAATGATCCCTTACATATCTCCTGGCACTGATGACCTCTGCTAAGTTCCACCCTTCCTGGCTGAGCAGTGGAGACGATATATCTGATATAGTCCACAAGCAACAGTGGCCAGAAATGGAGCTTTCAGGACCCTGGACAGGTCACTGCAAACGGATCACTTGTTCGGACTCTGCTCTGAATGATCCCTTATATACATCTCCTGACCCTGATGACCCCTACTACCGTATTTTTCCGTCTATAAGACGCCCCCATGTATAAGACGCCCCCCACTGGGCAGTTTCGCAACCGCACGGTTCTCTCCTTGGCTTACTTCCGTGTATAAGACGACCCTCAATTTTTAGTCTAACAATTTTAGGAAAAAGTATAGTCTTATACATGGAAAAATACTGTAACTTCCAACCTCCTGGCCGAGGAGCAGAGAGCCTTAAAGAGCAAATCTCGGGCCTGAAGGCAAGCATTCTGTTGCCTCTCCATCCGTTCCCACCTGGGATGCCACCTGCATTGGTGAGCAGGAATTGCGGGTCATGATGAGGTCTCTGGCGGGGAACCCTTGCTTCCTCTGGGGTTCCTCTGGGTCTAGCTCAGGGGGTACTGTTTCTGGGGATCCTTGCTCAGGGGGTCTTGGGCTCCCGGAGTTCCTGGCTGTCAGGTTCAGGCTTCCTTTCAGGGCTTGAGACCAGCACCTCCATCACTGGTGCTGGATCACCCAACCTGGCTGGATCCTCCCTGAAGGGGTCAGAGGCAGTGGAGGAGGCTGCTGTCTCCAGTGTCAGTGGGGCAGTGTAGCCAATCCAGGCCGCACTTGGAACTTTTAAGGGGCTATCCATGGTGCTGAATCACGGGGGCAAAAATAGATTCAGCACCACAGAGAGCTCCTTTAAAGTTCAGACTGAAACCTGGAGTGGATATACTGCCCCAATTACATTGGGGCCACCACCCTCCACTGGTCAGGGGCCTGCCTGCTATTTGAACTCCTGGCCATAACACTCAGGGAGATAAGTTTCTACAATCAATCTTGCGCTCCTCCCTGCTATGCTACTTTTCTGCTTCTAGGATGATGATGATGATGATGATGATGATATTATTATTATTATTATTATTATTATTATTATTATCATCATCATCATCATCAACTGGAGAGCCAGTGTGGCGTAGTGGTTAGAGTGTTGGACTGGGACTCGGGAGATCCAAGTTCTAGTTCCCCACTCGACCATGATCCTCACTGGGTGACTTTGGGCCAGTCACAGACTCTTAGCCTAGCCTACCTCACAGGGTTGTTGTGAGGATAAAATGGAGAGGAGGAGGGCCATGTAAGCCTCCTTGGGTTCCTTGCAAGAGGGGGAAAAAAGGCACGATATAAATGGAATAATATTTGGGTGGAAATTGCGGGGAAGCAATTTTCGGCTAAATATGAGAGACTGTCTGACAGTGGAACAGACTGTCTCAGGAGGTGGAAGGCTGTCCTTAGCTGGGGGTATTTAAGCCGAGTCTGGATAGCCATTGGCCAGGGATGCTCTAAGTAGGCCGTCGGACTAGATGCACCCCAAGGTCCCTTCCAACTCTGTGATGCCACTCAGGGTTCCCCGGAGGAAAAGTAGGATTAATAGCAATAATATGTAAAACAAAGCCATTGAAAGCTGTTGAATTTCATTCCATATTAATGAGATAAAATTTGATTTTTCAGGAATTTAAAAAGAAATGCCCAGCACTTGTCGGTGATCCCAGGGTTTTTGCGCTCCTTGGCCACGACACTGGAAGGGGCAAGCGGATTTATGCCTTACGGAGCGATCGGGTGGAACTCCTGCCTGCATTCTTGTCCTTATATCCCTTCGAGTAAAGACTGAGAGCATTTCAAAATAAAAGCTGATGACTTCCCCCATGTGGCTCTGGCCCTGAGTGAAGGTCGAGGTGGGACAATGGAGAAGACCACGCTCTGTACAAAAGGACACACATGATTCACCCGGGGCACCTTCAACAATCTCAGAATCCCAGAATCGGCGGAAGTTGCCCTTGGGCAACTTGAGGGAGGCAGGTGGCAGCGAGCAGACGGTGAATCCAAGTGAGTGAAAGAGTGGCGAAGAGACTGGACAGCAGTGGAATTAATGAGTGGATCGATGTGGGCGCTGGAGCACTGCCAGGCTCTGGGATGCTCGCCACAGACTCTGCCTTCATCTGGATCTGGGGGGGGGGGGAGAAGGGGCAGTGCTAGGTACCGAAAAGTCCACAGAACAAAAATATATATGCACAAATGTATGCTCTGAAATCTGTAAAAGACCCTGTCTCCTAAGGGGACCCCTATTTGTAAAAAGGGATGTATGGACAGAGGAGAGGAGGGAATTTGATTTCAGAGAAAAAACCTCAGGCAGAAAGATTCAAGGGGTGGCGGCGGCGGCAGCCAGAGGTAATGCACATGCGGGCAAAAAGCCAGCTCATCCAGGGGGATCAGACGCAACCGAGATCTTCAGAGTCGCTGTACCTCTCTTTCAGCAAGTGCCCATGGACACTTGCAGGGTGGTGGGGCAGAGGGCCTCCCAGAGATTCGGGGGCTCCAAATGAAAGATTCGGGGCTCCAGCCCTAGTGGTCCGCCCCCTAACACTGCCTCTGTGGGGGTGGCTGGTTGCACATCTTTAGCGAACCTCGTGGTCTCTGTGCATGCTCATCTCCTAGGATGCTTGCTCAAGTTAGAACATTTCCCAGCCTTCCCCCAACCCGGCACCCTCCAGACATGTTGGATTGGAACTCCCATCATCCCCGGCCAGCACAGCCAATGACCCTGTTAGCTGAGGATGATGGCGGCAGTAGTTGTGGAAGACTGACATAGGCTGTTCCAAAACTTCAGCTGGGGCTAAATGTGGCTGATGAGTTGTTGTCTGGGCCTCTGTTCTCAGAGCATATAACTCGAGATTTATTTATTTATTTATTATATTTATACCCCGCCTTTTTTCCTGAAAGGAACCCAAGGTGTCTTACATAATCCTCCTCCTCCTCCTCCCCATTTTATCTTCACAACAACCCTGTGAGGTAGGTTAGGCTGAGAGTCAGTGACTGGCCCAAAGTCACCCAATGAGTTTCATGGCCGAGCGGGGCAGTTTTAGCGAAGCTGCCAGTTTGTTTCTGGGCACAATTCAAAGTGCTGGTTATAATAGAGTCTTAAATGATTTAGGAACAGGATATTTATGGGACCAACTTCTCCCACATGAACATGCCTACCCACTGCGCTCTAGGTCAGAGGCCTCGCGTCGTGTGTTCTACTGCCATCAGGGGTTGGGCTGGCTGAGATACAAGACAGGGCCTTTTTGGTTGTGGCACCCAGATTGTAGAACTCCCTAACATGGGAGGGCGGGTTGGCCACCTCCATATTGGCTTTTCAGCATCAGGTAAAGACTTTTCTGCTTCACTATGCTTCTGGGTTGTCTTGTACTCCCCCCCCCCAATTGTGGAATTGCAGACGGCTCTGAGTTTTACCTCTTTGCTCATTTTATTGTTTTAATTATATTACGTTTTTAAGGGTGCAATCCTATGGGGTTGCCTGTAACCCTCCGAACTTGGAAGATGCAGGAGCAGCATGGAGGCAAAGGTCACCTGGGTGCTTCTCCTTCCCTGCAAAGCAGCAAGACAGCTGATTTCTGCTGTCTACCTGAAGCACTTCCGAGCGGGAGGGAAGGAGGCTGAGATATGTCAGAAGCTAGAGTAAGGCATTCCGCCCCACTCCTTCCATTCTTCTTTTCCAACTAAACATTCAATATTCCTTGGCTACTAAGTGTGCTCAGTCCTCATTGAAGTGGGTATCCCCCTGCTTATGCTTTTTCCTTCCTTCCTTTTTTTTGGGAGGGGTGCGTACTTCTGCATACCTCAGGGTTCACCAGGGCATGCTGATACCTCCCTCTTGTTTCCCAGGGCCCCCGCTTTGGCTACAGTTCTGTCAGCAGCAGCACTCACTCCCCAGGTTTGCTACCAGAGGGAGTGATCTGCATGGTTTTTAGCACTGCCTTTCCATCATGCACTCAAGGTGGCATACAAAAACACTGCAACTTGAAATATTAGAAACGTTAACAGCTTTTAAAATACAATTAAAACCATCAAACAAACAAAAAAATACAGGGCGGTAAAATCACCCTAAAATCACTATAACTGCTCCACCAAGGTCCTTCAGGGATGGAACCCGACGTTCTCAGTAGGATGGATTGCCACGGCTCACCCTAGTGTGAAGGACTGTGACCAAGCAGGCGCTGTGTGCCTTGCTCTGTCTCTTCTCCAGGCATTGTTGCCGGGCAGCTTCAAGGCCCCCAGCTTGTCCTTCAGATGGCTCTTTATCTTTAATCTGGACTTGAGCTGGACAGCCCTTCCAATAGAGCGGGGCTCTCCAGCCTTGGGTCCCCAGATGTTTCTGGACTGCAGCTCCCAGAATCCCTTGCCATTAGCCATGCTGTCCGGGTATGCTGGGAGCTGTAGGCCAGCCACGTCCGGGGACCCAAGGTTGGAGAGCTCTGCTCTAGAGGATGCCTTCAGAATAGGACTGTCCAGTGTAAAAGAGGCCACATGGCCACTCCCATCTCCAGGGAGCCCTTTGAGCATGTTGAGGGGCCATCTGGCATCTTCCGTGGAACTCAGGGTTGTGGGGCATCTATGGGCCAGTTGGGCTGCACTGTTGCCCCACGGGAATTGTGAGGTGACATCCAACATGCTTCCACAGTTATGTTTCGCAGGGAACCACTGGCCAAGCTTTACAAGCTGTCTTTACAGGTGATCTTGCCTACCGATGCTAAGAAATCCCTGATCTAAGGAACCTTAACACTACCCAGAAGAACAGAGTGTGAAAACCAGTGTGAGGATGTGAGAGCCAGTGTGGCGTGGTGGTGAGAGAGTGTTGGACTGGCACTTCGGAGATCCGGGTTCTAGTCCCCACTCAGCCATGAAGCTCACTGGGTGACTTTGGGCCAGTCACGGACTCTCAGCCTAACCTACCTCACAGGGTTGTTGTGAGGATAAAATGGAGAGGAGAAGGAGGAGGAGGATTATGTAAGCCACCTTACCTCATTTCTGAACTACAACTCCCAAGATGCACTTTCGTATTGCGTGTGTGCAAAAACTCATATATACGGAAAGAGATCTTGTATTACAGGAGAACTCTCATCCAAGCGAACATGGGTGAATTTGTTACTCTCCAAGGAAATGAATTCACACAGGGCAAGTCTGCCCATCACTGGTTCTAAGCGAACAATCCGCCCCCTGTGTTCTTCCCACAATCCCTCAGCAATCCAGTGGCAGGATTAAATTGCCCGGTCTCCTAATACGGAGGTCTGTTGGGAACCACTTGCCACTTCCATTTACAGAGCACAGGGATAATCACCACCTGCTGACAGGAGTCCATCAAGCATCCAAATATGAATTAGGTGGGTCATGTCGCTGAAGCCGGCTACAAAAGAGGGTTGCAGCGCCTCACGCATAACAATGTGCACATAATATATTTGGCAGGCAAACAAGTCACTGCGGGAAGGTGGGAAGCATAATGGTTATCTCCAGGGGTTCTAGTGGCTCATTGCCGAGATGATTCAAGAAGTTAAGTTCGAGAGCCAGTGTGGCGTAGTGGTGTGAGTGTTGGACTGGGACTCGGGAGATCTGGGTTCTAGTCCCCGCTCAGCCATGAAACTCACTGGGTGACTTTGGGCCAGTCACTGACTCTCAGCGTAACCTACCTCACAGGGTTGTTGTGAGGGTAAAACGGAGAGGAGGAGGAGGATTATGTAAGCCGCCTTGGGTTCCTTGAAGGAAAAAAGGTGGGGGTATAAATTTATTTATTTATTTTATTATATTTTTAAAGCGCCCATCTGGCTGGTCACCCAGCCACCCTGGGCGATGTACAGTCAAGATAAGATACAATAAAACACAATTAAAACAATATAAGAGTTTTTAAAAGAATAAAAAAATCCTAACCCACCCCACATTCCCGCCTGAAAAGCCATGTTTTTAAAGCCTGGCGGAAGTTCATCAAGGAGGGGGCATGGCGAAAGTCACTGGGGAGGGAGTTCCATAACTTGGGGGCCACCACAGAAAAGGCCTGGCTGCTCTGGCTGATGGGACAAGGAGAAGGCCGTCTGTGGCAGACCTTGTTGAGCAGTCTACTTGATGTTGCTGGAGGTGCTCCTTGAGATAAACCGGGCCGGAGCCGTATAGGGTTTTAAACACCTTGAATTCGGCCCGGCAAGCAACTGGTAGCCAGTGCAACTCCTTGAGCACTGGAGTGATGTGATCTTGCCAGCGGCTGCCTTTAACCAGGCAAGCTGCCGCGTTCTGCACCAGCTGTAGCTTCCGAACCGTCTTCCAGGGTAACCCCACGTAGAGAGCATTACAGTAGTCTAGGCAAGAGGAGACTGAGACATGAACCACTGACGGGACCAGATGATTAGGAAGGTAGGGGCGCAGCTGCCGCATCAGATGGAGTTGATACAGCGCTGCCCGGCTCACAGCTGACACTTGAGCCTCTATGGACAGCTGGTAGTTTAGAATGACCCCCAAGCTGCGGACCTGGTCCTTCAGGGGTAGATGTACCCCATTCAGCACCAGGTCAACATCCCCTAACCTCCCCTTGTCTCCCACCAGAAGTACCTCGGTCTTGTCGGGGTGCTGGCTTCTACTCATCACTGAATTGTTATGAAGAAGCTTACAAACGGATGCCTTTATCATCTGTTCTAGTATCACCCTGGTATCATTTATTTATTTATTTATTATATTTATACCCCACCTTTTTCCCTGCAAGGAACCCAAGGCGGCTTACATAATCCTCTTCCTCCTCTCCATTTCATCCTCACAACAACCCTGTGAGGTAGGTTAGGTTGAGAGTCAGTGACTGGCCCAAGGTCACCCAGTGAGCTTCATGGCTGAGCGGGGACTAGAACCCAGATCTCCCGAGTCCCAGTCCAACACTCTCACCACTACGCCACGCCACACTGGCTCTCAAATCTGATTAGTCTGTAGTTTCCCAGATTTTCCTCCCCACCCCCTTTTGAAGATTGGGGCAAACTTTGCCTGCCTCCGGTCCTGTGGCACCTCTTGTATTCTCTGGGATTCCTCAAAGATGATTGACAGAGGTTCTGAGAACACACACATTTTTATTTATTTATTACATTTACGGTATACCCCACCTTTTTTCCTGCAAGGAACCCAAGGCGGCTTACAGAATTATCCTCCTCCTTTCATGCCCCAGGATGCAGTTCACTGGGCCCTGAAGACTTGAACTCATTTAAGGAAGCTAGGTATTTCCTCACCAATGCCTTGTCAATCTTAAGAATATAAAAAGAGCCATGCTGGATCAGGTCGATCTAGTCCAGCATTCTGTTCATGCAGTGGCCAACCAGCTGCTCATGGGAAACCCCCCAAGTAGGACATGTTCCCCAGCAACCGGTGTACATAGGCATACTGCCTCTGATACTGGAGGTAGCATAGAACCATTCAGGACTAGTAGCCATGCATAGCCTTTTCCTCCATGAGTTTGTCCAATCCCCTTTTAAAGCCATCCAGATTGGTGGCCATCACCACATCTTGTGGCATCCTGAACTGCAACCTTACCTATGCTTCTCACATGAGTTCTCCTTTTGGGAAAAGGTGGAGGGAAAACAGGAGTTGAGCACTTCTGCCTTCTCTTTGTCACCCGTTAATACTTCACCATTGTTACTAAGCAGCAGTCTGGCCACTTCCTTCCGTCTCCTCTTGCTTTGAACACCAGAAAAGCCCCTTTTGCTGCTCTTAGAATTTGTCACCATCCTCAGTTCATTCTGTGCTTCAGCTTTCCTGAAACTGTCCCTACAAACCTATGCCACTTGTCCTTACTGACCTGGACTTCCTCCCAGTACTGGCTCTAGGTTTTGCAGGGCCCTTGGAAGAGCAAGTCCAGGGGGCTCTTCTCAGTGGGCCCCTGTTGGGTGGTGGGCCCTCGGCAGCTGCCCAACTATGTCTGCCCTTGACGCCGGCCCTGAACTCTTGATTCATGATGCAAATTGTAGCCCAACACATCTGGAGGGTGTTAAGGTTTGATAAAATCCCCAGCCTTGATGGCTCATAATCCACCCTGTAGGCCCATCTGCCTACGTGGATTCAGCAGAGCGTGAGATGGAAGATACAGCCTCTGTCTCATGTGTGTAACTGGCCCATGTAGCTCACACAGAGATTCACTGTCTACCATACGCAGCACATTCCAAGCGTCTCGGGTTACAGCCTCTGCTCCAGCTTGCCGCTTGCTGCAGCTCAGCTGTAATTAGGAATTGCCATAGAATCCACCACAGGGTTTTTCTACCTGTTTATTCTATATCAGAGTAAATACAATTTCCTAAGTACAGTCTACATTGCATAGCATAGTCCAGTGGACAAAGTCCACCCTAGCATTCAGAGCATTAGAGAGAAGACAAGAAGATGCATACAGAAAGCAATCCCTCTCTCTATTACACAGTTACAGGAATCGAAACTTAACAGTCATAGTACGTCATCAGAAAGTACAAACCATGTGATCAGCTCATATTTCTTTCCAGCCCACTTTTCCCATGAGAAGAGAATAGCAGTTTCAGACTAAACAAGATTGTTATTCTAGCCATCCTGTACCCTTCCAAATGAAAACACTTGTGGCACAGCTGTTGTTGTGTTACATGTCCCAACAGAGGGCACCAGGTTGGTGACGGCTAGATTAGTAATTTGTCCAAGAACCTGTGCTCAGCCCGTAATTTGCAAGTAAGCAGATCTCACAAAATGTCCTAAGTCTGCTGCGATCCTCTCTCCTCACAAGGGAACCGACCCTGCGGAAAGTCTTAGCAGCCCTTCGTCTCAATCCAGAAAAGCTTTTCCTTATAGATTGAGGGGCTTCTTGCTCACCTCCCCCTCTTCCTGGCTGGGCTATGGTGATTCCTCTCTTCCGCTTTCATCTTAGCAGTGTTTTGGTAGCATGGAAAAGCAAGGCCACTTTGAGATGACTTTGGGCTGGATATCGATGCCTGAAGCGACATGTGTTTTCTTCCTCCTGTGTCACCATAAGCCAAGCATTGACACTGATGAGTGGCTTTTTGTCTGGAGTCACATTTTTGTCTCACCTGTGCTTCCACCCTCCTCCTCTTCCTCCTCCTCCTCCATCATCATCATCATCATCATCATCATCATCATCATCATCATCATCATCTGTTGTTATAGCACGTCAAAGTCACCATCGAAGTACATGTTGCTTCTCCCTTTACAATAGTGCAAAAATCCAGCCCTTCCTCTCTGCCCCCTTGGCAAAAACTCTGGTTCTCACCCTCTCTTGCCTTGGATACTGCGAACATCTCCTCTCTGGTCTTCCGTTGTCTCACCTTGGCCACCTCACCTCTTCCAGAACTCTGCTGTCCAAATAATCTACCTCTCTTGTCATCCTGATCACTTGATGGCCTTCCTTAAAACCCTACAGTGTAGTCACAAAACAAAACCCTACTTTTGTTTTGTGACTACACTGGCTTCCTGTCTGCTCCTCGTCCTTACCTTCAGAGTCAAACACACACACCTCGAGAGCCTTGTCCCATCCTACTCTTTCTCCACTCTTATATCCTAATACATTCCTAAACATTATCATCTTTCCCCCTTCAGCTCCACCACCTCGACCACCTAAAGCTCACCCTTAGGTTCAAAAATTGCACAAATTTAGGAGAGAAAGCCGTTCGAAATTGCGCAGTTTTTTTTAAAAACGGCACCATGATATGCTTTAATCTATGGGAGAAAGTTTGAAAAATACTCACATTTTTGTGCAATTTCCCTGTCTGATCACGTTCAATTTGTGCAATGTTCCCATGATTCGTGTAAAATCAAACAGAGTTTGCAGGAGCTCATGGAAATCAAAGGGGAGACAAGGATCACGCTGATGCTTAGAGCGTCTGGGCAAACGCGAACATCGCTTATTTGCCCACCCCTATAAAATCAGTGTAAAGAAGGGCCCCCCAACCTTTTTGGAGGTGGGCACATTTGGGAATTTGGGACACTGCTGTGGGCACCACCACAAAATGCCTAATCAGTGGATCGCCACTTTGGCGTCTATCCATCGTGTCTACGGCTCTTAGGCTGCATCTTATTCAGCAAAAAAACTTTTGTTTTGTGACTACACAAGGGCTGGGGAAGGTGCTTGGGTGGGTGGGTGAAGTAGGCGTACAGGGGGAGTGAACCAGGGTCTGGTCTGGTGGGCACCATTGGGAGTCTTGGCAGGCGCCAGTGCTGGGCTGCTGACCCCCTAGTTTAACCAGTCAAACTATGGAATTCACTTCCACACGATGTAGCGATGGCCACCAATTTGGCGGGCTTTGAAAGGGGAACTGGACAAATTCATGGAGGAGAAGGCCATCGATGGCTACTAGTCACAGTGGCTCGATGCTCCCTCCAGGATCAGAGGCCGTATGCCCATGTGCACCAGTTGCTGGGGCACATGGGTGGGAGGGTGCTGTTGCACTCATGTCCTGCTTGTGGGATCCCGCGGGCAGCTGGTTGGCTGCTGTGTGAACAGGATGCTGGACTAGCTGGACCCTTGGTCTGATCCAGCAGGGCTCTCCTTCTGTTCTTAACTGTTGGGCTTGCACCCCCTATCGGATTCCTCACCACCACCACCCAGTGTGAGTTCCCTTTCTTCTTTATTTGTTTGTTTGAAATATTTTTATGCCGCTCCTCAGCCAAGAAGGCCCCCAGAGTGGCTTACATATAATCAATTAAACAAGCCAGTCCCAGGGATGGGGACTCGGACTCGAGGACTCGACTCGTGAGTCGGACTGAGTCCCCCCTCTGACTCGACTCGGACTCGAGTCCCAATATTTTTAATGGGACTCGAGACTCGACTCGGGACTCGAGACCAAGGACTCGTCAACATCCCTGGGCTGTGCCAGAAGGAGTGGAGAGAAGTGCCCTTGCCGGCGAAGATTTTATTTTTTAAAATCCTTTTCCTAAAATGCAACCTTTCAGACATTTTGGGTTTGGCTGCCTCTGCCTGCCTGCTTTGGGGTTCCCTGCCTCCTCTGCCTGCCTGGTTATTTTGGGTTTGTCTGCCTGGTCTGTTCTTGCCAAAATCAGTTGCAGAGTTTTGAGATAAAAAGGCACACTTGTGCCTAGAATTTATTTAAGCCACACATCTGAAGTAGCCTTATTTTGTTGGGGAAAAACCCCATTGATTTTAATAGGGACTCGTGGAGTCAGCTTTGGGAGTGACTCGGGACATGGGACTCGGGAGTCACCACTTTGGACCAAGGACTCAGACTCGGACTCGAGACTCGGGTCCAAAGACTCGTGACTCGACTCGTGACTCGAGACCAAGGACTCTTCAACATCCCTGGCCAGTCCCTGCCTGCAGGCTTACAATCATCTCTCCGGCAACTTGTAGCCTCCTCGGGTTCCCTCACATCAATTAAAGTGGGGGGGGGGAGGGAGGACACCATGAGGTAATTCCTCCCACAGGGCTTTTTCAGATCAGATCAGGAAGTGCAGGCAGCTTGCGGAGGCTGCAGAGCAACGGGAGAGATGTCTAATAGAAAGATAAAACACACGCACAGCACCCTGACCACCTGACAGTGATTAGGTCACCACCAAAATAAATTCAAAAGAAATAATAAAATGCCCTGAGAATCGGGGGGGGGGGAGGGGGACCGAGAGCCTCTTGCATGGATTGTACAGCTAACTGGCTGCCTTTACTGTTTAGCTATATTTATAATATATCTCCACTTTAGCAGCTAATTTTCCCTAGGGGCCCCGGAATGGGAAGAGCTTTGGATCTCCTGCTGTGTTTTTCTTTGCCAAAAGGCAGCCACAGGTGGCGGGAGGGGACTGGATCAGGGCCATGGTGCTGCAGGAGAGGAGGAGCGATAACCCTTTACACACGAGGGATGTTGGATTCAAATGAGTTCGGATCTCTATGAATCCGACTTGAGAATTCCATAGTGGACAAGCCTTTTCCTAGTCACATGGATTCTGCAGACTTGCACACCCGTTTTTCAGTGGGGGGGGCGGGCGGGCGGTGGATACAAAAGACACCTGACAATCCGTGAAACACAGATGGAACGGATTTAATAAAATCCATTCATCTATATTTTAATTTATTTTTTATTTATTATATTTATGAATGAATCGCCCATCTGGCCAGACATCCGGCCACTCTGAGCGATGTACAATCCAATAAAATACAGGGGGGGGGGGGAACACACACAGTATACACACGGCACACACACACACTTCACACACAATTCACAGGTACTATTCTACAGTGGATCAGCATTTTCATGGAGTTCCCCTCCATAACCTTAAGATCTGGTTTCCTGGTTATTCAAAATGAGTTTAGACAGAGCTCATCAGTGTATTTTAAAAACTTTTAAAGGCTTGATATTACCTTTCACCATGTTGTATTTCATGGTTCTAAGTTTTGTGAACCACCGAGAGGGTGTTGGCTACTAGAAATGTCATCGATTAGAAAAGAAAAATAAGTGCATAGCCCAGTTCACACATAACAACAACCCAGGCATTGTTGTTGTTGTTTTTAAACCCTGGGTTGATGTGAATGAGTGGGAGTGTTTGTTCACACTGAACACAAGGTGCTGTAGGGGAGGGACCGTCGCTCAGTGTGATAGAGCACCTGCTTTGCAAGCAGAAGGGTCCAGGTTCGATCCCCGGCCTCCAGGTACGGCTGGGAAAGAATCCTTCCTGAAACCCTAGAGAGCCATTGCTGCCAGTCAGTGTTGACAATACTGGACTAAATGGACCAAGGGTGTGACTCAGTATAAGGCAGCTTCCTATGTTCCTAGCTCATGGACTTTCGTTTCGTCTCTAAGACGGGCTGTGATCTGCACATTTAAAAAAAAAAAAAAAAAAAACCGCTAAGGAAATTTGCACGAAATTGGCCAATCTGCGCAAATGGGAAGCCAAAAACCACGTGGATCTAGCACGATTTGTGCAATCTGCACGATTCCCTTAGCATTAAAAAAAAAAAAAAAAAATTAAAATGCGCAAATCATGGCCCGTCTTGGAGACGCAAACCTGCGGAAAAATACTTGACTCGGCCCGCTTCTGATCATTGGATCGGAAGAGGGCAGGAAGACTGTCCAGCTCAAGTGAGTCAGATTTCCCTGTTTTGGCACATCCCTATTAAAAAAACTCCTCAGCCACCTCATAAGTAAGGACTACACAAGTAGTAGTCCTTGAGTACTTCTCCGAAATTTTCTTCTCCTTTGAATTACGTACTTTTTGAAACAATTTTTTTCCTATCAAACTGGATAGGAAAGGTCGAAAAAAATGTGGAAGAAATTTTTGGCACAGCACTAGTGTTGTGTTGTTGTTTTTACATAGTGAAGCTTGGTAGCATAGGAAGAATAGCCCATCCTTGCCCTCCCCCAAAGCACAGTGATTGGAGAGCCCCTGGTAAAACATGCCCTGGATTAGAAGGTGGACTTGTTAGCAGTGCTTTTTTTCTGGAGGAAAAGGTACCGGAACTCTTGGATTACATTTCCTCGGGAGTAGATGGCGATTAAATTGTAATGCAATTAATAGAAGAAAAGGTGCTGGAACTCAGTTCCGGTGAGTTCCACCAGAAAAAAAGCCCTGCTTGTTAGTCACTCGAACTCCTTCCCCCTCCCCGTATCAGCATTTAGAGAAACGAAAGCAAAAGATGCAATTTTTGGAGACACGCTCTCTGCCTTCCTGAAACCAAAGTATGAATGAAGTCTCATGCAGGGTACAACTTCAGTTCTGGTTAAAGCAGCGTTCTCCAACCTTGGGTCCCTAGATGTTTTTGGCCTACAGCTCCCAGCATGCCCCAGCCAGCATAGCTGTGGTTCAGCTCTGTTGGACCACAACTCCCAGAATTCCAGAGTTGTGGACCAACAAACAGAGCTGGAGGACCCCAGGTTGGGGAACACTGCTTTAGAGGGAAGCCCGCTTCACCTCACGAAGCACCAGAAATGGACCGAAGTGGGCTGATTTCGCCCGGGCTTCGGCCTCATCCGATGCTCAGCCCTGCCAACAATGCACAGCCTGAACGGCTGCTCCCAGGAAAGGGAGCAGAGCAGCATGGCGGGTCTTCAAACTGAAGAGTGCTTTTTCTTGTTATGTTTGACGTGGTGGAAGAATCGGTAATGCTCAGGCTTAAATAGGCATGGGAAACTAACCTGCCAGGGAGTGCTTTTTGTGGTAGCTTTGACACGGCTCAGTTCCTGCCCTTGTTTTACAAGCGCTCGGCTTGAATTTTGTAAGCATCGTTTTGGCGTGTTGGGTCGGCCTTGCAAGGCCCAAGGAACGACTGGATTCTCTGCAGCCCCAGAGCAGCCATGATGGATTTAAGGTGGATGCCCAGGGGGAAGCTGGTGGCGACACTCCTCTGTCAGTGGGGCTCCTTATCCATTGCAGCTTTTATTCTGAGCTTTATAGGAGCCATCCATAGTGCTCCATGGTGGTTGACCTATTTTGGGGATTGAGTTCAGCACCATGGGATAGCTCCTATAAAGCTCAGAATAAAAGCCTCAATGGATAAGGTGCTCCACTGACATAGGAGTCACCAGCCTGCCCTGTGGATGGCCACCTGGTGGGGGAACTCTGGCTCTGAGCAAACTACTTAGAATTTCGCTGTACCTTAGCGACAGCCAAAGTGTGTCCTTGATACCTGCCTTTCACTTCATTTCATTGAGGAGATTTCTATACCGCCATAGCCAAAGCTCTCTGGGCGGTTTACAAAGATTAAAATTTATTTATTATATTATATTATATTTATTTATTTATTTTATTTGTTAATCGCCCATCTGGCCGGTCACCCGGCCACCCTTAAGAACCTTAAAAATACAATATTGCACATAATATAACAACCATTTACATACAAACGTGAGCAGACAGCACACGTACACACACACACACACACACACACACGTATATGCTTGATGACAAAGACAGAGAACACATCATACCTACTGAGAGATACAGTTTTGGTTTCCTGTTAAAGAACTGAAACCAGAGTCACTCCAGAAAAAGAATGATAATGCTTGAAATGTATTGGGCAATCAGTGGTCCAGTGTGTGGACTTTGAGGTGCTGCCAACGTTGCGTATCTTTGCTTGAAAATTGCCCACCCACCCCCAAATTCATTGGGATTTGCTTCCTTGTGAGCAGGCGCAAGGAGTACAGACTTGGCCCATGAACGATCTAACTGGAGGTTGGCCTTTCACAAAGGTTCTATGGACTTTGAAGAAGCCCGAGTGCAAGGTGAAAGGGAGAAACGTGCTAAGTGAAAAGCACGTCAAACGAATCCTTTAGAGGACCATCTTCCATCTGGTAACCTGCGTCCTCACTGTGGGAAGCTGTGTGGATCTAGAATTGGCCTCCACAGTCACTTATGGACCCATCGCTAGAGTCTACACAGTTTTTTACAATTTCCTCTTTTTATAATTTTTTTTGTATTTTTATCCTGGAAGACAATCTTACTCGGTCACGAGTGATCGCCTACTACTACTACAGCCTTGATTTTATGCACAACTTCGCTAATCGAGCTGGCGGTTATAAATACACATGTCTTTAGAGCACCGGGATCAGAATGAAATCGGTCCACATAACCAAAAACAAGGTGGTGTTTCCGTCGCATGACTATGAGTGAGCTCAGTTGGGTGGCAGCCAGAGGCTGCAGCTTCGTGCTGCAGTTCTAGACTGTGAACAACAGAGGCAGCAGCCCACTTTTCAGCTGGCCTCGGCCTGCCGCCTTATCCAAAAGTAGTGGACCCCTATTCTGCCGCAGGCAGAAGGGAGCTCCCTCGGGCACTGGGTGATAGGGACGCTTGCCTCGCGTGATGATTTCAGTCTGAACTTTTAAGGAGCTATCCCTGGTGCTGAACCCTCCCCCCAAATAGTTGTGGGCACCATGGATAGCTCCTTAAAAGTTCAGACTAAAATCCGGAGCGGATACATGACCCGCTGACGTTGGAGCCACCAGCCTCCATGGGATATGGGTGGTGGCAGGGAAATGGGGAGAGGAAATGTTGCACGACTACCAGCTGGGGCTGATTCCTGTTGAGGGTATCACCCTAGGAACAAAAGGGGAGGAGACCTCCCCCCCCATACATCCAGTGCTGGCTCAAGGTTTTTTTGGGGGGGCTTGGGCAAGACCCCCTCAATGGGTCCCCTCCCTCAGTGAATCTACCTTCTCATCGCCATTGTCACTAGCAGCAGTGGCCGGTGGCTCCATTGTCAGTGGGGTGGTGTATCCACTCCGAGTTTCAGCCTGAACATCTAAGGCGCTTTCCATGGTGCTGAACCTAGTTTGGGGGGGGAATAGGGTTCAGCACCATGGATATCTCCTTCAAAGTTCAGACTGAAGCCCAGAGTGGATACACCACCCCTATGACATTGGAGCCACCAGTCTCTACTGGTCACCGGCTGCTCTTCCTCCTCCTCCTCCTCCTCCTCCTCCTCCTCCTCCTCCTCCTCTTCCTCACCATTGCCACCACTTGCTTTCTTGACAGGACAGAGCCAGCGAGCAAGTTGGCAGCGGCATCTCCTGCTCCTCCTTCTCACCACCACCGTCGGCTGGGCCAGAGCGAGAGGCAGATGAACAGGTAGGATGCGATAGAGAAGAGGAGGAGCAAGTCCAGGGAGTTCTTCTCAGTGGGCCCCCGCTGGGGTTCGGGCCCTCGGCAGGTGCCCGACGATGCCTACCCTTGACGCCAGCCCTTCCCGCCATCTCTTCCCCCAAATATTGAGTCCCGGCCAAAGGATTTCAGGGTTCTCCTCCTGCTACCTTCTCTCCTAGCAGTGTTGTCAGAAAGCCAACAGGCAGCTCTCTGGAGGCCTCGAACCCCCCCCCCCGTGACTGTTGTAGTTACTCGATCCCCAGTAGTTGTTGTGAACCGCCCAGAGAGCTTCGGCTATTTGGCGGTATAGAAAGGTAAAAAAATAAGCAATTAAATATAACTGGAGGGCAATGGTGGAGTTCAGATGCACAGCAGCAGGAGGAGAAAAGTCAACAGCACGCCAAATAAAGATAAACACTGCGCTATAAACAGAATAAGAAAAAGAAGGAGAAAGGGTGCATTTATGGGAATACATTCTCTCTCCCTTCCAGCTACAAACATTTTGCTATGCCAAGGGCAACTTCTTCCATTCTGCAAATAGTGCTGGAGGCACCTGCCGTGAAGATCTGTTCAAGTTCACCCCCACCCCCACCCCATCTCCAAGAAGTCCTTTCCCGGCTTGGCTTTTTGCTGCTCTGTTTTTCAATACACTTTCCCCATCCTGTGTGTGTGTGTGTGTTTACTTCAAAGGAGCGACACTGCAGTCAATGGATTTATTCCCCGATGCAAAACATCACACCATTTTTCTCAGCGCCACAGAGATTCCCAAACAATTTAGGGCAAAGAGGATTCAGGCTCTTTCGATTCAGAAAAAAATAATTAGAAATTCACTTCCAGACCGGGTAATGCTTATGAATTTCTTTTAATCTCATTCAAGTACTTGGAGCTGGATGAGTTGGTTTCTTAAATTAGCAACTCAGATTCTGATATCTGACCGTTTCAAATCTACTCCATCAACCAAACAATGTCCCTTGCGTTGTGTGCGGGGACGATCAATTTATGCATCTCCAAAAAATGAGAAAGAAAGAGGGCACCAATCTGCATGAAATGTGCAAATGCTGATTTATATGTATAGGTGCAAATTTAGAAATAATGACTATAATTAAAATGCAAGCTGCAACACATCTCACCATAGTGGGTAAGACTGTGTCTCGGTGACCCGGTGTGTCTGCCCCTTGGTCTGCTGTCCAGGTGTTGCTAACTGTTGATGTGCAGATGCTGCAAGGCCCTTGGGCGAGCCCTTCTTAACCGTTCTTTCTCTTTAAACCAGACTTGTCCTTACAAGCCTTCAAATAGACCAGGGCTCTCCAACCTTGGGTCCCCAGATGTTGCTGGCCTACAGCTCCCAGCATACCCAGCCAGCATGGCTAATGGCAAGGGATTCTGGGAGCTGTAGTCCAGCAACGTCTGGGGACCCAAGGTTGGAGAGCCCTGAAATAGAAGATGCATTCAGATAGAGGACTGGCCTCTGTAACATAGGACACGTGGCCACCCTAACTGTGTCACCATAATAAATTACTTGCAAGATTCAAGGGGTGCACTGATTCCCCTCCCCTGCAAAGGCATTCCTCGTAATTATCCCAAGGAGGAAGGAGCCCCCCAAATTGCTTTGCGTCTCACAATAGGCAAAATATCAGCGGCAACTCCACTCTAAAGGAGAAGGCGTAGTATAGCGGGTAAAAGAAGTGAATCAGAAAGACCCGAGTTCAAATGACGCCTCTGCTGTGAACCCATGTGGCAGCCTTAGCCGGCAATATGGAGATGATGCTGATGAATAATAACAACAACTACTACTACAACAACAATACAGGCCAACCTTACAGGGTTGTTGTTGTTGTAAGGCAGGGGTGGAAAACTGGTGGCCCTCCAGATGCTGTTGGTTGGACTACAATTCCCACCATTGGGTATGCTGGCTGGAGCTAATGGAAGTTCGAGTTCAACAACATGGCATCCTTCTCCAGAGGTGAGGCCCAATTGCTCACCACTTCAAGGGGTGATAAGAGGCTGGTTCACACATGCATGAGGGCCTTTCCAGTGGTGGCTCCATCCCTGTGGGAAATCCCTCCCACAGGAGGTGTGCTTAGCTCCCTCAGTTTAAATGGGCCTTGAAGACCCATTCCACTCTGTTTTGAATTACGGTGTAGGTGTGATCCCTGTGAGATTGCTGCTCTTATGAAATGGTGTTATATGACACAGTTTCAGCTCTATTCTTAACACGTTGAATTGTTTTTTATATTTTAATGGTGAACCACTTTGCGAGGAACTCAGCCCTGTTTAAGCAACAACACAACATCAAGTAATAACCTCTATATGTGAGCAGGCCAGGGTCATCACAGAGCAAGCACCGTAGATAAAACTTGCAGAGACTCCCAACCTAGCGCTTGTCTGTGGAATATCACTTCACACGTTCATGCGTCAGTCATCAAGGGCCGGTCCCGTCATCTCTTGATTTCTCTCTGCTGTGTACACTTGATGATGGGCGGCCGAATGTGTGGGCTGACGCCGTTGACGAACCTTGCACCTGAGACTCTATGAAGGCCCTGTGACTGGGGTGTTAGTTCATTCACACATACAAATCGCCCCTGGATGTCGCGGTCATCAAGGGATGAGCATACACCGTGTGAACCAGCCTGGAGTGTACCCTGAGTATTTCATGTGCAGATAAAATCAAGTGATGGATCCCATACATCAAGAGTGAGCAACTGCAGGAGGCCTGGGGGCCATTTTTGCTGTGTCAAGGAGGAGGATTCTGTAAGCCACCTTGGGTTCCTTGCAGGAAAAAAAGGTGGGATATAAATATAAGACATAAATGAATGAATGAATGAATGAAAGAAGGAGGTGTATTGGTTTACTTTTCCAATGGCCTCTCTTTGCACGAACAGGCCGAAGATATACTAGGAAAGACACGGTTGTCCTACAGTCTGTTATCAAGAGTTCGAAACAAGCCTTGCTAGCATTTGGCAGGTGAGCTGTGCATTCGATGGCAAGGATGGAACCTCAGTGGTCACGTGCGCCTTAGAGATAAGTGGGAGCTGCAACGAAATCTTACAGCGCTGAGTGCCCCTGTTCAGGATTTCAGCCATTCAGTTCTATTCCACTTCCAGAAGATTCCATCCAGCCCTTCCCCACCACCCGACGGTCAGTAACATTCCATACTGATTGAGCATGCTCAGTCCTCTTTGTGAGGATGTTTTGGGGTTTCCACAAGGGAACGTAGGAGCATTTCATTTTATGTTTGCAAAGCATGGAAATGTGTCCTGTTTGAATCCTAAATGCAAATGTGAACGAGAGTGCCTTAATGGGGAAAATGTTGCAATTTCCCGAACTTCCATTGCCGCTTGGAAAACGCGCACTTTAAAAAATGTGGATTAAAAAAAAAGAAGCATTCCCCCCCCCCCCAAATGCAAATTTTAATGCTTTACTCTACAGGGTGAAAGTGTGTGTTCTGATGCACTCTTTTAAAAAATGCTGATCTTTCCTGTTTGGAATATAATAATAATAATATAATAAATTTTATTTCTTACCCGCCTCTCCGTCTAGTTCGAGGCGGGGAACAACAAAAATATAAAATACGCAATGCATACTATTAAAACATCTTAAAACATCTTAAAAACATCATAAAAACATCATTAAAACATCATTAAAACATCTTAAAATATCTTAAAAACATCTTAAAGGCAACCTAAAATTCCTCCAGATAGGCCTGCCGGAAGAGATCAGTCTTTATGGCTTTTTTAAATTCCAAAAGACTGGTGAGCTGACGAATCTCCTCCGGCAGGCCATTCCATAATCTGGGAGCAGCAGAAGAAAAGGTCCTCTGGGTAGTACCCGCCAGCCTAGTTTTGGCTGGCCGAAGTAAATTCTTCCCAGAGGACCTGAGTGTGCGGGGTGGATTGTATGGGAGAAGGCGCACTCTTCCCATTCAAAAGAAACATAAACAGAGCGTAATCACCCATGGAAAACGGGACGAGACGAGCTTCAAGCTTGGGGTTATGAGAACCTTTTCGGCCCGCAAAAACCACTTCTTTCGCCCATCTGTAGGTTCCACCCATTTATTTCCCTGAAGATTTTTTTGTACTTCTGCAAACCATTGGCGTGTGTCCCCCAAGTCCGCTGAGAGCCCCCTCTCGGGCTTGGGGTGTGTGTGTGTGTGTGTGCCATTTTGGCTATGTACGCAACGGCACTCACACAGCTCAAACGCTGGAAATAGAAGGAATCGTGCATCCCTTCCCCCACCAGCCATCAGCAATTTGACTCCTGGAGACCCCGGAGAGGGAACTGACTGAACCCTGAACCACGAAGACTCTAGTAGCTCTCTCACCACCAATCCTGCCAGTACCCCCCCACCTCCCAAAGGCAAAAACTGAGACAAGATAGGAACAGACAGTGCTGGTTTCAAGGTTTCTGAGGGCCCTTGGGCAAGGCACCTCCCATGGGCCTCCTCCCCCAGTGAGTCTGCCTTCTCCCTGCCATGGTCACCAGTTGCTCTTGCAGGCAGAGCCAGGGAGCAAGTAGGCAAATGCCATTTTGGGCTGCATTAATAGAAGTATAGCTTCCAAATCGCATGAAGCGATCATTCCCCTTTACTCGGCACTGGTTAGGCCTCATCTTGAGTACTGCGTCCAGTTCTGGGCAGCACGGTTTCAGAAGGACGTAGACAAACTGGAGAGGGTTCAGAGGAGGGCAACAAGGATGATAAAGGGACTGGAAACAAGGCCCTATGAGGAGAGACTGAAAGAACTGGGCATGTTTAGCCTTCAGAAGAGGAGACTGAGGGGAGATATGAGAGCACTCTTCCAGTACTTGAAGGGTTGTCACACAGAGGAGGGCCAGGATCTCTTCTCAATCATCCCAGTTTGCAGGACACGGAATCATGGGCTCAAGTTACAGGAACCCAGATTCCACCTGAACATCAGGAAAAAATTCCTGACTGTTAGAGCAATAAGACAATGGAACCAATTACCAAGGGAGGTGGTGGGCTCTCCCACTCTGGAGGCACTCAAGGTGCAGCTGGACAGCCATCTGTCAGGGATGCTTTGACCTGGATTCCTGCACTGAGCAGGGGGTTGGACTCGATGGCCTGGTAGGCCCCTTCCAACTCTACTTTTCTATGATTCTATGATTCTAGGCCGCGGCATCTCCTGCTCCTCCTTCTCACCGCCACTGTTGTCTGGGCCGGAGTGAGAGGCAGGTGAACAAGCAAGGCTGCAAGGGGGAAGAGGAGGAGCAACTCCAGGGGGCTCTTGTCAGTGGGACCCTGTTGGAGGGTGGGCGGAATATCGGTGGTCAATATAAGAGGTTTAAAGATGTTCATAAGGCAAATCTAAAAAAATGCAATATAAACATCGAAAACTGGGAAGCTCTGGCCCATGAACGATCTAAATGGAGGTTGGCCTTTCACAAAGGTTCCATGGACTTTGAAGAAGCCCGAGTGCAAGGTGAAAGGGAGAAACGTGCTAAGCGAAAAGCACGTCAAATGAATCCTTTACAGGACCATCTTCTATCTGGTAACCTGTGTCCTCACTGTGGGAAGCTGTGTGGATCTAGAATTGGCCTCCACAGTCACTTACGGACCCATCGCTAGAGTCTACACAATCTTCTTTAGAATCTCCTCCTTTTATCCCGGAAGACAATCTTACTCGGTCACGAGTGATCGCCTGATGATGATGATGGAGGGTGGGCCCTCGGCAGGCACCCGACCGTGCCTACCCTTGACGCCAGCCTTGAGAACAGAGATTTTTTAAAAAAAACACACAGGTAAACTCGAACACGTAGATAGTATGAAAAAGGTCTGTGTAACGGTAAAGGTCAGATACTTTGGGAGGAGGGTTGAGCTCCTCTTTCCTTCCTCTTCCCATTCCTTATCACTTCTGTTTCTTTTTCTTACTAGTTATGGGGTGGGCAACATGTAGCCCTCTCCAGATGTTGCTCGACGGAAACACTCATCTGCCCTACTACTAGCCAGCATAGCTAATCCTGAGGGATGCTGGAAGTTGCCTCTGACGGTTACTACAAGTTCTCCACCCCTGCCTGTGTGTGTGTGTGTGTGTGTAACCAATTATTTATCATGTGTTTGGTAGCTAAATTTGCACCGGCAGCCCAGAAACTACGCTCTTGCTATAGAATTGTAGTGTGTGTGTGTGTGTGTGTGTGTGTGTGTTTAAATGTATAGCACCTAGCACAGCTTTCCCCAACCTGGTGCTCTCCAGATGTGTTGGACTGCAACTTCCATCATCCCCAGCCAGCATGCTGTCTGGGGATGATGGAAGTTGCAGTCCAACACATCTGGAGAGCACCAGGTTAGGGAAGGCCGATATAGCGCAATATTATATATTTTATAAATAAAAATATTTTCCATTTCTCAGCACAGTTTATTTATTTATTTATTTATTGTATTTTTAAATCGCCCATCTAGCTGGTACCCAGCCACCCTGGGCGGGTAAGTCCCGCCCTGTGAGCCCCCACCCACGGGGGTCCCATCTTGATCACATGCTAAGCTAGATTTCTATTTACTTGGCTGTGATAGACTGGACTTTGATCTCCTTTGATCTCCTGCTGTGCCTAAAGCTGTAAATCACCTCCCCAGCAGGACCTGGGAAATGTGTAATGGAGTCATTTTCTTGATCAAATGTCATAAAAAGAATTTACAGCAGGAAGGAAGGTACCTGAGCTAGGAACCCCAGAACCAAACGCCATCACCCCCAGCACCAAATACTCAGATGTGTCAATGCACCACACTCTGTGCAAAGATGCTGAATCGATGGCCCAGTAGAGATGGTCATGAGGAGAGAAAACAGAAATAAGAGTTTGGTCTCTGCCCCCACCCAAAAAACTCTTCTGAGAGCTTTTCTACGTGAGGCTGTTAATCCACTGTATCTGCTTTCGGTATCATTGCAGAATTGAGATCCGAGCTCTACACGAGGACCATTTCCTTTCCTGCTTTCCCACTACATAACCTCTAGGTGGTGCTGTGGTATAGTGGAATAGTGCAAATACACAAGTGAAAAAGTGTTTTCTTTCACTTCCATAAACAATGCTGCATTTTCCCTGCTCTAAAAAAACTCACCGAAAGTGCTGGTTAGACACAGAAGCGAAACTGAAAGGTCATAACATCATCTAAAGAACATGTAAACAACCATGAGTAGGGAATGATGAACATATGATAAATGCCTGGTGTAGTCCCCACTTGGCCATGAGTCTCACTGAGTGATTTTGGGCCAGTCACTGACCCTCAGCCTAACCTACCTCACAGGGTTGTTGTGAGGATAAAATGGAGAGGAGGAGGGTCATGTAAGCTGTCTTGGGTTCCTTGCAGGAAAAAAGGCGGGATATACATGTAATAACTAACTAACTAACTAACTAACTAAATAAATAAATAAATAAAGGCCAACCTTTCCAAACCTGGTGCCCTCCAAATGTGTTGGACTGCAACTCCCAGCGTTCCCAGCTGGCTGGGAACGCTGGGATTTGCAGCCCGACACATTTAGAGGGCACCAGGTTTGGAAAGGCTGATGTAGGCCCTCCCAAAGCTCTCTATCCTGCCTTTCCCCCTCCTATTTGCACATCCCATTACTTCCCTGGGATCATGGAACCAGGCTCGGATCCGGACAACTTGGAGGATGGAGAAAACTGGGCGTCTGGAGCCCCTGCTTTCCTCAAGTCTCCCCCAGGAGCTGTCATCTGCTTTGCCTGAGGAGGTAGCCCTGCCCCTCTCCTCTGAGGAACCCCGCCTCTACGACCCAACATCCAGAGGCAGCAGTTGGCTCCCTAGCAATGCCGGAGCCAGCGCCCAAGAAATAGGGCACTGCCCCTTTAAGCCACAACAACTTCCCTTAGAGATGGGCACAGCTAGAGACTAGATCAGTGTTCTCCAACCTTGGGTCCCCAGATGCTTTTGGCCTACAACTCCCAGCATGCCCCAGCCAGCATAGCTGGCTGGGGCATGCTGGGAATTGTAGGCCAAAAACATCTGGGGACCCAAGGTTGGAGAACACTGGACTAGATCCTGGCTTGTGGGGCCACTGAAGTTCAACACAGTTGGCTCTTGAAAAATCGCTGGAGCGACATGTTTCTTTATTTCATTTGACTTGTACCCCACTCTTCTGTCAAAAATGGCACTCCTCAGGACCATCCACAATCACTAATATTGGGCTGATGGGCAGTAAATAAATAGATTAAATAAAATAAAATAAAAATAAAAATAAATAAATAATAAAACTTGATCAAAACAATAATAAAACAAACACATTAAACACAATTTAAAAACAATTAAAAACACGACGACAGTAACAGTGTACAAACAGCCTCCACCCCAACAGACTTGCTTATACACCAAAGGCCCGCTTGAATAAAGCGGTCTTTTCCTGCCGGAGGAAGGACAGCAGAGAGGGAGCCAACCGAGCCTCCCTCAGCAGGAAGTTTCCACAGCCAGGGTGCGGTCACTGAGAAGGCCCTCTCTCGTGTTGCCACCAAATACACCTCTGAAGGCGGCGATCTCGAGAGAAGGGCCTCTCCTGAAGATCTTACTAACTGGGTGGGCTCGTATGGGAGAAGGGGGTCTTTCAGGTGGCCTGGTCTCAAACCGTAGAGGGTTTTATAGGTCATAATCGGCACTTTGAATTCTGCCCGGAAACAGGCCAGTAGCCAGTGAAGCTGTTGTAACAAGGGAGTAGCGTGCTTCCTGTAACCATTGCTGACATGGAGCTGCCTTGATGCAGCCGCTGTCACCTACTACTACTCTACAGGGAGCTGGCCAGGGTCCTGATTTGCAAGTAGGCCTGCCTTCTTGCTGAACCTGGAAATGCTCACCCTGACAGGGTCCCAGGATGGAACAGGATACCCTCATCTTCTGTCTTATTTTCCTCCTTTCATCGACCCTTCTCTGTCTTAGGAGGAAATACCGAGGTCCAGTTTATACATTCAGCAGAATCAATTGATATATTATTTTTTTTAGTAATATTTCAGATTGCAGGGTATGCGTGTGCTCATGTGTATGTGTGCGTTGTGTGCTTGAATGGTGCACCATGAACCCCCCCCCCCCTGAGTGTACAAAATTAGCAGCTCAGGTGGTAATTTGGTAATTTTATTTGGCTGACCTTTCCTTCTCTCTGACATGCTTTTAAAAAATGGATGGGTTGTTCCCTGCTCCCTTGCATGTTTGTGAGTGCATGGCACGTCCATGCAGCTGAAGTGCTACAGTCCAGGGAAAGTGTTACAAATTTATTCTGAACTGGCCCTCAGATTCTCCTCTTTACCGCTTCTGGCAGAGGACATGATGGATAAGGACGATACTGAATCTGAAGTCACATTCGAATGTACATTTTTTACCTCAGAAATTAGGCGATTTAAGCATCTCAAGGTTTTCCATCTTGACCGGGATGAAATATATGAGTTTTAATTATTATATTTTATTGTGTTGTTTTGTTTTATTTTAATTGTACATTGCCCAGGGTGGCCGGGTGACCGGCCAGATGGGCGATTGATAAATATAATAAATAAATAAATAAATAAATAAATTGCCACCACAAGCTGCCCACAGTCCAATACTATTGACTAAAGTCAAGTATCAACTGTGAAACGTTTGGTTAGGCTGAGAGTCAGTGACTGGCCAAAGTCACCCAGTGAGCTTCATGGCTGAGCGGGGACTAGAACCCGGATCTCCCAAATCCCAGTCCAAAACTCTAACCACTACACCACACTGGCTCTCAGTGCACAGGTGCCTCTATGTTGATCTACTAGTCTACTACTGTGAACAAAGCACATGTGATAACAGCCAATCATAGAAGGATGCATCGTGACACATTATGTTGCAAGGTGCAAAAGAACACCATATCGCACATGGTACATTCCCATGATGCATTTCAATGACAGGCATGCACAAATATTCAAAGATAATTCAAAAGCTCAGTGTAACAGAGAACTTTTGTCTGAATTTATAATGTTGGATTTGTAACTCGGTGAGCAAATCACGAATTATGACAAGAGTTATTTCAGTCATAGCTACCTAGAAGCTGCTTTTGCCAACAAGATATATTATAAACAGGAACACTTTAATATACCTGTACTAACTGCCCGAGATGCCACCTTACGCATCCCTGAAGGCTCTTCTCTGGATGCTGTCACTGCCTCTAATAGTCAACTCAGGTAGTGAGTGCTGATGGCTATGTATCCAAAACTGAGCCGCTCACTGAGAAACGAGATGGAGATACCAGCGTGCTCCAGGGAATCCGGAGGTTTGCAGAGAAGTACACGTACAAAATGTTTATTGCTTACAGCCATAGGCCATTGCAAACGGTACGAAGGGAAAAGAAATATCTAAAGCAAAGACATAAAACACGAGTAATTGGGCTTCCCAGTTCTCATTTAACATTAAAAAAAAAAACCTAAAATATATCCACCATAAAAAACCTCCAGTTTTTTTTTTAAAAAAACTTTAACTTAACTTGCTCAAATTAGAGAATCACCTAGACCGTACAATGATACTTTTTCATGATGCTTGCTTGATTTTTTTTCTTAGATGCTGCTGCAAATAATGCAACTTGATGGGATACACACATGCATAATCACCTGAAAGTAAAACGGTCACTATGCAATTTCTTGACTACCCTGTATGGTGAGACACATAATAAAATAGAAACTTTCTTCTGGGAGAATCATATAATGGACAGAACAGTAAATAATGGACTGCAGGTGCAGTCCTATGCAAGGTTAGACAGAAAAAAGGCCTACAACTCCCAGTATCCCCCAGTTGGATGGGGCAGACTGGGAGTTGTTGTACGCCTTTTTTCTCTTTTAACTTGCATAGGATTGCGCCTTAAATCCTCTATGTAACCACCTCCACAATTTATCTCTTAAAGGAATATGATGGTATATACCGTCCAAATAAGCAGTTGACATCTGCGGGGACATGTGAGGTCTTTTCTCAGGTGTGGGTAAGTGATGCCTGTGGCTCACGCTGGGGCTCAGCTTGTCTGAGCGTGGAAAGCTAAGCAGGGTCAGGCCTGGTTATTACTTGGATGGGAGACCCCATCTCTCGTTCCCTGCATTGAGCAGGGGGTTGGACTCAAGGGCCTTGTAGGCCCCTTCCAACTCTACGTTCTGTAGATACTTTGCAATTTGGTGGTCTTGTTTTTTTTATAATGACAAGCCATGGAGATATAAACAATTATTATTAATCACTTCTCTATCCATAAGTGCCTATATAGACCCGTTAGACCATTACAATCTTTAGGGGAGGCCTTGTTGTCTATGCCATACCCTGCAGTGTCCCATCTGGCAGCAACACAGTAACAGGCCTTCTCTGTGGTGGCACCCTCCCTCTGAGATGACCTCCCCTCTGCGATACGTTAGGCCCCCACTGGAGGAATGCTCCTCTGAGGAGGAGCTAGAGCTCCCAGAGACAGCCAACACCAAGGAGCCGCCCATGGCAGGTGACTTGGGGGAGCCTGGGTCCTCCAGGGAGATTACCATGGTTCCATCCTCACAGGATGAGGGGAGTTCCACCTCTGAGGCGGAGGCTGGGTGACCACCTGGCCCCTGAGAGCATTGTCACTTCCAAGAAGCAGGCCAGAAGGGCTGCTTTTAGGAGAAGTGCCTGAACTGAAAGGACTCCTCAAGAGGAAGGGACTCCTTCAGAGCAAGGCCTGTAACAAACTGCAGCTGAGCCCTGGGTGGGGCTCAGGAAGCTCTGGCAAGGTAAGCCTGCAGTATAAAATTAGCCTTCGCTGGAAACAACGTCTTCTTCTACCAGCTCCAGTGCCTTGTGTCTCTGACCTTGCACTGTGATTGAACCTTTGTGCTATTGACCTTGGACTCCTGTTTGACTCTGCTTCTTGTGTATTGTATCTGACTGCTTATCCGTGTTTTGACCTTGACTGCTTTTCACGCCTCTCTTTTGGAACTCTCCCTCTTGCCTGGTAAAACTGTGCTTTTGACCACTGCCTGTTTATTGACTTGTTTTTGGATTGCCCCCTGGGATTGCCCCCTGAGGGTAACCCAACACTGAGCCTGATCCAGCCATAGCAGGGCAGGCACTGACAATCATGTGCTTTCAATGATCACTACAAACTTACTTGTTTACCCTGGCTTTTACCAGCCATTTACTTATGTAAATGCTGTTATGCTTTTAATGATGTATTAGTTTGTAATGTGTTGAGAACCACTCTGGGAGTTTTAAAATGGGTAGCAGTATATACATGGTTTTTAATGTTATCCTGTGTTTTTTTTAATGTGTTGTTTTTATTTATCTGTTTTATCTTTTTATTGTTCACCGCTCCAGAATCTGCCTAGATATGGAATAGTACACAAACACTGTCAATGAATAATAAAATAAATATATGTGTGAAAGTATATAATTATCGGTTCAGTAAGTCCAGAGTGTGGGGGCAATATACAGGCACATACTCTACAGGTATCAAATATTGCCGCATTCTGTTCTGACAAATCTGTGCCCACAACCAGCTGATCTCATTTGCTCATACCAACATTTGCAGAAGTACAATTTTTTTTTAAAAAAAAAATATTGGGCAAATAAAGAACAGCCCCAAACAGTGCAATGTGTATTAAGAATATGCAGTAGCCGTGGAATGTTGAATGTCAGTTGGAAATGGGAAAACTGAGGAGCGTGGGATGGCATAGAAAACCTTAGAGGAGGGACGTGGTTGATTGGCTGGCTGGAAGGGTCAACACGAGCACTCCTGTGCAGAGGTGAAGATACAGCTCAGTGTTTTATTGCCGGTCGCACTTGTATTCACGAAGTCCACAACAGCCTGATCTGCATGGACTTCTGAAACAGGGCTGTTAGAAACTGACCTTACAGCACCTTGTTCTTTTTTGAGAGCAGCAAATATATATATATATCTCTCTCTCGCGCGCGCGCGCACACACACACACACACCACCCAAGACCAGCCACATTATTTTGGCACCTGAAACAGAAAATCCCAAGAACATCTCTTCCCCCTTTCTGGCAGCAAAACCGCAATAAAACATGAAATGACTAACTGCTTGCTGCCGTTTCCTGACTCCCAGAATTAAGCTGCCTGAGGTGGCCGCCTCACTCAGCCTTACGGTAGGGCTGGCCCTGGGGAGGGTCAGTGCTCAGAGTGCATGCATTGTATGCCGAAGATGCCCAGCCAGGTCCAAGTCCTGACATCTTCAGTTTAAAAGATCAGTAAGCAGCTGATGGGGGGGACGGGACCTTCCTTCTGCCTGAGCCCCTGCAAAGCTGCTGCCAATCAGAGGAGATCATACTGGGTTAGATGGACCAATTATTTTCCTCAACAAAAGGTAGTTTCGCATGTAGGGCCAAGCTAGGTGAGATACAGGAGATGCATGATGATTTCTTCAGATCATTCATATGATATCCTGCTTTTCAAAAGGGTTCGTAATCAAAACAAAATATAATGGGTTGGATCTCTGATCTGCCTTCCACAAGAGGAAGGGTTCTGCTCATGGATGGTCTCTCTGCCCAATTTTGGGGAGTCCCTATACCCCCCCCACAACTCACCCCATTCACCAGGGTCTCCTGACTCTCAGTGTAGCATTTTCAGGGGGATGGAGAAGCTGCCATGGGAAGGAGGGGGTGGGAAGTCCGCTTCCATCTTAACTCTCTAAATTAGATTACTGCAATGCACTCTACATGGGGCTGCCCTTGAAGACTGTTCAGAGGCTGCAGCTTGTGCAAAATGCTGCAGACAGATTAATAACCGGGAACAGAAGGTCTGAACATATAACACCAATCCTGGCCCGCTTGCATTGGCTGCCTATATGCTTCTGAGCCCGATTCAAGATGCTGGTTTTAAGTTTAACCTATAAAGCCTTACACAGCTTGGGACTGCAGTACCTGATGGAACGCCTCTCCCAATCGCAAGCTACCTGGACACTACATTCAACATCTGAGGCCTTCCTCCGAGTGCCTCCTCTGAGGGAGGCCTGCAGGGCGGTGGTAACAAGAGGGAGGGCCTTCTCAGTGGCAGCCCCCCGACTGTGGAATGGTCTCCCCACTGAGGCCAGCTTTGTCATCTTTGCAGCGCCAGGCTAAGACAGCCCTCTGTGTTGAGGCATTTAAGGACGTCTAGAGTTATTTTTAATGGCTTGATGGGGCATGCATGTTCAGGTGTTTGTGACAGGTCTATTTGGTATTAAATATTGTTATTGTGCCCAAATTTAATTTTTTTCAAGACTGCTTTTAATTTCTTTATTATGGAATAATGTTATGGCTATTTTATTGTATCTTGGCCTTGTTTTAGGCATTGTTGTAAAATCAGCCAGAGAGCTTCGGCTATTGGGATGTATAGAAATGCAATCAATCCATCAGTCAATAAATCTGGATCCCTTCACAATAAAACACAGTCAAATAAAAAGTCCGATGTAAAACAGATTTTAAAAAACATAGCAGCATTCAAACCAGCAGAAACTACTTTAAACTGAGAGTGTTGATCATAATAAGCCTCTGGAATATCAATGTTTGCAAAGCCCTTCTAAAAATGGGGAGGGAGAAGGGAGCTTATCAGTCTTCCCTGTGGGGAAAATCCCACAATGACAGTGCCATCACCAAGAAAGCCCTGTCCCTAATACTCGCCGGCCTGATCTTTGCTAATAGGGAACAGCAGGGCCTCTGATGCCAATCCTAAGGCACAGGCAGGTTCATATGAAGGCAACCCTTAAGATCACCTGGCCCCAGGCTGTTTAAGTAAGCCTTTAAAGTCATTTAAAGCACTTTAAATTGAGCCCCAAACAAACTGGTAACCAATTGTGAGACTGGAGTAATGCGATCTAACTGTCTTGCTCCTTCTGGCATCCTGGCAGCCTTGTTCTGAATCAGTTGCAGTTTCTGAACTGCCTTTCAGGACAGCCCCACACAGAGACCATTGCAGCACTCTAGTCTGGGCCTTGCTCTCGGTGACCTCTTGGACTTGGTGCTTCCTTTCCTAACCTGTGGTATACATTGTAGCTGAGCTTCTATTCTTGTAGTTTTGAGTAATCTCCAAGCATTCTGAAGGGATTTAACCCTCTTGACTCCCCCTTTCAACTTCCTGTTTACCAGTTCCCTCATTTTAGAGAGGCTTCCTCTTTGGAAGTCAAATGTGAATGTGTTGGATTTCACGGCAGTTGCGCCCCTACCTTCCTAATCATCTGCTCCTATCAGTGGTTCATGCCTTGGTCTCCTCTCGGCTAGACTACTGTAATGTGCTCTACATGGGGTTACCCTGGAAGACGG